>OX422215.1:596655618-597255618 GCA_949130495.1 Sambucus nigra | reverse complement strand
ATTAATATTGAATTAATTTCTCTCAATTAAATTTAATAAATCCCCAAATTAAAAGCCATAAAAATATGGGGTATTATACAGTAATAGTGACTTAACATTGAAAACCACTTGTTAAGATTTTTGTAAAACTCCACCAATAACGGTGACACCCATAACAGTGACTTAACAATGATAATCACTTGTTAAGATTTTTCGTCAAACTCCACCAGTGACAGTGACTGAACAATGGAAACCACTTGCTATGATTTTTGTAAAACTCCACCAATAACGGTGACTTAACAATAAAAACCACTTGTTCAGATTTTTCGTCAAACTCCACCAGTAACGGTGACTTAACAATGAAAAACATTTGTTAAGATTGTAACAACCCGCTCAAAATAATAACCGGTGGCCAACGATAGGTTCCCCAACAAATGCTGACAGATCCTCCAAGTCAACCCGTCTGTAAATTTCTGTATCTTCTTCTCCTCTGTCGGTATCTCATCCGGAACAATGTTCAAAAGATTAGTGAATTCGGCCTCATACTCGGCCACAGTCTTACCCTCCTGCTTGAGGCTCATCAACTTCCTCCTCATCTCCGTGTGAACAGCTGACGGAAAGTATTTGCGGTCGAACCGCACCCAAAACTCCTGGATAGTGAGAGTATCTCTCTCCTCCACGGTGGTAATAGACTCCCACAACTGCAGTGCAGACCCCACTGTAACACCCCGTATTTTTGGTACATTTAAAATTTAATTAATTCGGAAATTCTAAATTACTAGTGTGTTGTAATTTAATGAATTAATTATGATAGAATAATATATAAATATTAATCTGGGATTGAATGGTTAATATTTAGGGAAAATTATTTACTGAGTGAATAGTAATAATGTAATTTCTTCGTTTCGAGTATTAATGACGAGGTATGTACTTATCACATCCGGAAGTCGGTATAGACTATATTGGGTGGGGGATAAGTATTTTTATAAATTAATTCGGATGCAAATTCTGAGTGTACAGTTGAGTCCGGATGGGCCGAGATAGTCAAAAAAGTGTACCCAGGGGTAGTAAACGGGTCACGGGACGTTTTTAGACATAGTCAGGTCCACTCGGGGGCATTTTGGTCACTTGGGCTTGGCCCATTAGTCAAAAAACGGGAATGGATTAATTAACTTAATAAAAAGAAATAAGGGCTGGCTGAGCTTAAGGAGAGAAAGGAATTAAAGGGTTAGGAAACCCTAGCAGCAGCCAAAGCCAATTGGGGATCTCAAAAGAGCCAACAAGGTCATCTTCAACCTTGGAATCCATCGCATATTCAGACACTACGAAACCTAAGGCAAGTGAATAACTTGCAAGAGCATTAAATCTGTCTTTCAATTCGTATTTATGTGATGTAATGAATTAAAATTCGTTTTGGGGTTTCATGGCATAAACATGGGGTTTTGATAATACAAAGGAAAACATGAATCTGATTGCCGGAATTTATAAGGATTTATGTAAAAATCTGATAATGGAATATTGATGTGTATCTGTTAGAGGGATATCCGGATAAATTAGAACGAGTTTGATGAAGAAAGTTGGAATGAAAATGGGTTTAAAGATAAAGACAGATTTTTCCCCAAAATTATGGATTAGTAGTTTATGGACGAATTGATGATTGTTGTGGACTTTCTGGGGAGTCCTAATAAGGTTTCTAATATGTACTGGTGTTATAAAGGCTTAAAATTCATGTTAGAAGAGATTAGGGTTTAAGAAATCTCGTCCATGGCTGCCCTGTCTTCGCGAAGAAGACGAAGACCTGTTCGATCGATCGATCGACGGTCTGGGTCGATCGATCGACGGTCGCCAGAATCTGGCAGTTTCGCCAGTTGGTTATATAAGAGGGAAATTTATATAAAAATCTTATGTAATTAATTATTGAGAAATTAAATACATGAGTTTAAATCTAATTAATTGTAGATAAATTAATTAGGGTTTGAGGCTAATAAATTAGAGTCGGGAATTGTGACTCGGGTAAATTTATTTTGGGCTACGGGAGTAAGTCCAAATTTATGGTGGGGGCGACACCAAAAATAACTAAATTAATTAAAGTGCAATTTAATTAATATTTAGAGTTGGACCATAAACTCTTAATAATTTTAATAGGCTTATGTTACGGATTTTAGCGAACGGTATAGCCGGGACTTTTATATTTATATATATACGGAGGCGTTAGTATATATATATGGTGTGCACAATTAATATCAGTGATTAGATATTTGTTACTATAGTGCTATAGGGGGAGGTTGCGCGTAGTGGATGAATCCCCTAGCTTGAGGAGTAGGGTGAGTATATTCCCGAGGTCATAGCGTCCGTTATATGGGTGAGGGACATCTCACTTTCAGGGAAGGAATATGACCGCCTCCAATTATTTTATTTTATCAAGTTGGTGTGAAAATTCTGACTTGGGATAACTAGGCTATGCGATTGTCCCTAGTGGGATAGCACTTTATAGAATTTACGTTCCGGGAGTATTTTGCTCGGGAGGATGCAAGTTGTTATATATATTACAGTATGATTGTGAATGCTGAAATATGATTATAAGTATATAATTGGATAATTAATTATAGACGGGCTATTAATGAAAAATATGAGTTATTTCACATGTATAACAAGTGTAGAAGTTATATGAAGTTAAAAAGGAAAATGATTTAGTTAAGTTGATGTTACTAATAACTTAAAAATCATAATCACTACATACTCAGTTAGAGTAGGGTGGGTATAAAGGAACTATGTTAATTATCTAGTCATGAGATGAGTAACTAGGTAATTTAATTAAAGCGTTCGTAGGGTATAATAGAGGAAGGGTAAGAAAGTCCTCAAGAGAGTGCGATATTAACTAAAAAATATAAAGAGCATGCATATTTATTTATTAATGCAAGTTAATCATTTGTTAAATGTTTTTCAAATGTTTTGGGTACTAACCCTTGCTATAAAAACTTTTAAAAACCTTTTAGGTGTCCAACCACAGGGACGCCAGCCTTGACTATATTCCAGGGATCCGTTGCTGCAGCATATGTGGATGTTGCGGGGTTTTGATAGATGCCTCATTCTTCATTCTTAAATGTAGAAATTCATGATTAGTATTCGAGCATGTTGCTCACTTTCCATTTATTTGTATTAGACTTGTTGGGAGTTTATTCTTGTCTTTATGGGATTTATTATTTGGACCGTTGGTTTATTCGGTCAATTATTTTTACTTGTGGATGATTAATTCAGTTATCTGTGATTGTTATATAGTTTTATATTCCGCATGGGTGTTTGTTTAAATAATGAAAGATAAAAATTGGCACCAGTCTATTTTTCTCACTTAGGTGGTTAGTAATTAAATAAGACGACAGTGATGCTAAGAATGGACCAAATGAGAAACCTGTTTAAACTTGATTTAGGACTGATCACCCGAGATTAATTAGGCGGGGTGTCACAGATGGTATCAGAGCATTAGGTTCTAGTGTCCTTAGGATCTGTACGGATTTCTACATTTCAGCGTAACGTTCGGTTGTTATAGAGCCCTATTATTAGGACTCTTGATTATATTTTCCGCTTGTGAGATATCATATTTCTGCTATTAGTTTTTTTATAAATTGTGTACTTATACAATTCAATCTATTTCAGATGCCGCCAAAGAGACAGAGAGCGGAGAGGGCTGAGGCTAGAGATGAGGTGAGGGAGGCTCGTCAGGAGCCACAGGTACCGCCACCACCACCCCCACCCGAGTTGATTTCTACCACTCAGGTGGCAGTGATAGTGGCCCAAGCGGTCGAGACAGCGATGCGAGCTATGGCAACTCATTTTCCACAGCCC
The DNA here is from genome assembly GCA_949130495.1 of Sambucus nigra. Classification (NCBI taxonomy): domain Eukaryota; kingdom Viridiplantae; phylum Streptophyta; class Magnoliopsida; order Dipsacales; family Adoxaceae; genus Sambucus; species Sambucus nigra. The sequence continues at coordinate 597,251,796 of OX422215.1, read as the reverse complement.
CAGGCACCGCCTCCATTGGCTCCAGCAGTTCAGGCTCCAGTGGGGCCACCATCTTGGCAGCGAGTGAGGGAGACCTTTCAGAAGGGTCACCCACCCGAGTTTCGAGGTAGCACCAATGTGGTCGAGGCTTGTGATTGGAAGAAGAACATTCAGTGCCATCTGCGCATGTTAGAGGGTACAAAGGTGCAGAAACAGATGCTGGCTACCTTTCGTCTATCAGGGGCAGCCTTACAGTGGTGGGAGTCCGTAACCACCGTTGAGGAGCGGGATTCGATGCCGATTTCTGAATTCTGGGTGCGGTTTGACCGCAAGTACTTCCCTCCCGCAGTAGAGTCTGAGATGAGAAAGAAATTCAGCGAGTTGGTACAGGGTGACAGGTCAGTAGCAGAATATGAGGAGGAGTTCACCCGTTTGGCAAACTTTGTGCCAAATGAGGTGAGCGATGAGGAGCGGAAGAAGTCAAAGTTCATGGATGGCCTAGCCTGGAGAATCAGGCAACACTTGATTGGAAATCCGACGTTAGTGACTTATACAGATGTCGTTAATGCCGCACTTGTACATTGCCAAGATCATCGTTTCCATGCTAAGGGGAATAAGAAGGCAGGTGAGCCGAGCCAGCAGGGCAAGGCGGTCACTAGTAGTGAGACGAGTGGCACACAACAGCAGGTCATCATTCAACAAGGGAATCAGGCTAAGAAGTTTAAGCCTGGTGGGTTCCGACCGGGAGGACAGGGGTTCAGGCAGGGGCAACCAGGCCCTAATCAGCAACAGCAGGTTCCTCAGGACCGTCAGGGCCAAGGGAACAACGGGGGAGGCCAACCGGGCCAGCAACGTCAGGGCCAGCAGGGCCAACGGTAGGGTGACGACCAGAAACGCTGTTTCGCCTGTGGCCAGCCAGGACACTTCAAGAGGGAGTGCCCGCAGAGGGGCAGAGGCCAGCAGCAGGGTGCCCAGCAGGGGCAACAGGGTCAGATGCCGCCAGCAGCACCAGCCCCACCCGCCCCACAGCAGCAGGGGCAGATGCACTACGAACGTGTGTACAACGTTCGGGATATTCCCAATCCTCCAGCACAGCAGGCGCCGCCAGTGGTTGAGGGTATGTTTTTCATTCATGGTCATGAGGGTAGCATTCTGTTTGACACGGGAGCATCACATTCATTCATTAAATCTAATTTTGCTAAACGGGCTGGGTTATTAGAGACAGCGGGTAGCCTCTGTATGAGTGTAGAGTCACCAGTAGGCAGCGGGGCTTGGATTCGCTCGATTTGTCGAGGAGTAGACATTTTGATTGGGAGGCTTAGTTTAGCAGCAGACCTCTTAGTGTTAGATATGGAGGGGTATGATGTCATCTTGGGCATGGATTGGTTGGCAGGTTACCGGGCTACGGTGGATTGTTATGAGAGGACAATCGTGTTCTCCATTCCGGGATAGGAAATGTTCCTGATAGCAATGCCGCTTCCTGAGGGAGGGTCGCACACTCACTTATACTACATTGAGGACGAAACCTCATAGGAGGTGGTAGTGCCTTTAGACTCTATTCCTGTAGTGAGGGACTTTGAGGATGTATTCCAGGAGATACCAGGATTACCGCCCAGCAGAGAAATCGAATTTGTTATCGATTTGGCACCGGGGATGAGGCCGATTGCTCGGGCACCTTACCGAATGGCCCCTTCAGAAATGCGGGAATTGAGGGAACAGATTCAGCAACTACTGGGTAAGGGTTTTATTCGGCGGAGTACATCGCCGTGGGGTGCGCCGGTGTTGTTTGTGAAGAAGCGAGATGGTTCACTCCGCTTGTGCGTGGATTATAGGGAGCTGAACAAGGTGACGATACGGAATAAATATCCGTTGCCTCGGATTGATGATTTATTTGACCAATTGAGAGGGGCGTCTTACTTCTCCAAGGTCGACTTGAGGTCAGGGTATCATCAACTGCGTATCCGAGAGGGGGATGTTCCTAAGACCGCTTTCTTGTCGCGGTATGGATCATATGAGTTCAGGGTGATGCCCTTCGGGCTCACCAATGCACCAGCAGTGTTCATGGACCTCATGAACAGGGTTTTCAGGGAGTACTTAGATCAGTTTGTCATCGTGTTCATTGATGACATCCTAATCTACTCGCGCACCGAGGAGGAGAACGCAGAGCATTTGCGCATGGTTTTACAGACACTGAGGGATCATCAGCTCTATGCCAAATTAGGGAAGTGTGGATTCTGGCTACGGGAGGCACAGTTCCTTGGTCACGTCGTGTCAGATAAGGGTATTGCAGTGGATCCGAATAAGGTGTCGGCGGTGAGGGAGTGGGGACAGCCCACGACACCGACCGATGTGCGCAGTTTTCTGGGTTTGGCCGGTTACTACAGGCGATTCATTAAAGGATTCTCTAAGATTGCAGGACCTTTGACGAATCTGACTCGGAAAGGACTACCTTCTAAGTGGAATGATAGTTGTCAATTAGCATTCGACGAGCTAAAGGACAAGTTGACATCTGCACCCGTGCTTGCATTGCCAAAGGGAGGGCTAGAGTATCGGGTTTACACAGACGTATCCTTACGGGGTCTTGGGAGTGTGCTCCAGCAGGAGGAGAGGGCTATAGCTTATGCTTCCAGGAAGCTAAAGCCCCATGAGAAAAATTACCCCACTCACGACCTAGAGTTGGAAGGAGTCATTTTTGCTTTGAGGATATGGAGGCATTATCTTCTAGGAGAGCAGTTTACTCTATTCACGGATCACAAGTCACTTCAGTATCTCTTCACACAGAAGGATCTGAATATGAGGCAGAGGCGGTGGCTAGAATTCGTGAAGGACTACCAGTTTGATATTCAGTATCATCCTGGTAAGGCCAATGTGGTAGCAGACGCATTGAGCCGAAGGCCGACTGGGGAGATATTAGAGGTATGGAAAGCGAAGTGGAGAGAGCTTCAATATGAGGATGACGTAGCCAAGGCTTGCATGTCAGCTTTATCCATCACACCCGAGATCATTATGCGAGTTGTGAAGGCTCAGGCGGAGGATCAGATTTGCCGGGATAGGGTGGGCCAGTTGTTAGCTGAGGGAGCAGAGGGTTACTCGATTAGCTCAGAAGGAGGCCTACGCTTTAATGGGAGGTTAATGGTGCCAGAGGATGAGGATTTGAGGCACGCTGTTATGACAGAATCCCATGGTTCGAAATTTGCGGTACATCCCGGTGGGGATAAAATGTACCAAGATATGAGGAGGCAGTATTGGTGGGCAGGAATGAAACGGGAGATAGCGGAGTTTGTTTCGAAATGTGCCACGTGTCAGCTTGTGAAAGTTGACCACCAGAGACCATCAGGGATGCTACAGCCGTTAGAAATTCCCGTGTGGAAGTGGGAGAGCATCTCCATGGACTTCATCACAGGGTTACCTGTATCGCAGAGGGGTCACGACTCCATATGGGTTATTGTGGATCGGTTGACTAAGGTGGCCCAATTTTTGCCGGTACGCACAGACTTCGAGACGATGCGTTATGCACAGTTATTCATAGCATAGATTGTTAAGTTGCATGGAGTGCCTATAAATATTGTATCCGACCGAGACAAAATCTTTGTCGCCCATTTTTGGCAGAGCTTTCAGGAGGCAATGGGCACGGAGTTGCGCTTGAGTACAGCGTATCACCCACAGACGGACGGACAGACTGAGAGAGTTAACCAGATGCTGGAAGACATGCTCAGAATGTGCATTTTGGACTTCGGGGGAGGATGGGAGAAATATCTTCCTTTGGTAGAATTTGCGTATAACAACTCTTACCAATTCACGATTGGCATGGCACCGTTTGAGGCACTGTACGGGAGACCTTGTCGTTCACCCGTTTGTTGGTTAGAGGTGGGGGACAACAAACTCTTGGGGCCGGAGATTGTTCAGGAGACATCTTCCAAGATAGAGTTGATTCGAGGAAGAATTTGGATAGCTCAGGACAGGCAAAAGAGTTATGCTGATGCTTCTCGAAGACATGTGGAGCTAGAAGTTGGGGACCAGGTTTTAGTCCGGGTATCCCCAATGAAAGGGGTGATGAGGTTCGTCAAGAAGGGTAAGTTAGCACCGCGATACGTAGGACCTTTCCCTATTATTGAGAGGGTGGGACCGGTGGCGTATAAGCTTGGGTTACCAGAACATCTTCAGCGGATACACGATGTATTCCATGTGGCATCGCTGAAGAAATATCGAAGGAGCGAGAGAGCCTTTTGGCACGTTCCACTCGAGGAGATCGACTTACAGCCAGACATCTCGTATCAGGAGAGGCCGGTAGCTATTCTGGATCATAGTGAGCGGAAATTACGATCCAAGGTTGTTCCATTGGTTAGAGTATAGTGGGGTCATCACAATGTTGACGAGTCTACCTGGGAGCGGGAGGAGGATATGCGGGAACAATATCCAGAGCTTTTCAACGCAGGTACGATCTAATTTCGGGGACGAAATTCCTTTATAAGAGGGAGAGTATGTAACACCCCGTATTTTTGGTATATTTAAAATTTAATTAATTCGGAAATTCTAAATTACTAGTGTGTTGTAATTTAATGAATTAATTATGATAGAATAATATATAAATATTAATCTGGGATTGAATGGTTAATATTTAGGGAAAATTATTTACTGAGTGAATAGTAATAATGTAATTTCGTCGTTTCGAGTATTAATGACGAGGTATGTACTTATCACATCCGGAAGTCGGTATAGACTATATTGGGTGGGGGATAAGTATTTTTATAAATTAATTCGGATGCAAATTCTGAGTGTACAGTTGAGTCCGGATGGGCCGAGATAGTCGGAAAAGTGTACCCAGGGGTAGTAAACGGGTAACGGGACGTTTTTAGACATAGTCGGGCCCACTCGGGGGCATTTTGGTCACTTGGGCTTGGCCCATTAGTCAAAAAACGGGAATGGATTAATTAACTTAATAAAAAGAAATAAGGGCTGGCTGAGCTTAAGGAGAGAAAGGAATTAAAGGGTTAGGAAACCCTAGCAGCAGCCAAAGCCAATTGGGGATCTCAAAAGAGCCAACAAGGTCATCTTCAACCTTGGAATCCATCGCATATTCAGACACTACGAAACCTAAGGCAAGTGAATAGCTTGCAAGAGCATTAAATCTGTCTTTCAATTCGTATTTATGTGATGTAATGAATTAAAATTCGTTTTGGGGTTTCATGGCATAAACATGGGGTTTTGATAATACAAAGGAAAACATGAATCTGATTGCCGGAATTTATAAGGATTTATGTAAAAATCTGATAATGGAATATTGATGTGTATCTGTTAGAGGGATATCCGGATAAATTAGAACGAGTTTGATGAAGAAAGTTGGAATGAAAATGGGTTTAAAGATAAAGACAGATTTTTCCCCAAAATTATGGATTAGTAGTTTATGGACGAATTGATGATTGTTGTGGACTTTCTGGGGAGTCCTAATAAGGTTTCTAATATGTACTGGTGTTATAAAGGCTTAAAATTCATGTTAGAAGAGATTAGGGTTTAAGAAATCTCGTCCATGGCTGCCCTGTCTTCGCGAAGAAGACAAAGACCTGTTCGATCGATCGATCGACGGTCTGGGTCGATCGATCGACGGTCGCCAGAATCTGGCAGTTTCGCCAGTTGGTTATATAAGAGGGAAATTTATATAAAAATCTTATGTAATTAATTATTGAGAAATTAAATACATGAGTTTAAATCTAATTAATTGTAGATAAATTAATTAGGGTTTGAGGCTAATAAATTAGAGTCGGGAATTGTGACTCGGGTAAATTTATTTTGGGCTATGGGAGTAAGTCCAAATTTATGGTGGGGGCGACACCAAAAATAACTAAATTAATTAAAGTGCAATTTAATTAATATTTAGAGTTGGACCATAAACTCTTAATAATTTTAATAGGATTATGTTACGGATTTTAGCGAACGGTATAGCAGGAACTTTTATATTTATATATATACGGAGGCGTTAGTATATATATATGGTGTGCACAATTAATATCAGTGATTAGATATTTGTTACTATAGTGCTATAGGGGGAGGTTGCGCGTAGTGGATGAATCCCCTGGCTTGAGGAGTAGGGTGAGTATATTCCCGAGGTCATAGCGTCCGTTATATGGGTGAGGGACATCTCACTTTCAGGGAAGGAATATGACCGCCTCCAATTATTTTATTTTATCAAGTTGGTGTGAAAATTCTGACTTGGGATAACTAGGCTATGCGATTGTCCCTAGTGGGATAGCACTTTATAGAATTTACGTTCCGGGAGTATTTTGCTCGGGAGGATGCAAGTTGTTATATATATTACAGTATGATTGTGAATGCTGAAATATGATTATAAGTATATAATTGGATAATTAATTATAGACGGGCTATTAATGAAAAATATGAGTTATTTCACATGTATAACAAGTGTAGAAGTTATATGAAGTTAAAAAGGGAAATGATTTAGTTAAGTTGATGTTACTAATAACTTAAAAATCATAATCACTACATACTCAGTTAGAGTAGGGTGGGTATAAAGGAACTATGTTAATTATCTAGTCATGAGATGAGTAACTAGGTAATTTAATTAAAGCGTTCGTAGGGTATAATAGAGGAAGGGTAAGGAAGTCCTCAAGAGAGTGCGATATTAACTAAAAAATATGAAGAGCATGCATATTTATTTATTAATGCAAGTTAATCATTTGTTAAATGTTTTTCAAATGTTTTGGGTACTAACCCTTGCTATAAAAACTTTTAAAAACCTTTTAGGTGTCCAACCACAGGGACGCCAGCCTTGACTATATTCCAGGGATCCGTTGCTGCAGCATATGTGGATGTTGCGGGGTTTTGATAGACGCCTCATTCTTCATTCTTAAATGTAGAAATTCATGATTAGTATTCGAGCATGTTGCTCACTTTCCATTTATTTGTATTAGACTTGTTGGGAGTTTATTCTTGTCTTTATGGGATTTATTATTTGGATCGTTGGTTTATTCGGTCAATTATTTTTACTTGTGGATGATTAATTCAGTTATCTGTGATTGTTACATAGTTTTATATTCCGCATGGGTGTTTGTTTAAATAATGAAAGATAAAAATTGGCACCAGTCTATTTTTCTCACTTAGGTGGTTAGTAATTAAATAAGACGACAGTGATGCTAAGAATGGACCAAATGAGAAACATGTTCTAACTTGATTTAGGACTGATCACCCGGGATTAATTAGGCGTGGTGTCACACCCACTAGCTTAAAGGTAGCTAGTATCTGCTTCTGGACATCGGTGCACTCATACATCCTTGAGTGCCGCTGAATGTCTTTCCTCCACTGACTAGAAACCACAACATCGGAGCTACCTGCGAACACCGGAGGGTGTGCTTTCTGAAAAGCATCACGTACACGTTCCCATGCAGACGGGAATGCAAGTGCCTGAACTGGCGCGGCTGCTGGCGCCTGAGGTGGTGCCTGCTGTACAACTGCTAGAGCGGCATTTACCGCTTGGGCTACAATGGCTGCAACCTCAGCGGCATTCATGGTGCCCTGTACTGGAGCTGGCTGTGGCTCGGGCTGTGCATTCCTAGGAACCCGTGATGCACGTCGTGGAGGTATCTAAAATAAGAGTAAAGTCTATAAGTTCATAGTTATAAACTCAAAATAGCTGAAGAATGTAGCATATACAAAAGAATACAACAGTCCTAAAATATAGGGCTCTACATCAAAGAAAGCTCAGCGGAAAACATAAAAAGCCGTACAGATCCTAAAGAACACTAGAACCTGATGCTCTGATACCACCTGTGACACCCCGACTAATTAAATACCGGGTAGCTACTCCTTTATTAAATCAATACAAAATGCCAAGTTGGTTCAGTTAATAGCATCACTGTCGAAAATATTTTAATGATTACTAACCACCTAGTATTTAAAAGTAAGTTGCCAAATTTTAAATTAAGTCTGATTAACATGCAGTAAAAGAATTATGAAAGGATAACATAACCATTCACCATAATGAAGAAATGGAATAACCAACAAATAATAATAAATTCGGAGGAGAACTCCTCACAACAATCCCACAACTGAAATAAGTAAACAATGTAACCTGAATTAATTACATGCCAAAAGTCTGAAAATCTGAAATAGGAAATGTTTCTAATAAAAATGGGCGACATGCCCTACAACTGATGAAAGCTGAAAATAGAGTCAAGATAGATGAAGCGTCTACTAGCAAAGTCCTGTAACTTCCACAAACAGCTACAACTCGTCACCTGAATGAGGATCCTAAGCATGGTGTCCTTGTGGCTGGGCACCTAAAATGGTTTTTACAAAAATATAGATTTGAAAGCAAACGGGTCAGAGCCCGAAAGTGGAGAGTATTTTAAAAACAGCAAGTGCTTTAATAACATTTAAAACAATGAATGCAAAATACATGTTAGGACGTGCTCTCACATGAAATACTCACCTCTCGTCTAACTGTGCACTCCTAACGTTCCTGTACCCATTCATGTGTTTTCTCATAACTATCTAGTTCAAAAGAGTTTCTAACACTTCTACTCGGTTCACGTTTTAATTCCAACCTTAACAATTAAATAGAGAGTTCTACTTTAATTCTCGGATTCCCAATTATTAACAAAACCATTTATTGATATCTGTCCCCTTTTTATCTTTTCATAACGTTACAATAACTATACTCACAATTTAACATAGCAAATTCCTTTTCATTTAATCGTATATTATTCACATCATAAATATACAATACAAGCACCCCGAGGCTAAGCTGCGGTGCACACATACTCTGCTATCCATCCCGGTACATCACGTACATAAGGATTTCAAATTCCGAATCTCTCAGGAATTGTTGTAATAAGCACCACACACAAAAATGGAGGCGAACATAATTCAACATATCCATGGTCACGTACATACCTACGCTCCATAGTCAGCTGACTTATTAACTCACAAATAAGTCGTTCTCTTGAACTATGTCCTCGAGGTACCAATCTAAATTCGGGCAACACAAAGATTAGATGGCCCTAAGCGAACGTAAACCTCCCGTGATAGCAAGTATGGTAGGTATGTCATACACATAAAATCATATGCTAAGCATTCACACATCTTAGATATCTCAATATTAATAAAGGTATACTCTACATCCTTATACCATTATTCCAATTTTATATATTTTAAGTCTCCCGATAATATAGAATTTAAACTGTCGACACGTCACACGTCATAGTTTCTTATACTTAAAACCTATCTTAAATAGATTATTAAGTTCCTATTATTCCCACATATAACATCATTATTCCTAAGGTCCTCACTTCTGCCCCGAACCTCATTTGATCAATTATTCAAATTTACACTTTTAACCCAAATATTATCTCACTTATCGAATTTCGTTAGATTTTAGAATAATTCCCCAAATTGAATTCTAATAAAGGTCCAAATTTTATAACCATACCTACTGGTCTTCCTTAAGTTTAAGGGTATTCATAAAGTATCCAATGATAATTTTCTAAGGGATAACATCATAAAATTTAACTAGGAAAATTTTACTCATTTTGGGAAGGTCGATTGATCGACCTTTACCTTCGATCGATCGATGGTGGTCGATCGATCGACTGATGAATGTCGATCGATCGAACGCACCAGGTATGGCTACGGACTGCTTCGTTTTGCAGTTTACAAATCATCTCAAAACACCATTTTTAAGCATGAAACTCTAATCTAACGTTATAGTATCATCATAAAACCATCCTACAACATTATTAACGTTCTCAAACCAATAATTCATCAACTAAGGGCTTTATTTGGGATCAAAACTTCATCAAGAACCCTAGTTTTCTACTTCTTTCAAGAACAATAAAAATCTCTTCTTTAATCCGTTTTTAGATCATCAAGGGTTATCATTTGCATTCATAATTCGTCCAGAATATGTCTACATGTAATTCCTAACATAGTTCATAGTTTTAAATCCTCAAACTCATGGGTCTAATCAATCTTCCAAGATAAATTTGATAATTTCTCTAAACATGGAAAAGCATAGCATTGAATCAATTGTAATCAAACCACTTGCCTTAATCGTTCTTCAGATTTGTTATTGACTGAAGGTGGTTGAATTACTCTCTCTCTCTTTCTGCAGAATTCTTCTCTTTCTCTCTCTCTACAAGTTCTTCTCAAGATGACAATGGAGGTGGGGTTGGTTTTTGCCAAGTTTAAGGTTTCTAAACTTCTCCCGTAGCCCACTACCTAAATTGGGGTTGGAAATGGATTAGTGGGTTAAGACTAAGTCAGATTTTTAACTCTGATTTTCGTGGGTTTTAATTACCCAATTTCCGAAATTACCAAACTACCCTTTTGGGTTGCCGGTATGGCCTAAAAATACCCCGGGACCCAAACTAAACCCCCGGCTAGTGTTTTCTGACTATTTCGACCCTTACGGACTCGTTGGCGCACTCAAAATGACCATACGGGTGATAAAAATAAAATTCACTTTTTAAATCAAATAATTATATTCTTGACACGACTGACACGCGCGTCCCAACAAAATTTCCCAAATTGCCGTATTTCATTCTCACGACAATTTCAATAGTTCCAATATTCATATATTACCATATATACACATTATAATCAAATACTAACTCACATATCATTAATATTTTATCCGGATTAATTATCAATTAATTCACATATAATTTAATTAATCCCATAAATAAATATCATAAAAATACGGGGTATTACAATCCCGCAACAATCCGCACCTGTTACGGATCCCACAACTCTGGATAGAAGGGCATCTGACATCCATGCGATAGGACACCTGTTGTAATATATATATACATGCAGGAGAGAAATGTAAATGGGTCAGAGCTCGAGTTGTAAAAATGTTTAGCAAGTGTGTTAACCGTGCATAATAAATATAAATGCACTTATTTAATAATTAAAGTGGAGTCGCACTCTCGTGAAATCCCAAACTCACCTCTCCTCTAACAGCTTGCACCTATTCGCGTCCTGAAGTTTTAATTAAGTTACCCCTCCCATAAGGACAACCTAACTTACCATAGGCACGACCTATACCCGTAAGACCTGCCATTCTAACATAACCTAAGAATCCTTCCCATTCTAATCACATTTAATTATATTTACACATATATGCTATACTAGGCTAGATTCCAATTTTATTAGCTTACAACAGTTATAAGTCTTAATACGTTACCCATTGACATTAGGATTCAATAATATAATTTAATTTCTAAATAACATGCATACAAATTAATAAGGACAAAACTTCTCTCCACTCTCAACATTGCACTACGTTTCGTGCGTGGGGCGTCTCACAAAGCGAAATCCAAACAAGGAACCCCCCCAATACACTACTCCTTGACAATGTCGATCGTAGGGATCTATTATGTCATACACACAAATACTACTAATACAATTTAGATTACTATCTAAGAACCTCAAAATCTCCAATAATATCCTTGGGATGATGTAACCTAAATATTCCTTAAATACGATACATCAACCCCCAGCAATCTAGTACACCATAATCACCCAAGATGTACACCATAGAACTTTTATATCCTTTCTCCTATAGGATATATAAATATATATATTTACTCTAAACATATATATAGATACAATCATTCATTCCCATAGCCAAGTGTACATATCACATATGATGTACAATGGCCATACGCATAATATAACTGGCTATATATATATCGCCAATATACTGCACCATGCTATCATCTTCTAGTGCCAGGTTCACGTAGCATACTGGGGCCAACTTTAGGACTAAACGACACCTACCTCGTGATCAACACACACACACGACGTCCGAGAAGCGGTCATAGCTCCTAACCGGTCATTGAGACGAAACATACCCACCATGTCTCACCCTAAAAGAAATGTAAATCACATAATAACACAATGGACGACTATGACCTGGGGAATATCCGCACTCTACTCCTCGAGCCAAGGTGCTCACCCTCAACGCGCAACTTCCCAATGATAGCATGTGCGGGGTATGCTTAACCATACAAGTATATTATAACACCCCGCTTAATTAAATACCGGGTAGCCAGTCCCATACCAAATTAAAAAAAATATACAGTTGGCTCATTCTTAGCATCACTGTCGAAAACATTAACTAATCACCCAATACCCAATTAAGTTGGTGTTAAAAACTTTCCAAATTTTAATTTTAACAAAATCCATTTTAGTTTACCATAACACTACACATATTATTCTACAACACTGATAACCAAATAGCTAACACAAAAGAATTTAAATGCAATTGGAATAAACATTCCCACATAATAATCCAATACAGTAACCCCAATAATAATAAATGTATTAAAATGACACGACTACAAGAGTATTTTGACTCAGATAGAAAAGAGATGACTGAATTCCTTTGGGCGACATGCCCTATCTAAAAGAATACTGTGAATCAAATGAAGATAGGCGTCTAAGCAATACTCCATAGCTCGTCATAATTCTCTAAGGTTGGCATTCCTGCTGCTGGACACCTGATATAGAAGGTACCATCGAAAAGAAAATATGCAAGGAAACGGGTCAAAGCCCGATGTGAAAATGATTTTGAAAACAACAAGTATTTAACAAGTGCAATAAAGCATTTATTATGTACATGTTAGTATCCAACTCTCACTTGCTATTCTCACCTCTCATCTAGAGTTCACACTTAACGTTTCCTATTAACTTCCTAGTTAATGGTTCCTCTTAACTAGTTTCAATAATATGATTCTATCCCATATTATAACCCCGTATGTCCATACCATACGTAGTATAATCATTCTTATACGTTTCTCATTTATATGAATCGTTTCTCATTAACATGAATCATTTCTCATTAATATGAATTAATCTCTTAAGTAAATATTCATTAACTTCATTCAATTATTTTCTCAATTCACCGTTCTCTACAATTATCACAGTAGATGATTTAACCACTATATACATTCATACAATACATTATATACATACATATTAAATATGGCACCTCGAGTCACAGCTGCGGTGCAATGCATTACTCTGCTATCATGTCCCAATATTATTGGTCGCCGAATAGGGGACTAAAGGTTCGGTAAGGATTCCTCGAACCACAAACAACAACACAAACATTGGAGGCGAACATATTTCTTATACCCACGGGTCACGCACATACCTACATTGCCATAGTCAACGGACTTATCAACTCACCGATAAGTCTTTCATAGACCTATGTTCTCGAGCGACAAATCAAAGATCCCATGGATTCATCAGGATATGATTGCCCTCACGCGCAAACCTCCCTATCGATATCAAGTAAGCTAGGTATGTCATACACATAAATCATCAATCAATCAAATAGGCATTATCATACCTATAATATAATATCAACAAGGTACTCACACTACCCTTCGATAATTTCCATACGTAGCATTATATCTCTTATATCCTACGTATTAAAATATTATGACTTTAATTCCTTAATTTAATTAACCCCAAGCCTCACTCATTACTCAAGGTTCAGATAGGTTTTTCCTCAACATTTTATTCAGTAAGAAATCACTAATATCCTACTGGTCCATCTCTTCTTATCTCCTGAATTACCACGAATTAAACTCTCCCTTAATTAGGGTTATAACCGATTGTTTCTAATCTCTTATACACACGTATTCTATCAATTAGGATTGAATACCATCATCACATGGCTCATAGTCTATAGTGTTTCATTCACACTATATGACTTATCAACAAATCCAACATCCTCGCATCCTATAACATCTCTCCACTCCCGACGTCATTAAGGTTCATGCGCGGAGCGTCTCGCAAAGCAAAATTCAAATAAAGAACCCCTCCAATACACTACTACTTAACTTTATTATTTGTGGAGGTCCGTCAACTTCAAATATGAAACCGGGATAACCTCATCCCCTTTTTCAACCAAATGTGGTCTAAACTCCCATCTCTATCCAGGAGCCATACCACTAAGCGCTTGTACTACACTTAGTCCTTGCGCAATCAATAATGTGCTTAAACTCAGTCATTGATGTTCAAATTGTAACCCTAAGGCTACCCAGGTGTTATATTAAATTTCCTCTACTGTACCTATCCTTAATCCTCATGCATACAAATTAAAATCCAACACATGCATCTAGCAATCGAAATTTTCTTTCAATTTAATTATCAAAATTCTAATCAATTAAATCCCAATCAAATTAACTCGATTCTTATCTAGGGCTTACTGATCTTACCTAAGTCCCATTATATCCAATTAATAATTACCAAAGATCTACAAAATTTTTGGGATAAGAACAAGCATTAAAAATAAACAACTTCAATAATTCTGGGGAGGTCGATCGATCGAAGGCAGGGGGTCGATCGATCGATCGCCCAGATAACAACCCAGTTTTTTTCATTTCTTCTACTACGGCTTTCATCACTTTTGATCATTCAAACCTTCATATTAACAACCCAAATTCCTTATAAACCTTACTACATGATATAGCAACATATGTTAATGATTTCTAATGCTCTAAACATCTTAGAATCATTAAGAGTTTGAATTAAAAGCATATATTCATTCTATTTTTCAATAAAATTATATACATGATATCTTCAAGAACACACCAATGATTCTCATAATTTCTTCAACAAATTTATGATTATTTCGTGGATTACTATCTACCTACAACATGAGTTTGATTCTTATATATTTTTAGATTCTAGAAATCCATTAACAACTCTATCTTTTCATCTTCCAAACATGAAAAATCTCATCTTTTTATAACTATTCTAACATGGACAATATACAAACTTAGATTGAAATTATCAAATACTTGCCTCTAATGAAGATATGATCCTTTGGAGTTGAATAACACAGGTGGTTCTCCCTTTTTTCGGTCACCTCCGGTGGTGGTGACCTTTGGTTCTTAGTTCTTCTCCTTCCCAAGTAAACTTTCTTCTCCTAAGCAACCTTTCACTCTCTCTAAGAAGATGACTTCTCAATATTGTGTAGAAGAGATGAATGAACCCACGTTCAACTAATCTCCAAATACTTATAATATGACCAAATCCGAAATCACTATTCATCCCCCTTGTAAAAATGACCAAAATGCCCTTTTGGGTTGTCATTTCATTTCCAAATGACCCGAGACCCAAAACCAACTTCCAAATAGATTTTTCTAACTATTTCAACCCTTCCGGATGCAACGACGCAGTCGAAATGACTATAAGGTCAATATAAAAATAAGTTTCTTATTTAATCTCACAATTTAGTCCCGACACGTCCCATACCGCGCCCGACTAAAAATTCAAATTACTGAATTAATAACTCACAGTAATATCAATATCATCACATTCATAGATTACCTAAATATCTTTAAGTAATATTCAGAATCATACATTTTAATATCCACAATTTGGATAAAACCCAAATGAATTATTTTATAATAAAATCCAATTAATCCATTAATTTAAAATATAACCCATTTTAAAAGTGATTAAAATCACCGGGTATTACATATATATATCATTCACATGCACAATATATATACATTCAGATAATCATATCATATAACTAAACCTTCATATACGGTTTAGCTATTCACGCCATGAGTATACACATATTTTCATATCCATATAATTATATATACATACATAAATATATACTATCTCTCATTGTATATAAGAAACTTATAAACTCGCCTATTGGCGTCCATATACCTCAATATACTAACCATCACTTCAATCATATTATCTTAACTCGTTTTGGGAATACAATCCCACACTTGAAGTACATGCGTCCATTTTCATTAAGATATAAATAATCTTCCAACGTATCTATGTATCTCCAACATTAAGGTTATCACCCAAAGTTGAGTGTCGATAATAATCACTACACTTGTCATCTATATTCCAATTACATCAATATCTCTAGTACTAATTCGACCATTTGTGTGCACATAATTATTAGTCTATAAACCTCAAACTCAATCTTAAATTCATCTCATGATCCCATCACTTTTAGGGAAATACTACATCGATGTATATAATCACTATCCCGATTACGGCTCAATTATCCTTATGAACCCTGAAATCTTATTGCGTTTACAATCTATTCCTCGAGTCAAACATTACTAAGGATACGCAACTCCTCTCTCTCATCGATCCCCAATCTTAATCTAAATAGAATCCTAATTACTATAAGGATTCGTCACACACCTCAGCCTAAGATTTCATGTCGTACTCTTACCACTCTCTCGAAAGGACCTTAACCTTACATCATAACTATGCCCACTTGTGACCCCTAATTAGAACTCCTATTCTCAATGAGATTCCCCACTACTCTAATATAACAATCTCCAATATGCACATATATTCGTCTCCAAAATAGTTTGATGTGTCCCCACCATAAAAACATATAAGAAGCTCCTTAGAAATCTTCAAATCATAACCCCTTCATCATTTTATAATGTTCCAAGTCGATGAGCTCAAGAGAATAGGAGTAAAATTCTCCCTAGGAAAAATTATCCAAAATTGTCGTGTTTTGGAATCGATTCGGCCCCTCCGAATCGATTCGGCCCCAACAGCGAATCGATTCGGCCCCTCCGAATCGATTCGATCCAAAGGGACCTGAGAGTCGGCTACTTACCAAATCAATTCACTAGGGGCGAATCGATTCGGCCCTAAAGACCTAATGCTTCTGCAACCTAGCGAATCGATTCGCTAGGGGCGAATCGATTCGACTTGTGCAGCAAGCCACGAAATGGAGAAATTTTCTCTAAACCCTAAATTCCCAAAACTCCCAATCATCATTACCCAACCATTAATCTTCACACCAACCATATTTATAACCTCAAAATTTATCATATAACTTCCCAACAATTTCTATAACCTCAAATGCAAGATTTTTACCCAAAAATTTAGGTTTTACCATTTAATCCAAAATCCAATTCTTTTATCCACAAATTATGAAATGAAATACAAGAATGAAATATTTAGCAAGATTAAACACTTGCCTCAGATTTGTAGGGGTTGAATCATCCCCGGGATCGCGTTTGGGCCAGAATCTCCAAGCTTTTCTTCCTCTCTCTCTTCCTTTCTTCTTTCTTCTTTCTTTCTTTCTTTCTTTCTTTCTTTCTTTCTTTATTTCTTTCTTTCTTTCTCTTTCTCTCTTTATCTAAATGAGAAGGCTTGATCCGTAAGCCTCTTAAACCTTTAAAACATAAATCCCAGTTTTAAATGTTAATACACACTTTAAATGACTCGTTTACTCCAATTCGAGTCAAACATACATAAAAATATTTCGAAATCGGAAATAAACCCAATGACAGCCATTTTAACTATCTCGACCTATTCGGAACCAATGGTACACTCAAAATCCTCATCCAACAAACTTTAAAACGTCCTCAATTTTTGGACTTCAATTTCCTAATTTTAAAATTCTCCGATTTAAATAAATTTTAGTTCTCCCAAAATTAAATTTCTCAGTACCAAAATCGTGGGGTGTTACAAAGATTTTTGTAAAACTCCACCAATAACAGTGACACCCATAACGGTGACTTAACAATGATAACCACTTTTTAAGATTTTTCGTAAACTCCACCTATAATGGTGACTTAACAATGAAAACCACTTGTTAAGATTTTTCGTAAAATCTACCTATAACAGTGACTTAACAATGATAATCACTTGTTAAGATTTTTTGTAAACTCATTCTTCTATATCACTTTTCAGGACGGGAGCCCATACCTGCCGAATGACAAACTGAGCATGGTCCTTCGTCTGTTTGCATCAATGACCAACTTCTCCAGACGAGTCAAGTCACAATGACCATAGTTCAACCAATTACTAATTTCATCGGGGTTTTTGGAATATAATACACTTCTGAAGAAGACTTACCACAATACTCACAAAGTTCATGTTATACGATGTGATATCTGAAGGATGACTACGACTTTGTCGATTTTTGAGTGATAACTATTTAATCCATTTGAACTCTTTGCGAAAGAAGTTGGAGAAGCTTTTATAATGGTCTACTTAGATGTTACTATACTCTGAAGGTTCATCAATCTAACCTTGTCACGGAGGATGTCGAAGAAGCTTTAAACTAAAAAGCTACATTACATCATAATATCCATTTGCCCCTTTATTTTATTTTATCTCAAGATAAACTAAAATAAATTACATTATCATGTACAATGCCCACCCGAAAAAAATGAAAGCAACCTAATCATTACATTTTATGGGGTATATCACAAACTATCACATCTTTGAACAATGGCTTTATGTTAGCGTCGCTTAATATCTTCTCATTAAGAAGCCTCTGCAAAATAATATCTTTCTGATACAATACGATAATATTACAAATGGTTAGTTAAACTCGGGAAATATCCAAGTACAATTCTCATTAGGCCCCCTTTATTTTATTATATTTAATGTAATAAAATAAAAAATAAATAAAGTCTTGGAATATTTGTGTGATAAATCATAACCACCCATAGTCGTAGGTGTATCCTTCACAATCCTATCGAACTCAAGAGTGTGCAAAATGTTAAGGTGAATTCAGAATTGTGAAACATACTCAAGCTGTTTCGTAATATTTTAGTCACGTTTCAACATGATCTCCAGCTATAAATAACGTTTACAAAATAGTTTATGAAAACTTGGTACTTAGATGAAGATTCTTTACGCTTCCTCAAACTTATTTTTAGCTTTATGTCATAACATAACATATAGATATATCATGCGATAAATCGTACAAGAAAACCCCAACAATTGTATTTTATAGGAAACTCTAATAGTTGTATCTCAGGTGGGGTAGTTCATCTCGTACACAAGCTCCAAGTGTATTGTAAGTAAATTCAAGAATGATGCGCCATGTTCAGCATATTCTAAATTCATAGAATGATTTTTGTAAATATTTATGAGATGCCAAAAAAAATATTCGAATATACCCCTTGGTTGTAATTTATTATTATAAAATAAACTCAAAATAATAAAATTTATTATTACCTCCAATCTTCGAAAGTAAATATGTAGCAAATCAATATTGAACTATTCAATTTCAATGGTCGAATTCTATAGCTACATAAGTTCATAACCATAGGATATCTCAATCCAACAGAAAATCATGTAAGGTATGGTATATTTATAATAAAGCCTTTATGTGAGTACGTACAATACACTATTTAATATCCAGTCAAATCACATATCACAGTACCAAAACATACTAGCATTTGAGCTGCAACTAGTTACCATTTACTTTCGGCAGTTGGCAGTAGAAAACATACTAGTATTTGAGCTACATGTAGGTATTAATTATGTACAACATCATCCGTCACTCAAGCATTCAAACGTTCCATTCCAAAAGCCATACAACTATAGTCTATACTCGTAGGTTAGGTGTACCTTTGACTTTTTTCCCGCAGTTTTCAACAACTTTTGCCTTTTATAAATAAGTAGGTCTATTCTCACGCTAACTTACACCTCTGAGTAAAATCGTTGTGCACAACCATGATGGGTCAATTTTATATGTCAGTCATAGTGAATCGCCCTTCAATTGCATAATGGAGGGAAACGGGAAACATGGAAGCAGGACTATGAGAAAAAAAAAAGTGAATACATTCGAACACTCTAGTTTAAAAATATAGCGGAGACACCTGTCCAAACCAATTAAAATACCAACATATCATTCCAACCCACCACGCACACCCTGTATCTTTCATGAGGGACCCAAAAATAGACGATAATTTTGAGTCAAAAAGTTGCACAACTAAGGGAAAGGAGTGGCGAGGCAGACGACTCCATCTCCGGTCAAACCCCATAAAGTGTGTTGGGAAATAAACCCGACCTGGACTATTCAACAAGAAAAACCCATCGACGGATACCCACATGGCTCGATCTGACGTGAGGTGCAATGACAACACGACGACCAAGCTCTAGTGATTAGATCCTTTATTGGGAGAACTTCTAGCGGTTGGATCCATCGATGACCAATACGACTCGTTTGCGCCGGGCTAGGAAGCTACCATGGGATTGGATTCAATTCGGTGTTGCCCTTTTTAGTCGGAGTAAAGCCTAGACTATTTTGAAGTTGGAAAAACTACTGTTCTGTCTCAATATCTTATGTTTATTCAATATACCGGGCACATGGGTTTCAACGGTCTATTTTTCTTTTACTAGTCAAGACCACAATATCTACACGCTACCCACTGGCCCTGTCTTCTATTAGTGCCTTCTTTTCTACAAAGAGTACAATTAATTTATTGTAGTATATCATTTAATTTAACCTAGGTACGTCGATGTTTTTTTTTTCAATAAAAGTATCTTCATGAAAGATCTTTTTTTTTCTTTTTACTGGTTTCAAGACAAATGGTCATCGGATTTTTTTAATGTCTATAGAGATAATTTGAGATTCACATCAGCATACAAATTACATCATACTAACACTCATACTTCAATGATAACTCTTTTTTTGTTTTAGTCTCTTAGGTGCGAAAATATACTAACTTTATAATAAATCTCTACGCAAACACAGTTTATCCCACCTCTTGCATAGACAAAAATATTTAAAGCATAATTTCAAAATAGAAATCCTAGTTAATAACCGGATATATCATGAGATCTAATAAAATAGAAAGATTGAATTTCTTATCTGAAAACAAGTTCGTCATTTCCGTAATGATCGTTGGGGCAGAAGTTGCTTCATCAGCTTTTTCCCTCCATCTCCGACCACTTTTTCGATCGCAAATGAGGCGTTACACGATAAAAAAAACCATGAATACCTCCCTAGCAGAGTCACCAAATGTAAGAGGGGAGTTTAATATGGGGAAATACCGAATTTTTGTACGTGTTTGACTTGAGCAACTTCGGTTGCGCCTACATATCCGTTATACTCGGAATCAAAGTTAGCATAGTTCGTGGGTTCGTACTATTCGCCGGAAAACTCATAGTGGTGGTTTTTCGGAGAGGTGAGAGGTGTTGAAACTCATCTCAAAACTCTTTTCTCAAACTCTTTAAAAACTCACAAGACAAGAAAATGACTCTTCTTCTCCCAAGAAGCTCCCTCTAAAATGTATGGGGTGGGGCTTATTTATAGCGAAAACCAACACAAGTGGGTCGCCACATGTCAAATAACTCACGGTGACACATGTCCTATTTTAAGTGGCATGTGTCTCATAACATATGTCAAGCTCTCAACACTAGAATATTATTTAGTTAATGCGTAAATAATACACAAATACGCATGATATATCGGACGCGCATAATAATACCTCAGTCGAATAAACACATGGACTTTTATCAATTTTCATCATCTCTACCCTCATTTAATAATTAAATGTGAGACTTGTCATTAAGCCCCTCCTACACAGGCTATCTAAGAATGATACTCAGCCGGTCCTAAGAGACATGAGGGTATGTGCTGACCTCTTAGTGATTTGTCACTATGATTCACCTCCAATATGTGTGTGTTTTATGTTATTACAGTTCGAGGGTGGATCCGAACTAGTATTTCCCTCATTTGTACGAGAGGTACAGGGACTTGATAGAAGATTATTCCAGCACCATAGATTTTATGTGGGGTGCCATATTAATGTATATATTATGCGTGATAAATATATGTACATGTAATTCATCTACTTTGCTTGTAGGTAGATAAAATTGATTAATTAATATTAAATAAATTAAGTGGTTGAGAACCTAAGGCTGTATTGAGATGTTCATAGCTGGCTAGGAAAATTCATAAGAAAAGGTTATCAGATATAATTTACAGTCATTCGATCACTTGAATTAGGATTGGTGAGGGGATATTGGGTTGGACTAGTTAACTTGGTTAGCTTTATCTATACTAGTTCGGTAGTACGTTAGGCATGCACACTAGTTGAGAGGTGAGAATTCCCAAGTGAGTGTCAAGGCACTAACATGTATGTTATATCAACTGGTAAGAATTTTAAATACTTGCTAACCTGTTTTAAATCTACTTTACACTCGGGCTTTGACCTATTTCCTGTCATTTCTTCTTTCTTTTATATATATATTTATATATGTATTATAGGTGCCTATCCATATTGGCGTCAGACTTAGATCTTTGGACTGTTGACGTGCTGCAGCTAGTGTGGGAGTTGCAGGTCCTTGCATTTAGACGACTTCATCCTTGTCATCTCAGTTCTTCACTTAGTCATTTTAGTGGGGGCATTTGTTGCCCATTTCCAGTTTTTATTTAGTTCAGAGAGACTTGTACTCTTTATTATTTCAGTATTCAGTTTTAGTTGGGATTGTTTTAATTATTTCATTGTCCTTTGATTTGGGATATTTTATTTGGATTGATTAATCTAGTATGTTATTTCCACTTGGATGGTTTGATATTCAATATTATTATCTGTGTTCATGAAAATGGTTTCATACATTAAATCATAACAATAGGACTTAATCTATAAAATTAAATGTTTTGACACTTAGCTTTATTATTTATTAAGTGATTAATAAAGAAAAATTATTTTTGATAGTTATGCTAAGAATGAACCAACCGGACACTTTGATTTAATTTAATAAAGGACTGATCACCCGGTATTTAATTAGGCGGGGAATCACAGGTGGTATCAGAGCATCAATTTCTAGTGTCCTGAGGATCTGTACGACTTTCTACGTTTAAGTGTAGCGTTCTTTGATGTAGAGCCCTATTATTAGGATATTGCATTCCTTTGTGTATTACGACTGACATACTCCTTCCCAAAAATATAAGTGTTGTGATTCTTATTCGAGCTCGGGCGGACATTGATGACTAGAGAGGGTCATTAGAAGAACAGTAGGAGGCAGACTCAGCCAAAGATATAAAGTGGTTTGGGGAAAATGGTGATTGAGATAGAACTCACGAAAATTGTTGTTCATGCTGAGGACAATAAAGGCGTCATTCAGGAGTTATAGTTTCCCAAACACCGTTGTAGATGACATTTATGCCATTACAAACTCACCCAGAGCTATTAGTGAAGGGTGAGGGAGACGAGAGGATTTTTGTGAAGGAATAAATCCAAGGCCATTATGCAGGGTGAAGTGTAGTAACACCTAGGACTTGAAAATTTTGGACGAAAATTTTCTCACAGGGACATTCTAAAGTGATGAGAGTAAGACCTTATATGAAGGAGTATGAGTGAAGCTAAATGATAAATTTGGATATGGTTTGATCATGAAATCGTCCTTTTGATCGGGTTATGAAGGGAATTTCGAAACATATTTCTTATGGGAAAGAAAGAAAGCCCAACGCGAGAGAGCAGTGAACTTGCCTAACGAATTCCTTACCCAACAACTAAGGTGTATATAGAAAATAAGAAGAGTTCCTTGTTGCGAAAGGACTATTGAGTTAAATACTCAAATGTGGGTGAGATATGTGACAAAGACGACTTGGGTCAATGTCGTCAAGGAATTTGTAAACGATTTCGAAAGAAGGGAAGCTCGGAGGGTTGGGAAAACCTTACTGAAGGATAAGATTTAATTCATTAGTGATAGTGAAACACTATCGGAAGGTATACCCAGTAGGGGAACCTATTTAAGTCCTTATTAAGCAACTAGGAATTCATCCAAGACCAGCGTGGTCGACAACGTGCTCCATGGGACCAGTGGAGCCAATGTAATGACGAAAATAGTAATTGGGAGCTAAGACTGCCAAGTTTGAGGGAAGAACATTCCAAAATGGTCAGTGGGACCAATAACGGGAAATGGCTCAAAAAGTTTCCCCACGAGTAGAGAGTGGAAGAACTACCAGTGTTGAATGTGTCCATGTTGATAAGTGAAATTGATAAGGCTGAGAATGGTAAATCGTGGCAGTAGGCATATTAATGGGAGGAGTGAGATTCATAGCGGAGGAAGTGGGTCCAGAGAATTGGGCCCATGAATTTAAAACTCGAGAGTGGTGAATTTAGGTAGGACGAGTGGAGTCCTCTGTAATAGTAGCATACCGTACTTCAGGCTCAATGGGGAGCAGGAAGTAATAGGGAGGTTAGTAAGGTCGTAATTGAGGCCTAGAGATTTTGAGCCAATATTTCAATGATGGGCGTATAAGCTGCAGAGCAGAATAAATTTCCCACTCCGAGGAGGGGGTAACTATTGGATGAAATCCTAGATGCATAACGATTGCAGATGCTCATGGGTCGGTTGACAACTACGAGCTGGGATCCTATAATTGGGTGAAGACTGATGAAGTTTTGTTTCATCCTCGCGATAAAAGGATTAGGCCAAATGACATGGGTGTCTCCTAATACATATATTAATTGTTAACACTAAAAGTCGCGTACGAGTCGAGTTTAGTTAGTACGTTGGTTTTAACAGTATGGTTATGAATGTATATATCATGGGCAACGGGGCTTTTATATGTCACCCATGAGTGAGCCGGGTGGGCACTAAAGGCATATTTTATCGTTATAAATCATTATTGCATTGAGTTAGCAAAGTCGAGCTTATTATGGTAATGTGTAGTGATTAATTACCGAATGTTTGAACGATAGTAGATAGAGTGATAAGATTATCATTCTGGATACTCCCGGTGAGTAATATTACTTTGGTGAGGTGCCACCTGAAATAGGGTTAGGGCCTACACACACACACACACACACACACACACACACACACACACACACACACACACACACATATATATATATATATATATATATATATATATATATATATATGAAAATTTCATGATATCGTAGACTTGAAAGTAAGTTGCCTAGTTATACATAATCCCAGTGCATAGAAATTTATTTAGATGTGATTCAGGATATATCATGTTCTGTATAGAGCAAGTGATAAAACTCATTATATATATAGCGCCCAGAATTTGGGATAGTGAGAGTGCCATGTTTCATGTTATTTTTAGGGACATAAAAGTGGACGCGTAGACTTGTTTATCAACATACAAAATTATAAAAAGGTACATATTATGGACTGAGGACCTTACGGATCTCGATGACCAACAATGTTAGGTAGTAGTGTATCGGGGGGTTCCTTGTTTATATTTATCTTTGCGAGACACCCCACGTATGAAACTAGCGAACGTCGGAAGTTAGAGAGATATTTGGATATTAGTACATGGGTTTTGTACCTTGGCTAATGTACATATATGAGAATATAATCAGAATTGATAATTCTATTGTGACTTAAGGCCAGTGGAGTTGCCTAATCCTGATGTCAAAATTGATTTAAGAGAATTATATTTGAATTGTGCATTAATGCGCGAGACATAGGGTGTATTGGCACCCTAAGCGACTAAATCTTGATTTTGTCCACATTTGGAAATTATGGGATAAGGTATATATAGAGGTTCGGAAGTAAATTGATATAATGCTTGAGTTATGCACTTGATTTGTACATGCAATTCGTATTGCTGCAATTTATTCATCGTGCTAATTATCTTTGAGTATCTATTCGTGCTATATTGAGTAGTTCCCCGTATTTTCTTGTAAGGGGCAAGGTTGGCGTGGATTGGGACACTATGAAATATTTTGGAGAATTGTTTTAGAGCATGGATTTGTCAGATATTTTGATGTATGATTTAGTGGTGGAATTTTAGTTGGAGAATTTTGTTTTTGAGAGAAAATTTATTGTAACCACTATTATGGGAATGGAGGGATTATGAACTTGTTCATTTAAATTGTGGAAATCAGATGCTCTATACTTGTTACTGACGATTTTAGTTAGTTTTTATCATAGTGGCATGCAGAGTGTCTCTTTATGTTTTCAATCATTTATATCATTTAGGACCATCATTCCCAAATGTCCACGAGGATGGTTTTGCATCAGGCGGTAGATGATAATTATCATGTGAGTTCGGCAACATTTAACTTTGGAAGCTGAAGCTTATTTCGTAAGATTTGTCAGAGGCTTACGTTTCACGAGAAACTATCTTTAGAACAAGGGTAAGGATTTGTAACATGCGATGAGGCAAAGTCACATGGATCAAGATTTGAGGTATATCTGAGAGAAACTAAGATGTATTATGTCATAAATTTTGTGGTGATGGGATTTAATGAAGAGAAATATTACTAAAATCTGTTTTACATTGGGTCACCTATCTTTAGGTAAAGGGTGGACCATCCGAAACCAACTGGGGTTTCTTCAAACATTAGGAATTCCTAAGTAGTAACTTGAATGAATTCTGACGCGACTAAGAATTTGTCTCAAAAGTGCATTTTCTCAGCCTGTCACATTAGTAATAATTCGACAAGTCGGGATCGTATCCACAGGGATTAAAAATTAACACGTTTATAGGAATAGTTATTTAACCTTAAAATGATTTCTCCAAGGAAATAAAAAGATGAATGATGATTTCCAATTGTTGATGAAATAAGGTGTACTAAAAAACACTAAGAAGTGTAAAGAAATTAGTTTTGAAATTGAGAGAAAATAGGGTGGGGTACAATCCCTCAAATCTTAACGAATTACCGTATAGAATACTAGAATTGTAAATTGAAATTTTGACTAAATCCAGTCTTTATAGATCTTAAGCATTACATATATGAGGGAACTAGCCCGCATCATATGTAATCAAAGGTAAATACAAAGCGGTGAATAGACAATTATACTTGCATAGTCTTCTTAAACATCCCAAGTACCTAGGGAAAGAGAGATTAAAAGATCATCTATATTCGTATAATTTCCATACACGATTTGATCAATATTTAATTTACCCTCTATTTTCTACATGGTTAATTCACCTCGGAATGAATTCATGTACCCCAGCCCTTGAGAATTTTGCTGGACATGATTTTTCTAGAAAACAAATTCATACATGGAATTATGGATCTAACAAACATTGGGAATAATTTGCAAAACAATTGAGATTAGAATTGTAAATAAAGTAGAGAACACATAAGTGAATGGAAATTTTATACTTGTATTCAACAACAGGAAAAGCAACATAACTTGAATCCAGAAAACTTCTTCTTGATTAACCTTACAAACTAGGGTTTATGAAAATTTCTACCAAAGAAAACTAAAGATTTCCTAATTTATGAATTTCTCTCTCTATTTCGACTCCCCCTGGAAAAAGGTAGGGCTTGGTCTTTTATAGCACCAAGTAGCATGAATTTGACAACTAGAATCACTTGTTGTGCAAGATTTTACCAGCTATGTACCTCATAATCTTCATAATTAATGCCAGGATTTCGCACGACCGGACTGGTCCGGCTAGCCCTCGGATCGGTCCGTTTCTTAGCCACCGGATCGATTCTTTTTTTATTCTACCAGATCGGCCAGAATCCCACCGAATCGGTTCTGCTATCATCGGTTCGGCATCCATCCGGGGTCTACTGGATTTGTGACATTTCGGATCGGTTCGAAATCTACCGGATCGGTTCGATTGTATTCAATGTTGACTTTTTCCTTTCATCTTTGACTGGCCATAACTTTTGATCTCGAGCTCTGATTTGAGTGTCGTTTCTTCCGATGCTCTTATGAAATCAAGCTCTTCAACTTCCCTTTAGGCGTCGAATTCGAACTTTGGGTATAAATTTACGCTTTTGCCCTTTGACTTTTCTTCCTTTCTTCTTTTCCTTTCTTCCGGTTTCTTTCTCTCTTTTCTTGCAGTACATTCCTGTAAAATCCATCAGAAATACACGAAACTTGGTGTACTTGTTAGAAATAGTCAATGGCAATGATATGGAATAAAAATGATTTAATTACCTTCTTCGAGATATCAAAATCACTAACTTAAAGGGATAAATTCAGAGGAATTTATGCTTGGTCAAATCCCCCTAACTTAGGACTTTGCACGTCCCGGGCAATGTAAATGATGCTACCCAAAGTTCTATTTTTGAGAATTCCTTTAAAATTCCACTTTCGCAGGCATGCGATTGCATTGAGCATATGCAACAAGCCTTTAAACCCCTAGGTTACCCTAGTAGGACGAGTTTTGTCTCGTGAGGGTTTGCAGTGAAATACCCACAAAGTTCTTCATTGACTCAAATAAATATCAAAATATTTAAAATTGTATAATTTAAACTTCTGGAAAAATAGTCACCATAAATTCATATTCAAATGTCTCAAACCATAGTGTGTGTGTGCAAAGCCAGAAATTAAACCTCAAATTTTCACCGATTGAGCATTACGTTACTTTCCAAAAATTCATTTTGATTCAAATTCTTACAGATGCACTCACAAATGAATCACTCGGATTGTGGTTATTTTCTCTCGGTATGCATGATATAAAGAGTAATTATAATGGACACAAATTCACGCATACAAAATTGAAAAGAAGGAAATATATGGTGCAAAGATCTCATCATCGGAATATAGTTATTAGGAAATGGGAAACACCATCTCTTAATCACACCATTTAATCTCTCATATTATCTTTTCATGTCTTAGCTCTCCATGCAGTAATTAATTTCGCCATTCGGATTCGGTTAGGACTTTTCGGGTTAACAAGTGTAAAGGGTAAAATAGATGGATTGTTCAGAATTGGAAAATGTCCTGATGACGCCCATTTGTGCTTTCTTGGGCATTTGGTCATTTTTCTCTTTCTTTTTCTCTTTTCATTTGTTTTTCATTTTTTTGAGCATTTTTTCCTATTTTTCTCTTCCCCCTTTTTACTGCACGATTTGGACTTACTTGATGAATTTTCTCAATTTTCACAATTTCGGGCTATTTGGATTTTTCGGGTTATCAAACGAAAGTGAAAGATTATATTAGTCTCAAAGTGGGTTGTAAAGGGATAATTTTGTTTTTCACAACTTTTTATGGCTAATATTTTTGGGTAACAAACGAGGGCCTACTTCATTGTCCAAATTGGTAGTCACATTACCATATGCATCTCGAGATTAATTAAGTTTAGAGATATATTTAGCACGAATTTCGAGACAACATTTCACACATTTCCCATAACCGATCAAGATAAAGGATTGAGATCATCAACGACTTATTAAAACGCTGAAAAGAACTTTGAGTTAATAATAACTCGGATTGATTTAAAAACTCATAAAAATTGAAAGGCTCGAAATCTCACCGGGTTTGATCAATCTCCACACTTATTCGTTAAGTCGTCAATTTTCTTTCAATTTCCATCTTCGGTCAATTTTTGGCTTTGTGCAATTGATTGTTAACAATTTGAGACTTTAAATAGAATAAAGGTGATAGTTTTGAAAAATTTTAAATTCCAATTTTTATTTATTTTGAAGAAAAATATTTTTGATTTTTTTTATATACATATATGCGAAGTTTTATGAATACGCACTTGTCATCCCCCCTAACTTAGGGATTTGCATTGTCCTCAATCAAATGGACGAGAGAGATAAAGAAGACAACATAAGTAGTGCGATAAATAAAACAAGCAAATACCATTCAAAAACTGTATATTACAACACAATTGTGGAAGAAAAGGATAACAAACATAACTAATATAAGATAACCGGAGGATCGGGGCTGCCTAAGGGGTGGGTGGTGGGCGAGAAGTTCCGGGTGCAGCAGGGTCATATGGATTATAGTAGTAGGGAGGAAGGGGGGGCCTCGGGTCCTGACTGGAGACGGTATAAATCAGCCTGCATACGCAGCACCAAATTCATGTCCCTCTCGTATGATGCCATAAACCCGTCCAAACGCGTCTCATGAGAAAGAACGCGCTCAGTCAAACCCGTACCAATCAGAACATAATCCGGATCAGAAGATTCATCATACTCTTCCTCCTCACCTTCTTCCATCTCCACATCTTCATCAACAATGTCCTCTTCCGCATCAGCCTCCTCATCACTTGAGTCGTCTCCTTGCCGCGCACGGATTAACTGGATTTGCTTTTCACTTCGAGTGCGGGATTCTTGTCCTAGAGGCTTGGGCAAGTTGATAAGATCTTACGGTGGAACAATTCTGGCATCCTTGAGAAATGATGTAATGAGGCGGCCATAAGGAAGAGGGGCCCTACCCTTTTTGTCGTACGCCGCAAAGATGATATCATTGTAAAACGTGCGGGACAAATTGATAACAGTTGCATGGTCAAACAGATGATACATCATAGTAGCTTGACGGGGGCGCATAGCCGAATCATTTGAAGTTTACAAAATGTTGGCACAAATGATGTGAAAAGTGATGCGTGACTTGTCGGATAACCGACCAACAAGAAAGGTCTCGGTATTCCAAACCGCGCCCGACACGATGCGAGAGATGCAAATAACTTTGGTCAGAACGGGATAAGGACTTGGATAAGTAAATTGGGCTGGAGTGACCACACCTTTAGACTCAAGTTTCTGGGCTAAAATTTCAAGTGAGAACGGTATCGGAGTCGAGTCTACAAAGGCTTGAGATTCAAAATCAGCGGTGCGTATGAGCGTTCCATAGAACTGACGCACTTCATTCTCCTAAACATCCTCGTATGGTTCATTGAAAAATCTGCACCAGCCTCGTGACATGAACATGCTTGTGACAGAATTAGGCAGCTGATCCCAAAGCACTTGGCGCTCGATGTGTATTTTCCTTCGCGGACCGAAGAAACGACGACACCAATTTGCTTCACGGCGCAAACGATGTTCGCCATTGTCGCCGGGCACGACTTCAATGGAATTATATTTCTGGGGAGCAGCCATGGGTATGGAAGAATTCGACAGAAAGTGAGAGAGAAGAGAGAGAAGAGGGAGGTGTGAAGAAAATGGGGTTGGGGATGTGGATATTTATAGTTGGGATAAGGAAAAAGGGGGGAATGGATGGGGGGAAATAGAGGGGACAAAATTTTTGGGAAGAGAAAGGGATTGAGGGAATGAATGAGGTTTGGATTGAAGAGGTTTTGACCTCGGTAAGGGGTGCACTGCAGATTACCGGACCGATCCGATTTCAGATCGAAGTGATCCGATTGAACTGGATTGGTTCTTTTCATTCAGGACCGGACCAATCCGGTCTGCTGAATTTCTAGAACTTCCCTGATTGTCTTTCCATCTCACTGTTAGGCTGATTTATCCATTCCAATGCTTCCTTTACTTTAATTGAACCTCAAAACTCATGCAATGCTCATCGAAACCTAAAACACCCCCAAGACATGTATTCGATTCCCTACTCCGGTCAGAATACATATTTACGATTTCTAACATCCTAAGACTATTATACACAACCTTTACCCCATACACGTCGGGGGTGCGACGACCTCACCTTTCTTTTTCAGTCAATCCCCATAAATGGGGTCCGACAACCAGATTGTGTCGGCTTCCTTAACGACCGCTTCCAAATACGGCTTGAGACGATGCCCATTGACCTTGAATGTGTTTCCCCCTTTTTGATCTTCTAGTTCAACAGCTCCATGGGGAAATACTTCCTTCACAATGAATGGACCTGACCATCGTGACCGTAATTTTTCGGGAAATAAGTGCAACCTCGAGTTGTAAAGAAGTACTTTTTGTCCCGAATGAAATTCCTTCCATCGAATGATTCGGTTGTGAGCTCGTTTCATTCGTTCTTTGGATATTTTAGCACATTCATACGCATCATTGCGTATTTCTTCCAACTCGTTCGACTGAATTTTGCGTGTTTCATCGACTTTTCCCATGTTAAAGTTCACCCTTTTGATAGCCCAATACGCTTTGTGTTCAATTTCAACCGGAAGATGACAAGGCTTGCCATATACAAAACGAAATGGGGACATCCCAAGGGGATTCTTGTATGCAGTTCTATACTCCCAAAGCGCATCATTCAATCTGGGAGACCAGTCTTTCCTATTAGGTTCGACTGTCTTTTCCAAGATATTTTTGATTTCCCGATTGGCGAGCTCGGCCTGGCCATTCGATTGAGGGTGGTAAGTTGTTCCAACTTTATGGAAAACTCCATACTTTCGTATTAGCTTCTCCATCGACCTATTGCAAAAATGGGTACCATTATCACTGATTATAGCCTTAGGCACTCCGAATCGAGAAAGTATGTTTTCTTGAATGAATTTTATCACCACCTTATTGTCAATCGTCCTTGTAGCTATGGCCTCTACCCATTTTGAGACGTAGTCTACAGCGACGAGGATGTATAGAAAACCAAAAGAAGGAGGAGAGGGCCCCATGAAGTCAATACCCCATCAATCAAACAACTCCAGGACTAGTATTGGGGTCAATGTCATTATGTCACGGCGAGTAATAACTCCCATTCTATGGCATCTATTGCATGATTTGCAAAAAGTATTCAATCCCGGAAGATTGTGGGCCAGTAGGGACCGCTTTGAAGGATTTTCGCAGCAGTTTTATTTTTGAAAAAATGACCTTCACATGCTTGCATATGACAAAATCGAATTACCCCTTGGATTTCTTCATCAGGTACACATTTTCGGATGATTTGATCAGCACAATACTTAAACAAATATGGATCATCGTAAAAGAACATGCATGGCCAAGTGATGAACTTTCTTCTCTCTTGCGGAGTCCAGTTGGAGGGAATAACTCCGGTGATAAGATAATTGACTATATCCGCAAACCAGGGGAGAGAAGAAGTAGCGAATAGATTTTCATCCAGAAAATACTCGTCTATGGGAATGGGATCAATAGGTACGTCGGACGAGAGGCGTGACAAATGATCAGCAACGACGTTTTCTACTCCATTCTTATCTTGAATCGGGAGATTAAACTCTTGTAAGAGTAGGATCCACCTTATTAGACGTGATTTGGCATCTTTCTTAGTCAAAAGATATTTGAGGGCTGAGTGATCAGTGAAGCAAATGATGGGTGACCCAACAATGTACGAGCGGAATTTGTTGAGAGCAAAAACGACTGCTAGTAATTCTTTCTCTGTGGTAGAGTAGTTAAGTTGAGGGCCAGATAATGTCCTACTAGCATGGTAAATAACATGAGCTTTCTTGTCTTTTCTTTGTCCAAGAACAGCCCCAATCGCGTAATCACTTGCATCACACATAAGCTCAAATGGGAGTGACCAGTCAGGAGCTTGCATGATAGGAGAGGATATTAGCATACTTTTAAGTTTATCAAAAGCTTCTTGGCATGCTTTATTCCATTCAAATGGAGTGTCCTTCATGAGAATATTACTCAAAGGTCTAGTGATGGCGCTAAAGTCTTTGATAAATCTTCTATAAAATCCAGCATGGCCTTGAAAGGACCTCACATCTTTAAGCGATTTTGGCGGGGGTAACTCAGCTATTACTTCTATTTTTGCTCGATCAACTTCAATTCCCCTAGATGAGACTATGTGGCCTAAAACTACGCCCTCGGTGACCTTAAAATGGCATTTTTCCCAATTGAGGACTAAGTCTTTTTCCACACACCGAAATAGAACTCTTTCAAGATTAGCTAAACATTGATTGAAAGATGGACCGAAAACGCTGAAATCGTCCACGAACACCTCAATACCTTTTTCTATCATGTCGCTAAAGAGACTTAGCATGCACCTTTGAAAAGTTGCTGGCGCATTACATAGCCCAAATGGCATACGTTTATAGGAAAATGTACCAAACGGACATGTAAAAGTCGTCTTTTCTTGATCAAGTACATCCACTTCAATCTGATTATAGCCAGAATACCCATCTAGGAAACAGTAGTACGGATGGCCCACTACTCGTTCAATCACTTGATCGATGAACGGCAAGGGAAAATGGTATTTTTTCGTTCCGACATTGAGCTGTCGTTGGTCAATGCAAACACGGCACCCGGTGGTGGTGCGTTGAGGTATTAATTCTCCCTTAGCGTTTTCAACCACGGTGATACCCGACTTTTTTGGAACGACCTGAATTGGGCTCACCCATTTACTATAAAAAATGGGATAAATAATCCCAGCATCTAGAAATTTGATGATTTCTGCTCGAACTACATCTTTCATGGTTGGGTTTAATCGCCTTTGCATCTCACGCGAGGGCTTCACCTCCTCCTCAAGATGGATTTTATGGGTACAAATCAATTGACTTATACCTTTCAAATCTGCTATAGTCCAACCAAATGCACTTCTATGCTTCCGTAACATATCCAAAAACATGCCCTCTTGCTCTTTTTTAAACTGGAAGAAACAACAACAGGGAATGTATCATTATCTCCCAGAAAATCATATTTGACATGAGAGGGTAGTTTCTCTAACTCAAGACTAGAAAATCTATTTTCATGGGGAATCATGGTTGCCTCCCTCAGAGGTAATTCTTTAAATTTAGAAATCCAGTCAACATCTCTTAAATTCTTAAAACTCTCTTCTTCTTGTAACCAAGTTTTCAACTCTTCCACTTCACGCTCAAACTCAGTATAAGGACTCTTATTCTCACCATCTTACACTAAATAAACTTCTAGAGCATCTCCTCCTATGATCTTCTCGATATGCTCATCCATCATTTCTTCAATAAGATCAACCTTAAGAATTTCATCCTCATCACCCATTTGGTTAGCGACATTGAAAATATTGGTCTCGAGAGTCATGTTTCCAAAAGTGAGTTGCATTTGGCCATTCCATGTATTGATCAAAGCATTAGCAGTATCTAAAAATGGATGGCCCAATATTATTGGAACATGATTTCTCGCATGGGGAGAAGGCTCAGTGTCCTAAATGACGAAATCAACAGGGAAATAGAACGTGTCCACTTGAACTATCACGTCCTCCACAACCCCACGAGGCACTTTCACGGTTCGATCAGCTAACTGTAGAGTGATTCGAGTAGGTTTTAAATCACCTAAATCAAGCTGCTTATAGATAAAGTATGGAAGGATGTTCACACTCGCACCTAAGTCAAGCAATGCTTTTTCCACTCTATTCTCTCCTATGACACACGAAATTGTAGGTGCACCGGGATCCTTGAATTT
This sequence comes from Sambucus nigra, assembly GCA_949130495.1. Taxonomy (NCBI): domain Eukaryota; kingdom Viridiplantae; phylum Streptophyta; class Magnoliopsida; order Dipsacales; family Adoxaceae; genus Sambucus; species Sambucus nigra. The sequence goes on along the minus strand of OX422215.1, from coordinate 597,217,087 downwards.
TGGTGGAAGGTCATTAAGAAGGACCGAGCTCACATTTTGTGCCAAGAAAACGTTCTTTTTCACCTTGAGCCTTCATTTGACAGTCAAAAGATCTTTGATGACCTTGGCATATGCTGGAATTTGTTGAATAGCATTGAGAAACGGCAAGTTCAACTTTACTTTCTTTAAAACATCTAACACTTCTGTACGTGAAGCTCCTTTTTTGGGTGGTGCTAAGCGTTGAGGAAATGGAGCAGCAGTCGGTAGTTTTACTTCAATTTCAGGTTCAACTCCCTCATTGTTATCTTCCGTATGCAAAGGAGTCTCTCCAGACTCTGAAGCTTCTTTAGCTTTAGATTCCTTGGGAAGTGTTGGCGCTAGATCAATTACACGACCACTACGAAGAGTAGTGACAGCTTGACATTGTTCTGGAAAATCCGATGATGTGAAGCTAACCGTGGGTTGTCCTTGAAGAGGAGGTCTTTGGCCTTGGGCTGGGAATTTACCCTTCTCCTAAGTATTCACTGCAGATTGCAAAATTAGAGATGCTAGTTTGAATTTCAGTGAACATTCGATCATATTTAGCATTGTTCTCCTTTTGAGATTGGATGAATTGATTCAGATTATCTTCAAGAGATCGCCTAGGTGGAGCGACATACGGAGAAAGAGGTGGTACCTGTATAGGAGCATGCATCGGAGGAGATACTTGCTGAAATTGAGGGTGGTGGTGGTGGTGGTGGTACAGTCACATGTGGGTTAGGATCCATACCCCCTTGTGGTTGTCCATAGTGGAAGCCATGATGATTCCTCCAAGATTGATTGTATGCATTTCCTTACCGTGTATTAAAATTTCCGCGAAATCCTCCTATCGCCTCAACTTGTTCAGTGTACATTGCCTTGTATGCAGGAATGGTAGGACATCCTTTAGTAGAATGACCAACAGCAAAAATGGCACACACTTTCTCCTTTCCGGCTTGCCCGGGTCCAGCTACTTCTCTTAATCGCACTTCAAGCATGTCTCTGAAATTCTTTTCCAATTGGTCAAATTTCCAATCTAACAAAGTGTCCTTGTCCAAGTGATAAATACCGGACGCAGCAGGAAAATTGGACACTTGTCGATTTTTATTTTGACTATTGGGATCAGAAACATCCTATGCTTGAGTAGTCTCCACTACATATTTCAGATGAGCCTCAGCATCACTCGAGTCTAACTCCCAAAAAGGTCTTTCGCACATGGTCTGAACAAGTTGTTTAGATGCTAAAGTAAGGCCTTGATGGAAAAATGAAATCAGATGATGTTTTTTGAATCCATGATGTGGGCAAGCACTAACTAACTCCTGAAATCTCTCCCAACACTTGTCGAAATCCTCATTCTCATTTTGTCGAAAATCTTGTATTTGGGCTTTGACAGAATTGGTTTTGTGTTGTGGAAAGAACTTGGAGAGAAACTTGGTTTGCATATCTCTCCATGATAACACAGAATTCGGGGGTAGCGACCATAACCAAGTTTTGGCTTTATCCTTGAAGGAAAAAGGGAAAATCTTTAACTGGATAACATCTTGTGGGCAAGCTTGATCACCAAACGTCTCACATGCTTCCTCGAACTCTCTAATATGGAGATATGGTTTTTCCGAATCCATCCCGTGAAATGTGGGAAGAATTTGGATCATACCATTTCAAAAGTGGAACTGATCGGAATTATACGGGAGTAAAATGCAACCAGGGGTAACAGTTCGCTCCGAAAATAAAAGATCTTTCATGGGAAGATGTGGTGTTTCTTCCTCTCCAGCACCAACACCGACACTACCGTGTACCGACATATTGCTACCAAAAGATTCAGAATTCACACTTGGTGTTTGACTCAATGAGCTACTTGTGATTGAATTATTAGGCGAAGGAGGTGGAACCCAAAAATGAGGAGAATCAGTTGCGTGAGAATTTTTAGAATTTGCTTCGGCAATAGGATTTTCGTGAACTTGGGTGGAAGATGAATTCTGCATGTAAGCGCATAAGAGATGAGATGTAATTTTTTTTTATGAGAATGGAAAGCACCTTAGGATTAAAATCACTTTCCTAAATAATACCAATTGATAATCCCCGGCAACGGCGCCAAAAAACTTGACGCGTTTATAAGAATAGTTATTTAACCTTAAAATGATTTCTCCAAGGAAATAAAAAGATGAATGATGATTTCCAATTGTTGATGAAATAAGGTGTACTAAAAAACACTAAGAATTGTAAAGAAATTGGTTTTGAAATTGAGAGAAAATAGGGTGGGGTACAATCCCTCAAACCTTAACGAATTACCGTATAGAATACTAGAATTATAAATTGAAATTTTGACTAAATCCAGTCTTTATAGATCCTAAGCATTACATATATGAGGGAACTAGCCCGCATCATATGTAATCAAAGGTAAATACAAAGCGGTGAATAGACAATTATACTTGCATAGTCTTCTTAAACATCCCAAGTACCTAGGGCAAGAGAGATTAAAAGATCGTCTATTCGTATAATTTCCATAGACGATTTGATCAATATTTAATTTACCCTCAATTTTCTACATGGGTAATTCACCTCGGAATGAATTCATGTACCCCAACCCTTGAGAATTTAGCTGGACATGATTTTCCTAGAGAACAAATTCATACATGGAATTATGGATCTAACAAACATTGGGAATAATTTGCAAAACAATTAAGATTAGAATTGTAAATAAAGTAGAGAACAAATAAGAGAATGAAAATTTTATACTTGTATTCAGCAACAGGAAAAGCAACAGAACTTGAATCCAGAAAACTTCTTCTTGATTAACCTTACAAACTAGGGTTTATGAAAATTTCTACCAAAGAAAACTAAATATTTCCTAATTTCTGAATTTCTCCCTCTAATTTGACTCCCCCCTGGAAAGGGGTAGGGCTTGGTCTTTTATAGCACCAAGTAGCATGAATTTGACAGCTAGAATCGCTTGTTGCGCAAGATTTTACCAGCTATGTACCTCATAATCTTCATAATTAATGCCAGGATTTCGCACGACCAGACCGGTCCGGCTAGCCGTCGGATCGGTCCGTTTCTTAGCCATCGGATCGGTTCTTTTTTTATTCTACCGGATCAGCCCGAATCCCACTGAATCGGTTCTGCTATCATCGGTTCGGCATCCATCCGGGGTCTACTGGATTTGTGACATTTCGGATCGGTTCGAAATCTACCGGATCAGTTCGATTGTATTCAATGTTGACTTTTTCCTTCCATCTTTGACTGGCCATAACGTTTGATCTCGAGCTCTGATTTGAGTGTCGTTTCTTCCGATGCTCTTGTGAAATCAAGCTCTTCAACTTCCCTTTAGGCGTTGAATTCGAACTCTGGGTATAAATTTATGCTTTTGCCCTTTGACTTTTCTTCCTTTCTTCCGGTTTCTTTCTCTCTTTTCTTGCAGTACATTCCTGTAAAATCCATTAGAAATACACGAAACTCGGGGGTACTTATTAGAAATAGTCAATGGTAATGATATGGAATAAAAATGATTTAATTACCTTGTTCGAGATATCAAAATCACTAACTTAAGGGGCTAAATTCAGAAGAATTTATGCTTGGTCAAATTCCCAAGGATTTTATCACGGAGGGGGTTACGATACTATATGGTGAAAGTGGATCGATTGACCAGAGTAGCTCATGTTATAGCAGTTAGGACTGATCATACTACGGGATAATATGCGAGATCTTTATGATCGAGATAGTAACGTTATATAGGGTACCGTTTAATATTGTGTCCGATTGGGACAAGATCCTTATCTTTTTATTTTCGAAGAGTGTTCGCGAGGCCATAGGACCGAGTGTGATTGAGTACGACCTCTTCTCCACAGACGAATGAAAAGAATAAGCAAACTAATCAGATATTGGGGAAAATAAATTATATGTGTACCCTTGAATCTTAGGGGAGGCCTAGAGAAATCCTTTCCACGAGTTGAGTTTGTGTACAATAACTCATATAAGTTCACGTTTGGGCATAGTGTCAGTTGAGGTATGGCACGGTAAGCCTCGTCATTTTCCTTCTTGTTAGCTAAATGTGGGGGACCAAGTCCTATTGCAAAAATCAGTGATGGGTTGATACTCAGAGTATATAATGTGCGTAAAATATATACTGCAAAAATGACCTACTTGTGTGCGATTGTCGCAAGACGAGATTGTATGTATCTAAAGAATGATTAATCTACTAAGGTACGAATAGTAGAAGCCTAGATAGCAGATATATACATAAGTTTAAGTAGTGAAACTTAAATGATCAGGCTTGGATAAGAATCTACGTGATAGGGTAACCTGGAATTTAAAACGAATACACGTGAGGTGTTTGATATACCCCTATATACCCTCGGCCATGCCGAGGGCGCCCGGCGCTTCATCAGGCCCGGACGACCCTCTAAGGGGCCGACCCCTCAATAGGTTCCAGACGGCCCCTCAGGGGGCCGACCCTTCATCAGGCTCCGGACGACCCCTCAGGGGGCCGACCCTTCATCAGGCCCGGATGACCCCTCAGGGGGCCGACCCTTCATCAGGCCCGGACTACCCCTCGGGGGCCGACCCTTCATCAGGCTCTGGACGAACCCTCGGGAGGCCGACCTTTTATCCGGCTCCGGATGACCCCTCGGGGGGCAGACCCTTCATCAGGCTCCAGACGACCCCCCGAGGGTACGACAGTACGAGGCCTAAATTAGGCCAGACTCATTGCAGGAAGGAACTTTGCCCTCGACCTTGTATCATCGGTCGAGGGTGACATCATGATAGCGCGTGGTTTGGGAGATGTATGGAATAGTGCGCGTGAGGCTCACAGGACACGTGGAAGACTGTTACAACCGAATCACCCCCTCACGTGAGAGAATATTATGTCATCATTTGGCATCTACAGGTGTCAGCAGGAGATTGGCTAAATCATCATTCACATACACCATGCATACTTGGGGGGTATACTACACCCCCCAAGACCTATATATACCTGTCACCTACAACCCTACAAGGGATGGATCGACATATCGTTAATTGTAACCCTAACAAAAACTCTGCTTGTACACAGAGTAGAGAGAGAAAGTGAGCTTATGTGCATTGTATCCAAGGCCATTAGTGCCTATACTTAGTGGATCACACACTCACAGTGAATGTAGGCCAAATTGGCTGAACCACTATACATCATTGTCTTATTCATCTTATACTCATCTCCTTCTACATACTTATACACTTACATCTCTGTGGCTGCCATGGTTACTATAGTTTGAGCTTATCATCACTTATCTAGTGGTGCTAGATTTCAGCATCACCAGTTTGACGCTGTCTGTGGGAACGAGAAGACGTCTCTTCCTTTGTACAGCTTGATCTCACTGGGCACTCTGATGGTGAACCAGTTCTCCCCCTGAGAGGAGATGTTTCACCATTGAAAGAGACCGACTAAGGTTCCCAAGCTCATCAGTCTTTTTTCAGTTCAGCTCTTCATAACTCAAACACATGGAACTGGAGATGACACCACCACCACTTGCCCCACCGGATGATGGGGGAGGACCCAGTTCCAGTCAGCCACCACCTCAGTCTGAGATGGCTAATGTGGCGGCAGCCTTGAAGTCTCTTGCAGCGAGCCAGTGGATCATACAGGAGCAGTTCACAGCTCTGAGCCAGAACATACTAAGACCACCAGGGGTCTCACCTGAGATGATTACTCCGGCAGCAGCTCCAGGACAACATGAGGCCAGGGGACCACCCCAGGCACCACGTAAAGACCTTCCACCCCTTCAGCGGTGTTGGGATGTTGCTGACCCTCGGCGTCTGCGCCTGGGGAGGCAAGGAAACCCTTGCCCTGAGGACAGGTATGACGATCTAGAGGGAGAGGAGGCCCCCATAGAATGCTGGGAACCATATGAGGTCTCCAATAATACTGTAAGACCTCTCCAGGAGAGCAGAGGGAAGCGCGAAAGGCAAAACCCTGACGATCGCCCAAGAGGCTCTGCTTTCGATCGACTAAGCAGGGGGTCGGCCTTTGAGAGGCTAGACCCAGTGAATGACCTGCGGGAAAAATTGTCCAGGTCAAGAAGTGCCGCGAGGTCTAGAAGGGAGGCAGCAGATGACCGACCCCACGGGGGCTGGCCCCTAGGATGGGATGATGGCCAGGGGGAAGTAAACAGCCAACACAAGCCAGCCGCGGCAGAACCCTCAGTCCATCTCAAAGAAGCGGCAAGGGATAACATTGGCCAAGCAGACCCTACGAGGCCTTGGAATGACTCGATCCAGTGACTGGAGGATAAGATCGGCGATATACTGAAAAGCCGCGACCCTCTTCAGAGGGGATACACCATAGGCTCACCCTTTGTGGCGAAGATAGTAAACTTCCCTACGCCATCAAAGTTCAAGCCACCTGTGGTCACCCCAAGATATGATGGGAGCACCAAACCTGTCCACCATATTGAGATGTATGAATCATCAGCAGACATATACTCTATCTCAGATGAGATGAGGTGTCGTGCCTTCTCTGGTACCCTGACTAGGGCTGCACATGTCTGGTACACGTCTCTCCCAAAAAACTCCATTGAAAACTTTAAGCAGTTGGCAGACCGGTTCATCCACAACTTTTGCTTTGGGATGAGGCCACAAAAGAAGACCACCCACCTGCTTTATGTTAAGCAGGGGAAGAACGAGAGTCTGAGGGACTACATAGCCAGATTCAATAAAGAGAAGTTGGAGGTGGAAGAATATGAGGAGAGCATAGCTATGACAGCCCTGATTGGAGGACTCCAAAAGGGGAAGCTGTTATGGAAGCTTGCTGAAGACCTCCCTAGGACGATGGCTGAATTACTGTCAACAGCAGGAAAGGTGATGAACGCCGAAGAGGTGATGGCCGCGAAATACGAAGAGGAGAAAGGAGGCACTAGTGGGGGTAAATACCCTAAGAAGAACAAAGAGGGGAAGAAGAGGTCTACGGACGATAAGTTCGCTGGTTACACCCCTCTAATGACCAGCTGTGAAGAGATTCTCAATGAGATAAAGAGTGACTGATCTCTAAAGTGGCCTGAGAAGTTGAGGGCAGCCCCCAACAAGAGGAACAAGAACCTGTGGTGCGAATTTCACCAAGACCACGGCCACGTGACAGACAAATGTTTCGCTCTGAAAGATGAGATTGAGAAGATGCTGAAAGAAGGGAAGCTCAGAAGGTACGTCGACAAGGGTACCTTCAAGAGGTGCCGAGGGGACGACGCCAGGAAAAAGCGAGGTGATGCATGTAAAAAAGGTCCTCAAAAAAGAGGGGACGATCCTTCTGATGATGAGGACGACCCTGACCTCCCGTCGAGAGACTTCCAAGGCCCTGTCAAGAGGCTTAATATAATCTCGCTTGGAGTGGGAATGATCTCTGGGGGTCTAGCAGGAGGAGGGTCTGAGGTCGCAGATAGGAAGGCCCACGTGGCTGAAGCCAAGGCAGTGACGAAGACAGTACACTCCACCTCTCTGGAGGAAAAGTCAGAAAAGAGGAAGAAGGTCGACATGGACACTCTGATAGTGGGATTCTCAAGAATGGACTTCAAAGGCCTCTTAGCCCCACATGATGACCCTCTCGTCATCACTACCAGGGTGCACGGGTGCGAGGTGCCGAGGATCCTAGTAGATGGGGGCTCATTTGCAGACGTGATGTTTTGGCTGTGCTTCAAAGCCTTAGATCTCAGCCGTGCTAGACTCGTCCCATACCATCATCCATTGATTGGGTTCAGTGGGGACAAGGTTCATCCCCTTGGAGTGTATGAGGCTGATGTCAGGATGGGGGACGAGTGGCCGAGATGGCTTACCAAGAAGGTCAGTTTCTTTGTGATGGATGAACATGTATTTTCGGCCTACAACATCATACTGGGGTGTGTGTCCCTCAAGGGGTTTGAAGCTGTGCCGTCTACGGTCCATCAGATGATTAAATTTCCTACCCCTTACGGGGTGGGGGAAGTTCAGGGAGACCAGACGACATCGCGAGAATGTTACTACAACTCCGCATAAGAAAGAGAGGCAAACAAGAGATCTACAACCACTCACAATATTGATACCCTAGACCCCAGGGATGAGACGAAGCTAAAGAAAGGAGAGGCCGTGAAAGAGGTAGAATCCATCATCCTCGATGAGGATGACCCAGAAAAAACCGTCCAAGTCGGCAAGTCTCTGAAGCCCAATATCAAGGAAGACCTCATTAAACTGTTGAGGAGAAGACGAAGCATCTTTGCGTGGAGTCATGTAGATATGCCGGGGATCGACCCTGAAATTATATGCCACAAGCTCAATGTGGTAGAGGGATCAAAGCCGATAAAGCAGAAGAGGAGAATTTACTCTAGAGAAAAGTATGAGGTCATAAGGGATGAGGTCAAAAAATTAGAAGACGCTGAATTTATCAGAGAGGTAATCTACCCTGAATGGCTGTCCAATGTAGTCATTGTCCCAAAGGCCAACTGGAAGTGGAGAATGTGTGTGGACTTCACCGATCTCAATAAACACTGTCCCAAAGACAGCTTCCCTCTCCCTCGCATTGACCAGATGGTAGACGTTACCGCAGGCCATGAGCTCATGAGCTTTATGGATGCCTATTCAGGGTACAACCAGACCTTCATGAACCCTGAAGACTCAGAGATGACAACCTTCATTACGGACAAGGGGACATACTGTTATAAGGTCATGCCCTTTGGCCTAAAAAATGCGAGGGCAACGTACCAACGCCTTGTAAATAAAATGTTTGAAGACCAAATTAGGAAGTCTATGGAGGTCTATATAGATGACATGCTGACTAAGAGTTTGAAGGCAGAGGATCATGTGGTAGACCTGGAGAGGACCTTTAATATGATGGACAAATACCAGACGAAGCTCAACCCGGCCAAGTGTGTCTTTAGGGTCGGAGCAGGGAAGTTCTTGGGGTTCATTGTCAACCAAAGAGGCATCGAGGCCAATCCTGAAAAGATAAAGACCCTTGTTGAGATGAAGACTCCCAAGTCCATTAAAGACGCTCAGAGACTCACAGGGAGAGTTGCTGCCTTGAACATGTTCGTGTCTAGGGCCACAGACAAGTGTCTACCATTCTTTAAAATTCTCAGAAAATCCTTCGAATGGAGTGAAGAGTGTGATGAGGCCTTCAAGGAGTTAAAATCATACCGGGGGTCTACCTTGCTATTGTCACGACCCGTGCAGGGTGAACGACTTTATGTGTACCTCGCCGTCTCAGAGTCAGCCATCAGTGCAGCCATCGTGAGAGACGAAGACGGAGTACAGAAGCCTGTATATTTTAACAGCAAGGCACTCCAGGGGGCAGAGCAAAGATATCCAAGGATGGAGAAGTTGGCCTATGCCTTGATCCATGCATCGAGAAAGATGAAGCCATACTTACAGTCCTATACAATGGTCATCCTCACTGACTCTCCCCTTAGGCAGGTTTTGCACAAGCCTGAAAAATCAGGGAGGTTAATGGCCTGGGCTATAGAGCTGGGGGAGTTTGACATAGTGTATCAGCCTAGGACGGCCATTAAGGGGCAAGCATTAGCAGACTTCATGGCTGAGTTTACTTGGGAAAATGATGAAGCCGAGGGTGAGAGCCTCGGGAAGATAGATACCCGATAGGGTGAGCTCCCCGACACACCTGCAGATAAGACTGAGACGAGCATCGCTAGAAGGAAAGTGGATGAAAACGAAGAGGGGAGATATCTCTTTAGACAGGGGCCACTCACCAAGGGAGGTTTCTCAGAAGAACACACCGCGTGGAGTCTCTTCGTCGACGGGTTCTCTTGCGAAAGCGGGAGCGGAGCTGGATTAATAGTATCAGCACCCGACGACACAGACATTGAGTACGCCCTGAGGTTCAACTTTAAGGCCTCCAATAATGAGGCCGAATATGAGGCCTTGATAGCAGGCCTCTTCTTAGCCAGATCTCTTAGTATCGGCCAGATTTTGGTTCATAGTGATTCGAGGCTAGTAGTGAATCAGATACTAGGAGCCTATGAGGACAAGGACGAGAGGATGGCTAGGTACCTTGAGAAGGTGAGGTCATTACTGAAGGGCTTCAGAGAAGTGAAATTAAAGAGGATACCTAGGCTCGACAATGGCCGTGCTGATGCCCTTGCGAGGCTGGCCTCGGCAACTAGGACATACATCTGGAGGACGGTCCCAGTAGAAATTTTGCTTCGGCCAACTATTGAAGACGCTGAGGGAACATTTAGCAATTGCCTAAATGTTTCTCAGGAAGCTTCGTGGATGGACCCTCTGATCAGTTAAAGAGGGGGAGATGCCAGAAGCAAGGCAAGAAAGGAAGAAGTTAAGATACAGGGCTGCAAAGTTCACTGTCATTGGGGACACCTTGTACAAAAAGGGATTTTTACTCCCCTTACTTAGGAGTGTGCACCCATCTGAAGTCCAATCCATTTTGCAAGACGTGCACGAAGGATCATGTTCAAGCCACATTGGGGGCTGGTCCTTAGCAAAGAGGGTGATCACCCAAGGGTACTGGTTGCCGACCTTGGGGAAAGATGCCGCGGCATATGTAAAAAAGTGTGACAAATGCCAAAGATTTGCCACCATCCCTCACTAACCCCATCAATCTCTTACTTCCATTACATTCCCGTGGCCATTTGCTGTATAGGGGATTGACCTCGTAGGACCCTTGCCAAGAGCATTCAATAACTTTCGGTTCCTCATCATAGCTATTGACTATTTCTCAAAATGGGTGGAGGCCAAACTGATGGTCATAATTACAGAGCAGAAGACCTTCCAGTTCATCTGGAAAAATGTTATATGCAGATATGGTCTCCCCAACACCCTCATCTCGGATAACGGGACTCAGTTCAAGAATACCTCTCTACAGAGGTACTGTGAAAGGGTGAGTATCAAATAATTTTTCTCCACCCCAGGCCGACCTCAGGCCAATGGGTAAACAGAAGTTACAAATAGGACAATCCTAGATGGAATCAAGAAGAGGCTTGAGGAGGCAAAAGGAAGATGGGTCGATGATTTATATGCCATGTTGTGGGCATACAGGACGACAGTGAGGACCTCTACCGGAGAGACCCCATTCATGCTAGCTTATGGCTCAGAAGCCGTCATCCCCACCGAGATTGGGTTTCCTACTCATAGGGTTCAAATGTATGACCCCCAGAGAAATACAGAAGAAAGGAGACTCGACTTAGACCTGATTGAGGAATGGAGGGAAGACGCCGAGATAAGGCAGGCCACCTACCAGCAGAGGACCGCAAGGTTTTACAATCAGAGGGTGAAACAGAGGCCAATCGCAGTGCGGGACTTGGTCCTCAAAAAGGCTTGGCAAAAGCCCAACAAGCTCCATCCTAATTGGCATGGCCCGTATAGGGTCATCGATGAAGTCGTCCCTGGGACCTATAGACTAGAAAACCTAGAGGGGGAACCCTTTTCCAACCCCTGGAATGCAGATCATTTGAAAAAAATACTATCAGTAGTGTTGTAAACTCTTGATAGACCATAATTGTAATAGGAGTTGCTCCAACAGAACACTTGGAAAATTAATGAGAAATATCAATGTTTCCCCTCATCCTGTGTTTATTAGTTCTAGTACGCATGAAAACATTTTCAAAGAACGACCCTCGGCTATAATGAGGGTCAATGGAGGGGACGACCCCACCATTGCCCTCAAGAAAGACGAGGGAACACTTGATTAAAAACCATTAGTTTGGTTATTGGAACCCTCGGCTATAATGAGGGTCAATGGAGGGGACGACCCCACCATTGTCCTCAAGAAAGACGAGGGAATACTTGATTAAAAACCATTAGTTTGGTTATTGGAACCCTCAGCTATAATGAGGGTCAATGGAGGGGACGACCCCACCATTGCCCTCAAGAAAGACGAGGGAACAATTTATTAAAAACCATTAGTTTGGTTATTGGAACCCTCGGCTATAATGAGGGTCAATGGAGGGGACGACCCCACCATTGTCCTCAAGAAAGACGAGGGAATACTTGATTAAAAACCATTAGTTTGGTTATTGGAACCCTCGGCTATAATGAGGGTCAATAGAGGGGACGACCCCACCATTGTCCTCAAGAAAGACGAGGGAATACTTGATTAAAAACCATTAGTTTGGTTATTGGAACCCTCGGCTATAATGAGGGTCAATGAAGGGGACGACCCCACCATTGTCCTCAAGAAAGACGAGGGAATACTTGATTAAAAACCATTAGTTTGGTTATTGGAACCCTCGGCTATAATGAGAGTCAATGGAGGGGATGACCCCACCATTTCCCTCAAGAAAGACGAGGGAACACTTGATTAAAAACCATTAGTTTGGTTATTGAAACCCTCGGCTATAATGAGGGTCAATGGAGGGGACGACCCCACCATTGCCCTCAAGAAAGACGAGGGAACACTTGATTAAAAACCATTAGTTTGGTTATTGGAACCCTCGGCTATAATGAGGGTCAATGGAAGGGACGACCCCACCATTGTCCTCAAGAAAGACGAGGGAATACTTGATTAAAAACCATTAGTTTGGTTATTGGAACCCTCGGCTATAATGAGGGTCAATGGAGGGGACGACCCCACCATTGTCCTCAAGAAAGACGAGGGAATACTTGATTAAAAACCATTAGTTTGGTTATTGGAACCCTCGGCTATAATGAGAGTCAATGGAGGGGATGACCCCACCATTGCCCTCAAGAAAGACGAGGGAACACTTGATTAAAAACCATTAGTTTGGTTATTGAAACCCTCGGCTATAATGAGGGTCAATGGAGGGGACGACCCCACCATTGCCCTCAAGAAAGACGAGGGAACACTTGATTAAAAACCATTAGTTTGGTTATTGGAACCCTCGGCTATAATGAGGGTCAATGGAGGGGACGACCCCACCATTGTCCTCAAGAAAGATAAGGGAAGATTGTTAAAAAAAATAACCATTAGTTTGGTTATTATAACCCTCGGCCTATAATGAGGGTCAATGGAGGGGATGACCCCACCATTGTCCTCAAGAAAGGCGAGGGAGGGGTTAGTGATAATATAAAAACTTCACAATGCAAATCACATAAGAGACGAGTATGGAAGACAACAAGAGGCATTATATTACAAAATGATGTTCGTTTTACAAAAATAGAGTACAAAAATATTGATTACACTAAGAGGGTATAGGCTACAGACAACCACCCTATTAAGCAATATCAGAGGGGAAGGCCTCAACATCAATGGGAGATTCTTCTATGACCGTGACAGACCGAGCCTCAGACCTGCCCGTGCCTTCAACGTGCTGAGATTCCACTTGGACTAGTGCTTCAGCAATCAGTGGATCGTCTAGTTGAACTGCCTCTAGAGCGGGGCGGACGGACGACACTGCATCAGCGAACTTTAAGACGACCCATCGACATGCCGTCCTAATTCTCCTCTCCAAGTATTCAAGGCCTAAGCCTTGAAACTCGTCCGAGAGTTTGTAGGCCTCCACAGCATCGGCCTCGGCTTTCTTGACAGCCGCCTCTAGATCGGCCTTGTGCTGAACCTCTAAGTTGAGCAAAGCTTCATCCTTCTCCTTTATAAGCAGGTCCTTGGCCTGCTGGTCGGCATCGTGCTGTCTTGTCAGCTCATCTAAGACCCTGGCATGCTCAGTCCTGGAACTCTCCAGTTCAGCCCTTGCAGTCTCGAGCTCTGTCTGCAGGTCGGCCTCATGCTGAATGGCCCTCTCGGCTTCATAAAACTTCTGTTGATTCTCAGCCATCCACTTAGTGACCGAGGTAAAGGCATAGACAGACTGCACAGAAAAAGATACTTGTTAAGAGGTTGAGGAAAAAGTTAGTGAAAAATTCAACTAGATGAAGTAAAAATAAGTACCTGAGCCAGTGCGTGCAGACCATAGTCATACACCTTGGCCGGGGGCATCTTCGACAGAAATTCGTAATCAGCAGCCGAGGGGGAAGAAAACATGGACGCCTTCGCTGCCCTTAGGTTCGTGATCAGGGAAGATGGCTCGGCCTTCACCGATGTCAAGTTTTGGGACCAGAAGGCCCCCATGCTAGAAGAGGAACCAGTCCCCTCAGATGACTCCACCCTCGCCCTCGTCCTAGAATCCGACCGAGGGTCAGCAGGGACTTCAGGCTCTTTTTTTTTGTGACCATCGGCTGTCGGTTCAACAAGTGTCGGCCCCACGACCTTTGTCTTCCTCGGAGCCTGCTGAGGCTTCTTGACCTTTTTCTTGCCTAAGCCAGATAGCAAACTTGGGGCAGTCATTTCCCATAGTTGATCAGATATACCAGAGGGATGACCTGAAAGGAGGACGATACGTTAGAAAAATGCAGAGGCAAAGATGAAACACTTGAAAAAAAGTAAAGAATGGGCAAAAAGTAATGTAACTCACATAGCTCTGTCAGGGGACCGACCCTCAGACCAGCTTCTTTGAGGAGCTTAGGGGTCATCAGATCTTCAAATTTAGCAATCTCACCCCCTCTCCCTCGTTCCCTCAGATACTCAATTATGTCTTTCTCATCCAAACTAAGTTCGGGATCAGACCTAGCCTTCATCGAGGGGTTTGACCATCTTCTGGGAAACCTCGGACTATCGTCAAAATGTTGAGACTCGGCGGAAAATTCCCACTCCCCAGAAATGAAGAAAAATCTCTTCTTCCAATCGTGGTTGGAGGTCTGTGCCATGTGGAGAAGTTTTTTATCAGACCTCCTCGCCCCCAGGTGGTAGTACCCAGGCTGTTTGGATGAGGAGGTGATATTGTAACAGGCCAAAAATACGTCGGGCGATGGCTCGTCAGTGAAAGCATTCTTCCACAAGGAGATGTAGCCAAGGATCGTCCTCCAGGAGTTGGGAGGAAGCTGAGAGGGGGCAACGCCGAGGGCTGCCAGGATATCTACGACAGCAGGATGCAGAGGGAATCTAACACCAACCTTGAACATCTGTTCATATACTGCAACCTCTCCCTCTTCACCCTCGAAGACCCTCTCAGACTCAGAGGGAACCCTCATAGTTATATTTGGGGACACTCCATAGGCATGCCTCCATAGCAAGAGGTCACGATACCGAACTGAGGAGATATAGGACGAGGCGTGGGAGGTGTCAACCTGGTCATCATCTGAGTCATCACCCTCGTCCTCTGTCCCCTCTCCCTCGGCCTCATCACCTGCCAGAGACCTCTAGGGAAAAGCCATCTGGAAGGCATGTGGAGATAGAGTGGTCACAGGGACGGCCTCAGAAGCAACCATACCCTCGGCCTGTCGGATTGGGCTTAGGTCAGACGCCTCGCCTCTCCCAGAAGGTCCAGCGCCAGTTGGCGACGACGCTCTCACATCCATCTCTCCTGAATAACTCTCGGCTGTACGACAGGACGACCCACAAGACTCAGACGGCTCAAATGGCTTTATTATGGCAAGAGGAATGGGGAAGATGGGTCGTACCCAATTAGGGTCGGCCCCTCGTCTTCTCTCCTCCTCTTCCCTAACTCGTCTGATCTCTATGAAAAGCTTCTCTCACAAGGATGGGAACTCCTCGGCCAAATTATAAAGCCTCCTAAGCATTAAGGGGGAGACCCTACACTTACAAGAATTTGGGTAGCCTAACCTAACTACAAACAAATCTCACAATTGACCACGGTGGACTTTTCGATCAAAACCTGGAATTGAAGGGTTTTCTATCAAGAACAATTCACGAACAGCTTATCGGAGGTTACACCAAAAAATCTATGGAACAGCCTAAGAAAATCTAGCCCTATGAGCTTAAAACAGGAAAGCAAACATAAATAAAGATAAGTAGGGCACTAGGGTCGAGGTGTTACCTGAGGAGGAATGGCGAAGCTGCTAGGCTTGAAGGTTCAAAAACTGCAGAAATGGCAAGAAGGCTGGAAGCGAGAGAGGGAGAGCTTGGGTGCGAAGAATAAGAGAATGAATGGTTTCAAAAATTTCTTATATACCTTAGTAATGAGTGGGCCCATTACCCAAGACAAAGCACAACCCACGAGGAGGACATCATTAGGGCACAAAGCCCCAAGCAGCATGCAGCCGCCACGCCTTGAAAACTGGAACGACATTGGATAAAAATTTGACAGGTGTCACATCAGCTTGACAGGTGTCACTCAACAAACAGACCATACACTTAGTCTCAAAAGCAACATTATCCCTCAGCCATCTCAGCATCATCTATGGCTAAGGGCTGGGGGTGATTGATATACCCGTATATACCCTCGACCACGCCTAGGGCGCCCTACGCTTTATCAGGCCCGGACGACCCTCTAAGGGGCCGACCCCTTAATAGGTTCCAGACGGCCCCTAAGGGGGTCGACCCTTCACCAGGCTTCGGACGACCCCTCAGGGGGCCGACCCTTCATCAGGCCCAAACGACCCCTCGGGGGGCCGAACCTTCATCAGGCTCCAGATGACCCCTCGGGGGGGGGGGGGGGGGGCGACCCTTTATCAGATTCCAGATGACCCCTCGGGGGGCCGACCCTTCATCAGGCTCCAAACGACCCCTCGGGGGGCCGACCCTTCATCAGGCTCCAGACGATCCCCCGAGGGTACGAAAGTACGAGGCCTAAATTAGGCCAGACTCATTGTCGGAAGGAACTTTTCCCTCGGCCTCGTATCATCGGCCGAGGGTGACATCATGATAGCGCGTGGTTTGGGAGATGCGTGGAACAGTGCGCGTGAGGCTCACAGGACACGTGGAAGACCATTACGACCGAATCACCCCCTCACGTGAGAGAATATTATGTCATTATTTGGCATCTACAGGTGTCAGCAGGAGATTGGCTAAATCATCATTCACATACACCATGCATACTTGGGGGGTATACTACACCCCCCAAGACCTATATATACCTGTCACCTACAACCCTACAAGGGCTGGATCGACAGATCGTTAATTGTAACCCTAACAAAAGCTCTGCTTGTACACATAGTAGAGAGAGAAAGTGAGCTTATGTTCATTGTATCCAGGGCCATTAGTGCCCATACTTAGTGGATCATACACTCACAGTGGATGTAGGCCAAATTGGCTGAACCACTATAAATCATTGTCTTATTCCTCTTATACTCATCTCCTTATACATACTTATACACTTACATCTCTGTGGCTGCCATGGTTACTATAGTTTGAGCTTATCATCACTTATCTAGTGGTGCTAGATTTCAGCATCACCAGTGTTCATTATTAAGGGTATTTGACAACGTAATATATGGAGTAGTTTACTCGTGAGCGCGAGGATACGATGCGCGATATATAGCAAAGTTGTTCTTATCTTGTATACTTTTCTGAATTTCGGGACGAAATTCCATTGTAAGGGGGCAGTATGTAATACCCCGTATTTTTATGGCCTTTAATATGGGACTAATTAAATTAAATTAGGATAAATTAATTTAATATTAATCTGGATTTTAAATTTGATATTTACTAGCGTGATGAGAGTTAGTAATTATTGGTGAGAGTTATGTTGAATATTACTTAATGAGTAAAGTAATATATGAAATAGAATTTATTAAAAATTATCGCGAATGAATAATATGACAGTTGTAGAAATTAAGTCGGGACGCGTGCGCCAGTCGTGTCAGGACTAATTTAAAGAAATAAAAAGTAAATTAATTCTAAGTCACCCGCATGGTCATTTCGAGTGCTCCAATGGGTCCTAAAGGGCTGAGATAGTCAGAAAAGTATACCCGGGGGTTTAGTTTGGGACTCGGGACGATTTTAGGCATAACCGGTAACCCGAGAGGGCATTTTAGTAATTTCTAATTTTGGGCCTTAATTAATGACGAAAACTAAAGGGTTATATCTAATGGAAGTTGGAGTCCTCGAGGGTTAGAAACATTTGAGTTGCAGAGAGGTTAAGGAAGAGAGAAGAGAGGAGGAGAGAGGAGGTTTCTAAGGGGGAGAACCATCAATCCTACCCCGTTCCCACCAATTCCACCACCAACACATAGATCGAAGAACGAGGAGCGTAAATATATCCATCATCTTCTATAACTCAGACCTTCGATTTCTAGGCAAGTATCTATCTTGCTGTTCTTGAGTTGATATTTCGTCCATGTTAGAGTAGGAATATATTTATAAGTTTCTATGGATATTTGGTGTAATTGGAAGACTAGAATTCATACATTTGAATGGAAATCATGTTAGGCTGATGTACTTATCATATGTAGAGTATTTATCACGAATTTAAATGATGTTTAGAGGAGGAAATCTAGAAATATCATGTGGATTCTTGAATTAATATGGTAAACTAGGGTTAGAGACCAAATCATGAATTGTACCCATTTAATGATGATTCTTGGAGAATTAATGAATGTTTTACGTTAGAAATCATCCATACCTATTCATATAATGTTTGTGATGTTTGGTTGGGAGTTTGGGACATTTTAATAGAGGTTTTGATGATTAAAATGAAAGAAACCCGTATGCATTATTTGCAGAATGTCTGGGCCAATAACTGATCAATCGATCGATCGACCCTTTCCTTCGATCGATCGACTCCTCCTAGAATTTAAATCTTCTTTAGTTTTTAGTGTTTATCCAAACCCAATGTATAAGGAACCTTAGACATAACTTAAATACCATGATGGCACTTGGGAAGAACCAGTAGGGTGGTAGGTAAGATTCAGGTAGTACTACTCTTATATGAGATTTAACCGTGGGGTCACGAGGGTATAAAATGGGGTGGAGATCGTGTGTACGTTAAACTAGGTCTTATTAGAGTTAACGATGACTTAGACCAATAGGGTAGAGAGTGTACACCTATAGATTTTATATTTATCAAAATGATACCCTTCGAGAATCGAGAAGTACGTGAGAAGTTACGATAATTGAGATAATAAAGGAATAAATTGATTATACGTAGGACTCGAACGCTACGTGATACGTATGGGCTGTGGGTGTACCTATCTGAATAATGTGAATATATATATGAGTGTATGTATACATATAGTCTGTGAACATCTGTGTGTAATCATACCCGCGCTACTTGCTATCACGGAGGTTTCCGCGCCGGCACAGTCTTATTCATATCTGACCTTTTGACTCGTACCCTAGAACATCGGATCCTTGGTAAAGGCTATCTGAGAATGATAGTCATCCGGTCCTCAGATACGCGAAGGTATGTGCTGACTTCTTAGTGACTTGAAACTATGCTTCGCCTCCAATATGAGTGTGTTTTATGTTAATACATTTCGAGGGTGGATCCGAACTAGTATTTCCCTCATTTGTATGAGAGTTATAGGGAATTGATATCAGAGTATGATAGCACCATAGATTTTATGTGTGGTTCCCTATTAGTATATAAATTATGGGTGATAAATATTGTTTAAACACGAGGCCCGCAATTTTTAAAATGATTACTACAAAAAGCAATTTCTTTTAAGATGCGGAAGCGGAGATGGTTCAGCTTAAACAAATTTTAATTTCTTTTCAAATTAAAATTAAACCAAGTGAAATATGATGAAACACACACACAATTTTAATTTCACTTAAACACAATTAATTTAACCCAAGTCCTAGAAATTTGCCTAAGTCATATTTTCAATATTACCAAATTAGGCCAAACCAATTTTAACAATTTAAGTGACGACTTGAATTAAATTAACATAAACATTACCCAAATCATTTTAGAACCAAATTAAACAAGTAGTGATATAAAATAAATTTTATCTTGAATTACCTAAGCATGTATCTAATGTGAATAATGCGAAATCACTACACTGCGATGTACGAGGAAAAACCCACAACGGGAAAAAACCTCGGACGACCCTATCCTTAGGTCCACTAAGTATGGTTTTACAATTACAAGACATATGACTTACTTCCTCAACTCGACCCCTTTCAAGTCTTGACGCGTCTTCTTGTAAAAACCTCCGCCTAGTCATTAACCCCGGAGCTCCACCAAAATCTTGGACTTCACCAATGAGACATAGGTACACCGTCAACCACACATAGTGCCTTTCACCATGTGAGAATGCCGTAGCAAAACAAACTTCTTATTCTTTGAGGGATGTAGAAGAAAACCCAAACACTGTTCTAATGGTAGAGATAAACCGGTGCCAAAACTCCAAGCAAATTATATATAGAGAGGAACTTGGATAAACTAAACAAATGGGTGCTACAAAAGTGTTTAATGAATTTTTCTTTGAAAAATAGACACTTAAACAATGAACTTTTCTTTAGAAAGATGAACACTCAAAAACTCTCTCTAGGAGTTGGAATAGTATGAAAAGTTAGACTCAAAAGGTTAGTTTTCGCACTTAATTATTCAAGTAAAAAGTTAGTGAGAAAAAAAGTGGGAAAGAGGGAAAAACTGCTCAAAACTGCCAAATAAACTGTTCCCGCCAAATCTCATTTGAACGAGATTTTCGTTCGAACGAGCCTTCTAACAAAGTTACAGTGTATAAAGTTGAACTCGTTAGAAATCTCATTGGAATTCTTGTTCGAACAACCTTTTCGTTCGAACGACAATTCTAACGATATTCCAGTGGCCAAGATGGGAACTCGTTGGCAAACTCGTTTGAACGACATTCTCGTTCGAATGAAAAACTCGTTCGAACGACAATATCTAACGAAAAATCAGAAAGTATAAAAATTCTATTTTTAGTCGAGAAACTTTGTTTTAAAGTTTTAATGAAACTTTCTGAAAATAAATAACAGTTTAAACAAAACTTACACCCATATAAATATTGTTCCAAGCTCCTATATATATATATTAAAATGCATTCATACCTCAGGAGAAATGGACCCAATGTTTTTGATGTAGAAACAAGGCACTAGAAACTCGACATTTGATGAAGCTTTATGAACTTGGCCGCTACGTCTTCAATAAACACGTCATAGGCTTGAATTGATACAATTTGAAACTATCCTATGACATAAACATATTTGTTCGAAATTGAGCCAAAACTATATCAAGACTCAATCGGAGAATTGTGTCCTTACAAATCTCCCCCTTTGGCTATTCCGGGACAAAAACCAAACAAAAATCCTAAAGGGCCGTCAAGCTCACTTGAAACAAAAACATCCCACCCAATACTTGACACAAGACCCAAGGATCAATAGCTTTGTCGTTGAAGGTTGCCACTTAGAAGAATTCCTGCACACTTAAGAAAACTATCAAACGCATAGGGAATATCAATATATTAAATGAAATTAAAGTAAATACTCCCCTTAAATTAATTCTCCCCTTTATCAAACCAAATGACCTATTTATAAATACGTCTCCTCCTAAGATAAATCTCCCTAAACTAATATACGATAACAATAGGATTAGATACCATTTCTCCCCCTATCATTCTCCCCCTTTTTGTTCAGGAATAGACAAAGGATAAAACTAATTTAAACATGATGCATAAAGTGATAAGAACATGAAAGCATATGGGCAATAAACGCGTAACTAATCCATACAAATAATTACCAACAATGATGCGAAAACACATGATACCACATTGACAAATAAGATTCTAAGCATGTGATATCAAACAAACTACGCAACAAACAAGGTACCAATTATGAATTGAAGCAAAAATGGACTAGATAGCAAGGCAAAGACCAAACAAAAATATCAAATATATGTATACATAATATATACCAAATAGATATGAGTACACATATATAGATATAAACACCAAAATGACACGAAATAAGATAAGCCTTTCACACTCGTATGGCAAGAATATGTCATATGGAAACGAAAGTGTTGGGGTGTGAACTAGTAACGAATAAATTTAGACCCAATCACTTAAAACATGTTCATGGAGTTCTCATTTGATTGCAAACTTTATCACATTTGAATATAACCTCATGTGACAATATAAATTGAACTCAATGAACAAACATACACAATGGATACAAGCCTAGCATATTGATGATTCTACAAACCAATAGAGTCATGACATTAAAAACGCAACTAGGATAAATGGACATTGTGAAAACCGTTGATATACCATCCAATCTCCCTCAATAAGCATATATATATTTTGAATGAATATATCAATTAAACATAGGCCTTGGCAATTATTTTTCTTTTTAATGCCATATTTTTTTAGGCCTTTGGACCACGTATTTCTTTTAGGTCCATTCAAACGGTGGCTTACTATTCGCAAAGGATAATAAATCCTTTCGAAGCCCTTCCCCGTGCACAATTATATATAATATATTTATATCTCACAAATCTCACGTGCAATGAATTTTGACATGCACTAGTACTCCTAGGTCACAAGTATATAGATGACAAGATTGGTAGGAGAACACCTCATAAAGCTCAAATATAACATGTGATGATTAAATTTCAAAAGAGCTCGTGCATGTGTGAATTGAGGCATATAAAAATAGAATCCATTTAAACAACACAAAATCCAACAACTCCATATTAGCATGGTAAAGAACATTTTAAGGATTGACAATCTTAACCCAAAGTTCTAGCCACATGGGAGCGTAAAAGATGGCATTCAAACACAAGTATATGCCACATAAAGTGTATCAAACTAAAATACACACAAAGAATCTTTTTGAGTTTTTGAAAAATTTTAACCAAAAAAAAAAAATTTACTCAAAAGACACACAAAAATCATTTGTATTTTTCATTAAGCCTAAATTACTAAAAGATGAAACACAAATGATAAACAAAAATATTTTTGTATTTTTCATTTAATGCAAACAAAAATGAAAGAAGTAAAATACAAAAGATAAACAAGTCATGATTTCTAGCGTGAGATATAAAATAAGGCAATGACTAGAAAATGACTAAACATGCATACATTTAGCATAACAATATAGCATGAAGTACAAAAAGCTAAAGTATGCAAATAAAACTAACACATTCAACATTTAGATTTTGCAAGGGAGGAAGCATGTGAAAGCAAATGAGAATAAAAAACCCTATCTTGTAAAGCTACCAAGTCGGATCTCCTAACCCAAACTAACGACGAGTGACTAACTCGGGGTGTAGGAATCTTGGCTACCTCGGTTCCCTTACGAAATGATTTTCTAGGAGCCTTTTTAAGATCAATTTTTTTTTCCTAAGATGACCTTTTCGACCACAATGTGAACACTTAAACTCGCGGCGAAAAGATTTACCTAAGGAGTGATCTCTAAAGGCTTTCCTAGGCGATTCTCCTAAAACATTGGTTTTGGCTTTATGAGTTGATTCATTACAAGTATCGAAGCCTAAAACACAAGTGTCATTTCTAATTTGGACCGTTCCTAATATTTTATCTAATTTCTCCGAACGACACTCTAAATCAAATTTGACTTTTCTAGAGTCTTTTAATTTATTTTCTAACTTTAAAATGTTAGACTCTAATAAAACATTTCTCTATTCAAACTCGAGAAGATCCTTTTTCAAGGATTCCATTAAACCTCTAAGGCTATCTCTCTCACCTTCTACATATTCAAGCTTCTCTCGAAGAGTTCTCTCTCGTGTCCTAAGGTCTTCCACTAACACACTCTCATAAACAACCTTAACACGCTCTCTTAAACTGTATTATAACTTTAAATTAGCTCTTTTTAATTTAATAGATTCTTCATAAAGTTCTTGAAAAGAATTTTGAAGTTCACTCACATCAACCTCTTCATCATTTTCACTCTCTCTTTCTTCTTCACTCTCACTACCATAAAAAATAAGGGAATCATAAACTTTTACCTCAGAAGTGTCATGTGTTTGAATATCTTCATGAGAAGATTCACTATTGGTGCTCACATGACTAGCCATAAAAAGCCACAAAGTTGGGCTTAGTGGGGGATTCGGGTCCCTCTTCCTTATCACTATCACTAAGGGTCTCATTATATGAAATGGGTTGCTTACCCTCTCTCCTTAGTTTAGTGGGACACTCAGAAGCCCTATGGCCATAACCCTTACAACCAAAACACCTATTTGACTCGTCCCTATTTAAATTTTCATTAATAGTTTTAGGGATCCTCTCGGCTTTGTCATGCTTAGAAGTTTTAAATTTCTTAAAGACATTTTTAAATTTATCTTTGTTAATTTTAAGAAACTTTCAAAATTTCCTAGCAAACAAGGCCATATCTTCCGAGTCACTATCGCTCTCTCTATCTACTACTTGTTTTTCCTCTTTTCGAGCTTTTAAAGCAATGCCCTTTTCAATTTTCTTTTCGATTTTAGAGGGAAACATGTCAAGTTCATAGGTTTGTAAATCACCTACGAGATCTTCTAATTTCGTAGAGGATAAAGTTGGTAAAGAATTTCAAACGGTCACTTTTGGAATAAACCTATTGGGTAGGGACCTTAAAATTTTATTTACTACTCAGTTGTCGGGTATTTTCTCTCCCAAATTAAAAGATGAATTAACAATATCAAAAAGTCTAGCATAAAATTCATCAAAAGTTTCTTTTTCATTCATTTTGATGGTTTCAAATTGAGTGGTGAGGTTTTAGACTTTAGAAGCTTTTACGATACTTGTACCTTCATGATGAGTTGTAAAATATCCCACGCTTCTTTCGCGGTCTCACATGTCATAATGCGTTGGAATTCATCCGATGTGACAGCGCTAAACAAGGCGTTTAAACCTTGAGAATTAAAATTTGAAAGTTTAAACTCATTCTCACTCCATCTATCGGCCGGTTTGGGAACACGTTCATTATCTACTAAATGAGTTGGTGGAGACCACCCGTTAACTATAGATAACCAAACCCTCTCGTCGATATATTTAAGTGCCAATTTCATTCACGCTTTCCAGTACGCGTAATTAGAACCATCGAAAATAGGAAATTTTGAGAATGGGGAAAATTCCATTTAAGCCAAAATATTTTAAAGGATCTTAACGAAATAATTTATCATTTTGGCACTGATACCACTTGTTGAAACATGAGGCCCCCAATTTTTAAAATTCTTACTACAAAAAGTAATTTCCTTTTAAGATGCGGAAGCGAAGATGATTCAACTTAAACAAATTTTAATTTCTTTTCAAATTAAAATTAAACCAAGTGAAATATGATGAAACACACACACAATTTTAATATCAGTTAAACACAATTAATTTAACCCAAGTCCTAGAAATTTGCCTAAGTCATATTTTCAATATTACCAAATTAGGCCAAACCAATTTTAACAATTTAAGTGACGACTTGAATTAAATTAACATAAACATTACCCAAATCATTTTAGCACCAAATTAAACAAGTAGTAATATAAACCAAATTTTATCTTGAATTACCTAAGCATGCATCTAATGTGAATAATGCGAAAGATAAAATAAATAATAAATCACTACGCCACGATGTACGAGGAAAAACCCATAACGGGAAAAAATCTCTGACGACCCTAGCCTTAAGTCCACTAAGTATGGTTTTACAATTACAAGACAGATGAATTACTTTCTTGACGCGTCTTCTTGTAAACACCTTCGCCTAGTCGACAACCCCAGAGCTCCACCAGAATCTTGGACTTCACCAATGAGACATAGGTACACCGTCAACCACACATAGTGCCTTTCACCATGTGAGAATGCCACAGCAAAATAAACTTCTTCTTCTTTGAGGTAGGTAGAAGAAAACCCAAACACTCTTCCAATGGTACAGATATACCGGTGCCAAAACTCCAAGAAAATTATATAGAGAGAGGAACTTGGATAAACTAAACAAATGGGTGTTACACAAGTGTTTAATGAAGTTTTCTTTGAAAAATAGACACTTAAACAATGAACTTTTCTTTGGAAAGATGAACACTAAAAAACTCTCTCTAGGAGTTGGAATAGTATGAAAAGTTAGACTCAAAAGGTTGATTTTCGCACTTAATTATTCAGGTAAAAAGTTAGTGGGAAAAGAAGTGGGAAAGAGTAAAAAATTGCCAAATAAACTGTTCCCACCAAATCTCGTTCGAACGAGATTTTCATTTGAACGAAGTCTCGTTCGAATGAGCCTTCTAACGAAGTTCCAGTGTATAAAAGTTGAACTCGTTAGAAATCTCGTTGGCATTCTCGTTCGAACAGCCTTTGCGTTCGAACGACAATTCAAACGATATCCCAGTGGCCAATATGGGAACTCGTTGGCAAGCTCGTTCGAACGACATTCTTGTTTGAACGACAAACTCGTTCGAACGACAAACCAGAAAGTATAAAAATTATATTTTTAGCCCAAAAACTTTGTTTTAAAGTTTTAATGAAACTTTCTGAAAATAAACAACAGTTTAAACAAAACTTACACCGAGATAAATATTGTTCCAAGCTCCTATATATATATATTAAAATGCATTCATACCTTCGCAGTAATGGACCCAATGTTGTTGACGTAGAAACGAGGCACTACAAACTCGACATTTGATGAAGCTTTATGAACTTGGCCGCTACGTCTTCAACAAACACGTCATAGGCTTAAATGGATACAATTTGAAACTATCCTATGACATAAACATTTTTGTCCAGAATTGAGCCAAAACTGCATTAAGACTCAATCGGAGAATCGTGTCCTTACAAATATATTTACTTGTAATTCATCTAGTGTGCTTGTACACAGATAAAATTGATTAATTAATATTAAATAAATTAAGTGGTTGAGAACTTAAGGCTGTATTGAGATGTCCATAGCTGGCTGGGGAAATTCATAAGAAAAGGTTATCAGATATAAACTATAGTCATGCGATCACTTGAATCATGATTGGTGAGGGGAGATTGGGTAGACTAGTTAACTGGGCTAGCTTTATCTAGACTAGTTCGGTAGTACATTGGGCGTGCACACTAGTTGAGAGGTGAGAATTCCCAAGTGAGTGTCGAGGGACTATCATGTATGTTATATCAACTGGTAAGCATTTTAAATATTTGCTAAACTATTTTAAAGATACTTTACACTCGGGCTCTGACCCGTTTCTTATCATCTCTTCTTTCTCTTGTATATATATATATATATATATATATATATATATATATATATATATATATGTATGTATGTATTACAGGTGCCCAACCATAGGGGCGTCATACTTAGATCTTTGGACTGTTGACGTCCTGCAGTTAGTGTGGGAGTTGCAGGTCCTTGCATTTAGATGACTTCATCCTTATCATCTCAATTCTTCACTAAGTCATTTTATATGGGGCATGTGTCACCCATTTCCAGTTTTTATTTAGTTCAGAGAGACTTATACGCTTTATTATTTCAGTATTCAATTTTAGTGGGGATTGTTCTAATTATTTAAATATCCTTCGATTTGGAATATTTTATTTGGATTGATTAATCTTGTCTGTTATTTCCACTTGGATGGTTTGATATTCAATATTATTATCTATGTTCATGAAAATGGCTTCATATATTAAATCATAACAATAGGACTTAATCTATAAAATTAAATGTTTTGACACTTAGCTTAATTATTTATTAAGTGATTAATAAAGAAAAAATATTTTTGACAGTACTGCTAAGAATGAACCAACCGGACACTTCGATTTAATTTAATAAAGGAACTATCGCCCGGTATTTAATTAGGTGGGGTGTCACATCATGATAGGACTCTAAGGTGCATCTGGATGTAAGAAGCAGAAGAGGTGCAGAAACAGGCCCACAAACTAGGTCACATTGGGGGAACCAAACTTTATGACCAACTTATGACTTTTGGGTATTTTTGGCCTACGATGGAAAAAGATTATGAAAAATTTGTTCGTAAAGTTTGGGTGAGTTACTCGATTTATATGGGAATATGATTCATGCTCCTTCTGTGGTCCTAAACTCTTTTTTACCTCCTTTCCATTCCATACATGATCATTCGACCTGGTAGGAGCAATTAATCCTTCCTCGAAAGAAAAGATTTAGATACTTGTAGCCACTAAATGTTTTACCAAGTGGGCAGAGGCCATACCATTGAATAAAACCACGGTTGGGTGAGTTACTCGATTTATAAAGGAGTACATTATCTATCGTTTTGGCATCCCAAAGGTCTTTCTCTCAGATAATGGCACTCCCTTTGTAAATAGTGATGTAAAGTTGCTCACAGACGGGTATTCGAGTATCCATCACAAATCGACTGTGGCATATCCCAAGCGTAACAAGCAGATAAATTCTACTAATAAGACCCTAGTAAATATTCTGGCAAAGATGTTATAATATTTTCCAAAAACTTGGGATGACAAGATACCTAAAGTTTTTTGGGCATATATGACGACTAAAAAGAAACCCAGAGGATACACTCCTTTTTCCTTAGTCTTTGGTGTCGAGGCAATCTTTCTAGTGGATCTCGAGGTACCTTATTCAATGTATAATTTATGAGGTGTAATGCTTCCCCACAACCATCATGTACATCTCGAGGCATTGGAGGAACATAGAGACAATGGAGCGAGGCACTTCAAAATTTATCGAAAATAGTTGTCCAGATATTACGACTAACTTGTAAAGCCGAGGAGGTTAAAACAGGGAGACTTAATCCTAAAACATTGCACGGGGCACATTAGAGGACTCTTATTACCTAAGTTTGAGGCAAATTTGGAAGGCCCTTATATTGTTTGAGTAGTGCATGATTCGGGATACTGTGCGATCTCAGAGTTGGAGGATGAAGTCACTTTCAAACTAAACAACAAATGGATCAAAATTTACCATGTTTAATAGAATTTGTTAGTTTACCCTCAGTGGTTTATTTTATTTTGTTAAGCATTTGTTTACACATGCGCTAACATGAGTTGTAAGGGTCTTGCATAGGATAATGTTTCTCTCAGTCAATGGTGGCATATTCACATGGATATATAAAGACAGTTTTTTTTAAATTATAGTCCATTTATATCATTTCTTCTCTTTCACATTATCATAGAAATTGTATAAGTTTGATATTTCATTCATTGTAAGCCAAAATGCAAAGAACCCAGATTACATAAAAAGGAGTGCAAATTATTGTAATTGCTGAACCACGTTAAAAGAAAATAAAGGAAAATATTCTAAACACAAAAAAGGGGACTTACTAAAAATAGCCACTAGTTGGCAGTGTCAACCATGATAAACCACATGTTAGATGAGTTTAGCAGACGATAGTGGTGCTGTGACAGTAGTTGCTCCAGTTGGTTCTGGTCGTTGGCTAAAATAACTAAGTCATCCTAATGATGTTCCATTCTCTATTGCAAATCATTGACCTTGGACACAGCCTCACGATCTTCTTCAAGTTCCGCTTCTGATTTTACAAGTTCTACTTCCAAGCTCACCAGCTCCTCAACAATGGTTGTCTGCGAGCGATTAAAGGCTTATAGGTGAGCATAGAATGTAGGTAGATCAACTTTCTTAACATCACAAAGAAGTTTAACCAACCAAGATATGAAGAATCCATCGCTAACAAGGAGGTTGATTTTCCCCATCTACTCCTTAATGGTTAAAGAACTCAAAGATTACAAAGGGTTATAGAGAACCTCGCCCGAAATAGTGTTCAGGCTGAGCAACCCACACGCCATCATCACTGGTAATGATTAGATGTTGCGAGTAGAAAATATAGAAGGGAACCGATCTAGGATCCTTTCAATCAACTCGCGTGGGGTAGCAGTTAGGATATGGGTAATTTCATACAAAATTTGCCTCACAAATAATTGGGGAGATGCCACGGGAGGATGCACACTAAAAGCACTATCGCTGGCAGACAAATGCTTAGTGCTCGAGGCACTGTCACCTTGTTGAAGTCTAGAGGCACCAACTTGAGTCACCTTACCAATAATAGGGGTCAAAGGCAATTTCTACAAACCCATTACATCGCCAAGAGAAACTGTCTCGACCAATGTTTCCTCTTGATCAGTTTCCTATCTAGCAACCTCAGTCTCTTTCTTATGAGAAACTTGTTCAATTTCAACCTGAAAGAAAAAAATGATATAAATAATAAGAAACATATAATCCCTTTTAAAGGGAGATTTAAAGTCCTATAATACTAGGCACGCCTGACCCTCATTTATACGAGATTTAAAGTCCTACATTACTAGGCAGGACCCTTTTAAGGGAGATTGAAAGTCCTATACCACTAGGAATGCCTGTCCCTCATTTATGGGAGATTTAAAGTCCTATACTACTAGGCACATCTGACCTTCATTTATAAGAGATTTAAAGTCCTACATTACTAGGCATGACCCCTTTAAGGGAGATTTAAAGCCCTATACTACTAGGCATGCCTGACCCTCATTTATAGGAGATATAAAGAACTATATTACTAGGCATTTCTAATTATGTGTACTGCAAAAGTTATTCTTTTTTAAAGGTAGGGGGAAATTATACCTCTCCAATAATAGGCAACACTAGAGCAGGTAGAGGTATAAATGGAACCAGTGTTGTCATCAAGTATGGATTTCTTCTGCAAATTGTCTAGTAGCCATTTGCACCACATCCTCTTCCTCATTATAGGCTTGCTGAACCAAAGGGGGAGAATTTTGACCAACCACAGTCCGCTACTCCACTACAACAATAGGGGCATCCTTGGTAACAGTAGACTCCTCTCAACCTACTTTGACATGTGCAACCATAATAGTAGACTCACCACCCCCTGCTTTAAGGATAGAGGGTCATAAATAAAATAACTAAAACTTGATCATTTGTTTAGGGAGGCACCAAAATAGCAGCCTGCTCGGGTAAAGCAGTCTGCGATGACTATTAAGTAAAAACCAAAGTCAACACAAGGAGTATATAAAAGTTTGAAGCTAATGGAAGAACTTTAAAAGGGAGAAGTGTTACCGTTGAAGATGGTGCACCAATATGAGACTTCACAAGGCCAAATTCAATAACCTTTTCCTCAATTCCTTCCTTAAGGGCAGCCTGATTACGCAAGAAGGTAGAGTTAGGTGAAAATCCACTATTGGATTCAACATCATAAAGGTTAACAACTGCCTCTGGGGGAAATTCATAGTTACCTTTGATGTTGTAGGGCCAGTTACACCCTTTAGGGGAATGTTAGAGGAGGCAAACAAAACTTCCATCATCTCTAAGTTTGCCACGGGAACCTCAATACCACCACTTGCCTTAGTACCTCGGGGGAAGCACCGTAGACACCAGCCTGCACCTGGAGAGGCAAAGGATTAATGCTTAAAGAAATAAAGTTACAAGTAAGAGGAATAGATATACCTCTTATTCAATAAGAACATATTCTAACACAATATAATCGTGAGGGGGTGAAGAGGGCTTCGAAGTAGAAACCATCTTTCGAAACTTATGTCTTCGAATAATCTTGGAATCCTCCTCCTCTTCCTCTTCCTCTTCTACTTCATTTTATTCTTCCTCTTACTCATCAACCTCTTCCTCAGACTGATCTTCAGTATTTTCTTCTTCAGACTCCTCGAAAATAACCTAAACAGGTCTAGTTAACCCCACAAAAGACCTGCTACGCTTCATACTACCTTCAGCAACTGTGGGAGTATAAGAAAAACCTGGAGCAACCATATAAGCTGACATAACATCCCTATCTTCTACTGAGAAATTGTCCTAAGTTTGTCGCAGGTGTTCGAACATTTGATCAACTTTTTTGGCTAACTTAGGGTTAAGAGACACCATAAGAGAAATTTCTTGAGTAGCTTTTAATTTCTTAGAGGGAATTTTTCTACTAGCTCTCACAGATGCTCATCATAGGGAGTATCATCCTCTTCAACCACCTTCAAAGTACTAGGGGAAATGGATACCTCCACTCCCAAGCTTAAAGTTTGAGCACCTTTCTTCTTTTTTGCTACCTCTTTGTCCAAAGGATCTAAGGGAGGCAGCTCGACTGAAATATAATCGTTGGAGGTACTAAGGGGGAACTGAGAGTTGGTAGTGGAAGAACACATCCATCCTAACTAAGTAGGAGGAAACCTCTCAACACTAGGATAACGGGGTTATCGAAGGATATTACTTTGAAACCTGCCCAGCTGATTCATCCAAAACATAGATAAGTACATAGCCAATCTCCCACCCTGAGCAACTTTATTCAGGATGATGGGATTGATAGTATAGTTGGCACAGAGGTTCACAATAGTGGAGGTAAGGGATTATTATAAGCAAAAAATAAAGTTAGTGGGTTTCTCGTGGGTGAAGTGGCTACTCTTAGGTGTACCATGATCGTACCTAAACTGCATCGCCATACGGTTGGGCCAACACTGAATAAAAGGATGACCACTCGGTGTAGGATGGCAGATATGAGGGGATAAGAATTAAGGGAATGTTGCTCGTAGGGAAGTTCTTCGCAAATATTTCTTCGACTGGGGTAATGGGTCATGGTGCCTCTTTAAAGAAATTATTGGTAAACAAATGATCAACACCCACGTACGGGCGACAAACAAACTTCTTAACATCATCAATAAAAGAGTTGAAAGGCGTCTTAGATTGTTTATGATTCCGATAGCATATACGGGGCACTTTAACGTTATGTGCCTGGGGAGCATACTCGGGGAAGTGGGTAAACAGAAGTGTTGTTTGTAAGAGGGTAGTTTAGATAAGATAGAGGCGTAACCCCTTATGATTATAAAAATGATAAGTTAAATAGCAACACTATTGAATAACCACAGGACAGTCAAACATTACTCAGTAAAGATAGACTCAGTTCGAACTCACAAATCTCTCGTGTATAACTCAGAAGGTAGTAATGAACTTAGAAGTAACTTAGCTAGAGGGAGAGAGAAGTAAGCACCCTAGATACACATTGGCAGGCATCCAAAACACACCAACCACCCTAAAAAATCTCTATCAAGTATTAAAAGCTTCGTAATAAATGACAATGTTGGGTGAGTAAACTCTCTTGTTTGTAATAACTCTCTAGTAATCACTTCTGAACTCTAAAAAAAGATCATCCTCTCCTCAGAGGTGGTTGGGGTCCTTAAATAGCTTCCCACACCACCCTCGAGGCAACTCTGCCATTAATGCCTGTGAAAGACATCCCTCATACTTTATGTTAAAAAAATCAAATACCTAATGCACTAGTTGTCTCCACGTCCTAAACATTAAATGACAAGACATGCCTTTTGCCTAACCACTGTGTGTCAGGGGGCTATTGTCATAGAGGTGGCTCACCAACTGTCTGACAACCCCAAATACCATGGTGGTTTACTCAAGTGCAGGTCTGACATTGCCTAGTAGGTTACTGACATCATATAAAGTGGATGTGACATTAAGTAGAGGGTTGTTTGGCTCATAACTCAACACTCGATGGAAATCCAAGCTGTTCCGCCCGAGGTTCCACGGTAAGTGTCCTTCGGTGTTTTACCAAGTGTATCTAAGATGGTTAGGACAATCCCCAACGGTGCCTCACTTCTCAGTTCTCTAAACCAAGTTCCTCTAAGGTTCCCACGACGAGGTCATTCGATAGAGCATGTAAGCTCTCCCAGGCCCTGCCAAGCCTGGTCTCTCCCGAGTACTGTTTGACCTCACACAAACTCATTATTATTCTCATTACATCATTACAACCGTTATATCTTATAGTCAATATAAACAAAGATACAATATGACTAAGCAACACAACAAGATAAAGTACGAGTTGCCTCGCTTGAGCTACCTTACTCCCAAACACTGCTTTTAATAGGAGAATTATCTCTAATCTCAGGATTACCTTCAAGTCCCCTCTACACTGTTAAAAGGAAGTGGTTGGCATAATTAAAGACATCAAACCTTCTAATGTTGTGCTGAGAGTTCGCTTAAACTCATCCAAGCCAAGTATATAATGATCCAAGAGTTATGGCAACCAAAGGGAGTTTGACTCCATAAGCCACTTGAACCGCCATGTTTATAAGGTCCTTCCTAGGACAATCATGGGGCTTGTTGGGGAAGAAGATTTTAGAAATAACCCACATATATTGTGTGAACACGATATCTGAACCATACCCACTACCGATGGGGGGAGTCTCAACCACGTGTTTCCCCTTTGGATTCTTCTTTGTAGCCTCGTGAGCCTTGGCACTCGCCTTATCCTCAATATAGTAAAAGTCATTAATTACCTTAGATTATGTAAATTTATTATAGGTGACCATACAATCTTTCACCATGGCTTCTAACTCCGCTCGAGAAGTCTTCTTAGCGCTAGAAATGGCCTCGTAAAAAAATGTGTCAAACCCCGCAGCCTCCAACCCCAAAAGTTCACAAACGTTCTCAAGGTTAATCGTGAATTCCCCCAAGCCGCGATAAATGTATGAGCTCGGTGGATCCACTTAGATACAAGGGTCTACAAAGTGCTGTTATTTTTGGCATGGGTAAGATCATCCGGCCAATAAGTTGAACATAAGCCCACCAAAGCTAACATTATGGAATACTTGCCATGGATATAGTCCGTCCAAGCTCCTAGGCCCTTACAAGTGTCATCTGTTGATTCAAATTCCACCTTAGAGTATGGGTAGTCCTCCCTTTCGATCCTAAAGGGATTCACTGTGCTAGTGGGGATGTAAGAAAAGTTGTCGGCATTATCACTCTCATCCATCAATGAGTTCACCTCTATTTCTGGGGTAAGTGCTGCCGAAAAATGTTCGGTGATAGCCCAAAAAATATCAAGTTCACCGAAATAGGGCGCATGATGGTAACGTGCCCACTAGTTTTGACAGGCGTGTGTCAGAGGAGACATACTCCTAGAGGATAGAGTTCTCTTGATAAAGGGGTCCATAAGGGCAGAAGAAGGAAAAGCTTGAGTCGCAGAAAAAAATGAAGATGAAGGTTTGAACTCTCTCTCTCTAAAGGAAGCACAAGTTGCAAAGAACCCAAAGCTAAAGATTTGGGTGGCTAAGTATGCCTTCTATAGGGCATAAAAGGTGAGAACATTAAACGATTGATGGCATTCTAGAAAATGGGGAAATGTTTGAAGTGCCTTTTGTGGCTTACACACGCGCATATGGGCACAAATCCAAAAGTGGTAATGTTGGAAATAAAGTGGCGACACATTAAGCACCTCGTACGAGAAGCAGGCGCTAACCTCAGGCCACCACGCGTAAAGTAAGGAAGCAAGCATCGATCGCATTAAATGCGAAGTGGACAAAGTAATAATAGCTGAGAAGGTGTGTGCTCGCGTTCAAATGATCAAATCATATATAAAACCCTTTTAACACAAACAAACCCTAAACATGCAGTAGTATGTGATTGAATAAATTGATAATCTACGCAAGAACATTCAAACACATGCAATTAAGGAAAAATCCCCCTCAGGGGCAAAACCATTTATTTTCACTATAATTTGTAAGAGAACGGATTACAATGAAAATACAAGTTGACTAAGAATTACCCTCGGGTATCGGATTCTATAGTCGCGGCTGGAATTATCCCTTTTCAGTAGGGCTGCAATGAAGAAGAAGAACGGTCTCCTCCACAAGGGTTGAACAAACCAAAGTTGTGTTCTTGGGTTGCAAAAGGATTCACAAAGGATTGGAAAGGATGTGTGAATCAAAACCTGAGTCTTGGGACTCAAAAATATGAAGACTAGATGTATTTGGACTCTCAAATTAGTCTCCTAAAGTCTTGCAAAACAACTCTCCCGAAGTTGGTATTTATAGGGAAATCCATGAAGAGACCCACGATTTCAAAATGCTGAAATTCTATCCAGCGTACAGGTACCCCGAACCGATTCGGGTACCCATGCGAACCGGTTCGCCCCCCCAAATCGGTTTCGTGCTGGGTTCGGGAAAGTGTGCTGGGAACTGGTGCTTAAACACTTAGAAAAAATTCCAGACTTTTCAATGAACATATCTCCATTTTCAACGGGCCATAACTTGTTCACCGTAGCTCGGATTGAGGTACCGTTTCTTCCAGTATCTTTGTTGCGGAAAGCTCTTCAACTTTCCAGTTGACCGGTCCTCCGGACGGTGGCTGTAAAATTACCAATTTTCCCTTGAACATCCCTATCATGCCTTGTTTCACTGATTTGACTTCTCTTGCGTTCCACTTGCATTACAAGCCTAGAATCAAGGAACGTAAAGTCGTTGATGCAGATGAGGGACACAATAGTGGAGATAATGCATGCTTGATTCCCGGAATTTGGATAGAGGCCGTCATGTGAGATCGTGAGGTGACGTGCCAAATGTAGCGGCGTACGACATAAATAAATGAAACATTTCGGACATGAGAAAAATGTCCTTACAAATCTCCCCCTATGTCTATGCCGGTACATACATCAAAAATCCGAATTATCAAATATGAAATTGCCTATACAAATCTACCCTCCCATGAACCCAAAACTGGAAAAGGTACAAGTGAGTAGTCTTCATCGTTTGTTCTTCAATTCTTCAGGAATCACAGATCTTTTCTCATCAGGGTGTGCAAGTCAGAGATCATCAATGTAGTACCTACACACATGAGACAAAGAAAAATACCAAGTGACATATCGAGTTTGAAATGATGAGATAAACATATATATATATCAATTTATGAGAAAACTCAAATTTCAAAAACTCCCCCATAATAAGATAATTCATTCTCCCCCTTTTTATGATGTCCCCAAATAGACAATGGGAGAAATAAATCAAATAAGCAAGTGCGGGGTGTCACTAGGATAAAATCACACCATGAATAAACACAAAGCAACCAAGTCGATGATAGCGTAAATGAAGTGGTGTGATCAAATTCGATAGGAAAATCAATGCATACAAACATGACATATGTGCACGATGAATATTGGATATTCCTAGCGAATGAACTCAAATGCTTCCTTTGGTGTAAAAGAGTGACAGTATAAGATATTGACTCAATCAATTCAACAAATCAAAGCTCAAAATGATTTTCACACCAATAACGTCCAACATGATTTTATGCTTTTTCAGGACTTTCAAGGAAGTGCAAACCCGTTTAAAAATTCTCCAACCAAACTCCCTCAGATATAATTTTGAATAGAGGCATTCTAAATTCTCAAACTTTGGAGAATTGATGGTGAAACCTAAGTGGCCCATATTTGGCATGAATTTCTTTTTATTGCCTGTAAATTTTTTGGGCTCTTTTAACCTCTTTGGACCTCGGATATTAAAATTCCTCCATTTTTTAGGTCCTTTTAACGGTGGCTTTTGCGCAAAGGATAGATGATTACCTTTCGCAGCCCCTCCCCGTTATACAAAAACACACAGTCTCACCAAAACGGTTTTTACGTGCATTCCAATCTTGTCAAGTTTTATCGCATATTGTACATTGTATAGACAGGATTGAGATGAAAACACGCAAGCCAACATGAGATAGACAAGTGCAACAATCAAATATAGCCGTGCATGTGTGCAATAAAGGATATAGGAGTCAAACATGTAGGAAGATATCACTAATTACATCTCAAAGACTCCAATCAATGTAAAGAACATGGATGAAATGATGTAGCCTCTCAAATCTCTATCAAACAGTCACATGGATATATGGAATGAAGTTGTGACTTGGCTAACTTACATGCTCATCCATAAAAGAAGCAAAAAAAAAATATAAATCTTTTTGGTCTTTTTAAAAAAAAATTATCAAAATAAAATCTTTTTGTGCTTTTCTCAAAATTTTTCTTAAAGTAAATAAAGAAAATCTTTTTGTATTTTTCAAAAGAAATATAAAAAGCAAAAAGGATAAAACAAAGCTGTACAACTAAGCAATGGTACATATAAAACAGACTAGCAATAGGAAGCATATGATACGAACATGAAGAAGCATCCTATTCTAGACATAGACCAACCCCTCAGTCAACTGTGCAAATCCCCAAAGACTTCCTAAGACTATCAAATCTCAAGGCATCTAAAGGTTTCGTGAAAATATCGGCTAACTGACGGTCGGTAGGAACAAAACTCAGGGATACGACTTTCTCTTCAACTAACTGAGGGATAAAGTGCTCACGTATCCTGATGTGTTTTGTGCGCGAATGCTGAACTGGATTGCGGGATATGTGTATCGCGCTCGTGTTATCACAGGAAATGGTCATGGTGTCCTGTGATATCCCATAATCCTCCAGCATTTGCTTCATCCACAAGAGTTGTGTGAAACAACTCCCGGCGGCTATGTACTCAGCCTCCGCAGTGGACAAAGAGATGGAGTTTTGCTTCTTGCTCAGCCAGGAGATAAGAGCAGAACCAAGATAGAAACACCCACCAGAAGTGCTCCTACATCCATCTACATCCCCAGCCCAATCGATATCTGAATAGGCGGACAGGCGGTCATCGGTATCAAAGGAATACCAAATCCCGTATGAGAGAGTCCCACTCACGTATTTAATAATACGTTTTAGAGCAAGTAAATGTGACTCTTTTGGGGATGCCTGATATCGCGCACAGACTCCAACACTAAAGGCGATGTCGGGACGACTGACAGTCAAGTAGAGAAGACTACCTATCATACTCCGATATAAGGTTTGCTCTACGTCCTTGCCTGAAGTGTCCTTACTAAGCTTGGTAGTGGTACTCATAGGTGTACGTGCATGCTTAGCGGAGTCTAAACCAAATTTCTTCACTAGGTCTCTAGCATACTTGGATTGGGAGATGAACATCCCATCCTCTAGCTGACGAACCTGGAGACCAAGGAAGAATGTAAGCTCACCAACCATGCTCATCTCAAACTCACTTTTCATCTCCTCCTCAAAGTGGTGAGCATGCTGGGAGCATGTGGATCCAAAGACTATGTCGTCCACATAGACCTGGGCAACCAAAATAGCACTGTCATCTCTCCTGACGAACAACGTCATATCTACTCCCCCTCTCTTGAAGCCACGAGCTAAGAGATAGGAAGTAAGCCTCTCGTACCAAGCATGGGGTGCTTGCTTCAAACCATACAAGGTTTTCCTCAGATAATAGACGTGCTCAGGGTGCTGAGGGTCTTCAAACCCTTTTGGTTGTTCCACATAAACCTCCTCCTGTAGAATGCCATTCAGAAAGGCACTCTTGACATCCATCTGATACACCTTGAAGCGCAGATGACATGCGATGGCGAGCAGAAGACGGACGGACTCAAGCCTCACAACAGGAGCAAATGTCTCCCCAAAGTCTACACCCTCTATCTGTGTGTAGCCTTGAGCGACCAACCTAGCCTTATTTCTGATTATGGTACCATATTCATCCATTTTGTTCTTGAAAATCCACCGGGTACCTATCACATTAGTCTCACTAGGTCGGGGGAATAATTCCCAGACATTATTCTTTTTAAACTGAAGCAACTCATCCTGCATAGCAGATATCCAGTGTTCATCCTTGAGTGCTTCTTTATATTTCTTGGGCTAGACTTTGGATGTGTAGCAAAGATGGCTAACAACGTTCTCTAGCTGAGCACGAGTCTTGACCCCTAGAGTGGGATCACCAACAATGGCAGAAGGGTCATGACTCTTGCGAACCCAAGCAGGTGTGTCCCCTAACACAGGAGTAGGGTCCACAGAGTGTGAGAGAGGAACAGGTAAATCACTGTTAGAACAATCCTCATCCTCACACTGAAGGTTAGGAGCAATAACCGTCGAAGGTTCGTCATCTTGCACGGTAACGTTTATTGATTCCATAACCCTAGACCTCTTCAGGTTAAATACCTGGTACGCTCTACTATTCGATGAATATCCTAGAAATATTCCCTCGTCGCTCCGGGAGTCCAACTTTCCTAATTGCTCTCTATCCCGTAGGATGTAGCATTTACTCCCAAAAACACGGAAATATGCCAGGTTGGGCTTCTTGCCAGTCCACAACTCATAAGGAGTGTGAAGTGTGTGTGGACGCAGATACACCCTATTCACCGTGTGGCATGCAGTAGACACTGCCTCTGCCCAAAATCTCCTAAAAACTTTACGACATAGAAGCATAGATCTAGCCATCTCTTGGATCGTTCTATTCTTTCTCTCAACAATCCCATTTTGCTGAGGAGTTCTCACAGCAGAAAACTCATGTTTGATCCCAAGGCTATCACAGTACAAATCCACCTTTGCTTCCTTAAATTCAGTGCCGTTGTCACTACGTATTCTGTTAATAGTGACACCGTGTTGATTTTGCAGGACACGACACTTAGTCGTTAAAAATTCTACAGCATCGGATTTCTCTCTCAGAAAACCTACAATGGAGTACCTGGAGAAATCATCTACCATCACGAGGATGTACCTCTTACCACCTAGACTCTCAGTACGAGTGGGACCCATAAGATCCATGTGAATCAACTCCAGAACACGAGAGGTGGTAATGAAATGCAACTTCTTATGATGACGATGAATTTGTTTTCCCAACTGACAGGGTCCACAAACGGTCGAAGTTGACTTTCCAAGAGATGGTAAGCCACGTACTAGGTCCTTTTTAGATAAATGATTAAGATCTCTAACGCTCACGTGACCTATACGTTGGTGCCACAGATCCATAGGAGTGATCGTGACGCTGTTGCAGACAAGTGAGGATGTGGGCTCAGTCCCATAGAAATTATCCTCGGTCCTCACCCCTGGCATCAATAGTTTACCGGTTTGATTGTAGACTTTACACGCGTCCCGGTCAAACTTTACTGCAAGGTCAGTGTCGCACGGCTGGCTAATGCTGAGAAGGTTTGCTTTCAAACCTTTGACGTACAAAACATTTTCTAGCTTAGGAAAACTAGGTAACTCGATAGTACCTCGTCCTATAATGCTAGACTTACTCCCATCTCCAAAGGTGACTCTGCCATCTTGATAATCCTCAAGAGTAGTAAAAAATGAGGCATCACCTGTCATGTGTCTGGAGCACCCACTATCAAAATACCACTGAGAGGTATTATGTGCTTTGAGAGCAACATGAACAACAAAAGCCTTTTTATCTTTCTTAGGAACCCAAGTCGAGATGACCTTTTGTTTGCCTTTGTTCTTGTTGATTTTAGCTGGAATGTGAGAAGCATTCACTAATGGCAAAGAGATCCGTCGAAATTCTTCCATTAAACTTTGAGTCGTGGCAGCTAAGAACTCAACTCGCTCTCTCAGACTAGAAAACTCATCAGTATGACGTGGTGGAGCAGTAGTACGTCGTGTCCGACCCATGCTATAGCAAGTTTCCCTAAGGTGGCCTTTTCTTTTGCAATAAGTACAAAAGAGCACAGTCAAAGGCGGACCTTGGTTTTCTTTTCTTGGTCGAACTCTCCTTCGAGGTTTTTTACGGTGACCATAAGGAGTTGTAGTAAACTCAGGAACTGGTCCAGGTGCAATTTGGGATGTGGAGGCACCATCATATCCAATTCCTTGACGATCACCAAAACCTAAAGCGGGGCCGAGGAGCATCTTTCCCATATTCCCAGATCTGTCCTCGATTTGTACCTTGACTTCCCGTGCTTTCTCAAGATCATGAGTCAGCTGGGCAACAAGGGCTTAAGGTTTCTTCCGAGTCTCCACGGAGGAATGGAGCTGACTCGTAAGACTATCCACTTGCTTAATTAAGTCCCCTCTTTCTTTCTCTAAAACACTCTCTCTCTCTCTAAACAAATTCTCATTCTCGACACATGTAGAATCTCTCTCTCTCAGGGCGGTGCAGGTGGAGAACTCTCTTTCTCTCGCTTTCTTTAAATCTTCCTCTAAGCAAGTGATCTTAAGAACTAATGCTTTGTTACGCTTTTTAGTTTTAAAAGACTCAGAATATAACTCAGCGTAGGCGTGTTGTATATCACTCTCGCTCTCACTTGTGTCATCCTCCCCCTCACTCACATCGATCTCACTGTCGAGGTGTCCCTGTGAAGCATCATCCTCAACGTCGTGAGGAGAACTAGGAGTGCTCACTTGGCTGGCCATGAATGCGGTGAAGTTACACTCATGCGGTGACTCATCTCCAGAATCCACCGTCTCGACCTCACTGTCGTCACTAAGGGTAACATTAAGAACAACTTTCCCTTTCTCTCTATTCAGACGATTGGCACACTCAAAAGCTCTATGACCCCTACCATCACACTCAAAACATCTCTCACTTTCTTTCAGAGGAGGATTTTTGGAAACTTTTTCATTTTTCTTTTCAAACTTATTTTTCTCAAATTTCTTTTTATCTTTAAAATTGCCATTTTTTTTAAATTTGAGAATCCTCTTGAATTTTTTTGCGAAAAGAGCCAAATCATCTAAGTCAAAATCGCACTTAGAATCTGACGTATCAGTCTCTCTCTTTCTAGATGACTCTACCCTCTTTCTAGCTGACCCCTCACTCCTTCTCTCTTGGGCTTTAAGTGCAATTCCCTTATCTTTAGATTTAGTATTTTTAGGGAACATATCAATTTCATAAGTTTGCAAATCTCCTACAAGTTCTTCCAATTTTAGGGTATTTAAATTACCCATAGAATTTAGCACAGTGACTTTAGGGATAAAACGCTTAGGCAAAGAACGAAGAATCTTTTTAACAACTCTAGCATTCGGAATATGTTCACCAAGATTAAAACTAGTATTCACAATGTCAGAAAGTCTAGCATAAAATTCATCAAAGCATTCAGAATCATGCATGGTGATTGTTTCAAATTGAGTTGTCAAGTTTTGCAACTTAGACTCTTTCACAGCATTAGTTCCTTCATGGGTGAGTTGTAAAACATCCCATGCCTCTTTTGACGTGGTACACGTCATTATGCGTTTGAACTCATCAGGTGTGACAGACCCAGAAATAGCACTTAGACCCTTAGAATTAAAAGATGACCATTTAATTTCTTCATCAGACCAAGAAATATCAGGTTTCAAGTTGGTCACATTATCAACAGTCACGGTGGGAGGAGTCCACCCTCGTTCAACCAAAATCCAGACCCGTTCATCAATGGCTTTTAAAGCCGACCTCATACGGGCTTTCCAATAAGCATAATTTGTCCCGTCAAAAACAGGCATTTTATAATATGAATTCTCCATTTGAACACGCACTTTTTCAAAAATCAATTTTTTCAGAAAATTGATATCTTAGAAAAATTTTGCGGAAAAAGGAATACGCGATAGATTAGCGTAACCTTCTCTGATACCAATTTGAGAACGTGTGTGCTCGCTTTCAAATGATCAAATCATATATAAAACCCTTTTAACACAAACAAACCCTAAACATGCAGCAGTATGTGATTGAATAAATTGATAATCTACGCAAGAACATTCAAACACATGCAATTAAGGAAAAATCCCCCTCAGGGGCAAAACCATTTATTTTCACTATAATTTGTAAGAGAACGGCTTACAATCGGATTACAATGAAAATACAAGTTGACTAAGAATTACCCTCGGGTATCGGATTCTGTAGTCGCGGATGGAATTATCCCTTTCCAGTAGGGCTGCAATGAAGAAGAAGAACGGTCTCCTCCACAAGGGTTGAACAAACCAAAGTTGTGTTCTTGGGTTGCAAAAGGATTCACAAAGGATTGGCAAGGATGTGTGAATCAAAACATGAGTCTTGGGACTCAAAAATATGAAGACTAGATGTATTTGGACTCTCAAATTCGTCTCCTAAAGTCTTGCAAAACAACTCTCCCGAAGTTGGTATTTATAGGGAAATCCATGAAGAGACCCACGATTTCAAAATGCTGAAATTCTATGTAGCGTACAGGTACCCCAAACCGGTTCGGGTACCCATGCGAACCGGTTCGCCCCCCCGAACCGGTTTCGTGCTGGGTTCGGGAAAGTGTGCTGGGAACTGGTGCTTAAACACTTAGAAAAAATTCCAGACTTTTCAATGAACATATCTCCATTTTCAACGAGCCATAACTTGTTCACCGTAGCTCGGATTGAGGTGCTGTTTCTTCCAGTATCTTTGTTGCGGCAAGCTCTTCAACTTTCCAGTTGACCGGTCCTCCGGACGGTGGCTGTAAAATTACCAATTTTCCCTTGAACATCCCTATCATGCCTTATTTCACTGATTTGACTTCTCTTGCGTTCCACTTGCATTACGAGCCTAGAATCAAGGAACGTGAAGTCGTTGATGCAGATGAGGGACACAATAGTGGAGATAATGCATGCTTGATTCCCGGAATTCGGATAGAGGCC
This sequence comes from Sambucus nigra, assembly GCA_949130495.1. Taxonomy (NCBI): domain Eukaryota; kingdom Viridiplantae; phylum Streptophyta; class Magnoliopsida; order Dipsacales; family Adoxaceae; genus Sambucus; species Sambucus nigra. The sequence continues at coordinate 597,173,399 of OX422215.1, read as the reverse complement.
GTCATGTGAGATCGTGAGGTGACGTGCCAAATGTAGCGGCGTACGACATAAATAAATGAAACTTTTCGGACATGAGAAAAATGTCCTTACAATAGCGCGCACAAAAAATCCCCAGCCTGGGGAGATGAATAATTTTAGGGGAAATTTGAAAATAAAATTATCCACTCCCTAAGAAAATTATCCCACACGCAATCATAAGGTGTTGTCAACGAATGGTTTCATATAATCAATCCTCAATTTGGTCGAAGATAAAATGGATCGAAGGGAAAATTAATAAAGTCCCCCTCTCACACTTCTTTACACCGACTAAAAAGATTTCATACGTATTATGATGTGTTATTTGTTTGTTGAAAGTAATCCTACTTTTCAGATGGTTCAAAGGTCATCAAAGTTTTTTGTACAGATATTTCTTTATGAAGTAAATAAATATCTATACAAAGGGGCAAATGTAGGGGGAGTCCACACTCAAGATTGATTAGCTTAGATGACTTTATACTTAATGAAAGGTTAACGAAAGAGAGAAGACATAGGCTACTCGAGGGACATCCTACACAGATCAAGACTATTCGAATGATAGTTTTTGTAATAAGAAATATGATGTAGCTTGTATTATATTTATGATTACTTGTAAAAGTTCACTTTGTAATATGAAAAAGGAAGTTCGGTACCCTCGAGGGACCATGGATGGTAGGGCATGGGAGAGCTTACACGCTCTATCTAATGACTTCCTTTTGGCACACGCTCTATCTAATGGCCATGGCTCGTAGGGATTTGGTTTGGAGGATTGAGAGCAAGTCAATATGGAAAATAATAACCAACCCTCTTGGCACACTTAGGAAAAACCTTATTTAATAAATATAGTTTCTCTAGTTACCATGTCTAGGGGAACCTCCTCAAGGGACTTCAATCCTAGATAATCATCTAGAAATAATCTCTAGCCCATAAATAGTCCATAAGATGCTCAAGCAACTTCCAACCGAGCAACATCAACTTGATGAACTTGCACTTTGATTAATGTGACAACACATCTGGGGTAGGTAAATTTTCACCTACTTTGTGAAGTCATGGCATCTGACATTTAGGAGCTCAAAATAATAGCACTCAAGTGGGTCTATGCTTAGGATGGAAATCTCATTTAATGAATCCGCATATTCTAGCCTTTTTAAGATAAACCTGTGAGCTGTTACGTCATAACCTCATTAATGCCACCATACTTTTGATTGGTGAGGTAGTTTTCCACCAAAACACAATATTTCATGTATTTAATGCAATATCTTGACCTTAATGATACATACTTTATCATTTAATGCCAGAAAGGTCACTCGAGTGACCTTGCCCTTATATAAATACATCAGCAAAGTAATTTACAAGGATGGAAATTTGAACCTCGAATTGTTGTTGGTTTTCCCTCATATACGAGCATTATTGTGAGAACATTTATTTCTTGAACATTCCCTTTTTATTACATTTGATACTACTATCATTGAGCATTAACTGTACCTTAGGTTCTTACCTTACCTTTATTGTGACAAGAGTGCTTGCCCTTTCTCCCTCCGACCAGGTTACCTGCGGGTTCCACTAATTTATTGTATTTCGAGTGCATTTATGGTGTAAAAAATCCCATTTAATACAATCTTGAACATTGAATATTATTGTCCCTTTCACTCTCATTTATTTTCACAGTCATATATAACCTTGGGCATTAATCACGATCTTAATAAGGGGTTATGCCTCCCTTGATACTAATTATATTCCAAGAACCCACATCTTACATCCATGTTATAATATTTTAAATAGCGGTAGATATAGGTTAGTAATGCTGATATATAACTCATCTCTGAAGTAATTAACAATGTAAAACATAATAATTATCGTTATAAATGATTCCATACACAAACTTATCATTATATCGATGTTTATTTAAATTCTTTTTTCAACTATTTGCTTATACTTTCTTTTAAATTCATGATAACCTTTTTGGAAGATTACAAATTGAAGATAACCTTTTAAATTCTATACACAAACCTAATTAAAAAGAAGATTACAATTTGAAAACCTTTTTTGTTTCTCCTACACATAAAATAATATCCACTCTAGCTCAAAATATACCCTCACACAAAATAAACCTTTTTGAAATGTTTGTAATGCACGAAAAATAATTTTTTTAAAACCCTCAAGTTAGTTAACAATATTATATATAAACGGTTAAACAACAAATTTTCAAATATAGAAATCCTTATCAATGCATATAATAAATATATGTGTGTGTGTGTGTATGTGTGTTTGATTATTCTCACATGTTCAATATTAAAATATGGCCTTATTTAATGTCAGAAATTGTATATGACCCTTCATGTAGAATTGACTTATTAAGATTTTAGACTTGTTCTTGGATTTATGATAGTTGGGATATGTATTGATTAATACCCTTGATGAGAATATAAAATTGTTGCCAATTGAAGATTTATGATCTTGGAAATCAATCAAATAGACGATTTAGAAGGAGTACGGGATAAACTTATGATGGATTGTTAGGTTGATGGTTGTTGTGGCTTGTGTTGAATGATCATGGTTGAATACGGATAATGGACACTTGAAATGCTCACTCTATTAATTCTTTATAATAAACCTTTAACTAATTATTTGTCACAACGACTACCTTTCCTAATGACCATACACATGCACACATACTCACACGTGCACATATATACATTAAATGTTTAGAATATAGTCATTTGGTTAACTTGTTATCGCCGTATTTACCCCTTCCTTAAATGGTTGTGTTTGGGTGAACAAAAATTGGTGGAAGATCTTGCATAATCGGTGGAAAGATAGTAAATTTAGCTTTAATTAAATTATAATGAACTTAAATTGAACTTGTTGTGTCTGATTAATCGGATGGAAAATCATAATAAGTTTAGGATTAATTAAAGCCGTTACTTTTAAGACTCATATTCACACCCTTCTATATATTTTCTCAGGAAAAATGAGTCATGGTAGTAATTACTAGAAATAATCATACGAGAGGATGCAATTTAATCGCACAAAAAATATATTTCATTAATACGTGCCATATAGAAGGAACTCCTATTTACAAGTATGGTAATAGGAAAATTGAACAATTTAATTACTTTACCAATCGTTGAGTTGATATTTCTCATGATATCCTGTTCGATCGTGTTATATTTTCCTCGTCAAAATGCTGAGATGAGGCAGTAGAGAATATATTTCCCCTGCATAATCCCGACAGGGCACTGACATTGGTGACACTGTTAGAAAAGGCTGAAAAATATCCATCCTTTGTGGATACAATTCCGTAAAGAGAGCATTCACCCAGATTGCGACGTCTCGCGACATATGGATATTAAAAATGATCTTGAAAATAAGTTGAAGAAGAAAGGATTCCGAGTTAATGTCACATAACTTTATACGTCAATCATAGACATGCTTTCGCCCAGTTGACCGCGTGAAAAATTTCATAAATTTTTATAAATTAATACTAATCGGATAGAAATCAGGTACATCAAGCATGTTTTAAAAGCTGTTGAAAAGGTATATACATATATATAGTCCTACTTTCTTACATACACCAAGAATTTATTTAGTTGTAGGAAATGTCGAAAAGAAATGAAAATAATCAACCAAGTAGGGGAACACCACCAATTGGGCGCTCTCCTACACCCCAATCTTAATTCTTATCTCCTCTGGGTTATCAATACTCTACTCTACCGGAGATTCTTTCTACTCCATCTCCGAGTCATCAAAATCAAGAAACCTCTAGTAATCCGACACCCCCAGCTCCTGGTGCCAAGGGGTTCCAAGATAACCCTAATAAGTGCATTGGGTTGTCCTTTGGTGGGAATAATCTAACCGATGATAAAGTCAATGTTAAACTATTTCAAAACCGTTGTCTATCTCTCAAAAAGATGACTGCGCCCATCAGGATAGCAGGCAACTGGAATAAGGTTGATCTTGCCTTAAAGGATGACATGTAAGAGCAACTTAATAAGACATTTTCATTCCTAATTGATTCGAAGCTAAAGGTTCTTTCCAAAGTAGCTGATGCGTTAAAAACCTACCGGAAGAACCTTTGGTAGAATTTTTTCCTAAAGGGGGCAACGAGTTTTGATATTTTAGGGATGAAAGGCAAAGTTCCCCAAAATATTTAAATGTCCACTGACCAATGGAATGATTTCTTGGAGAATGAGGCCAGGGAGGGAAAACTGATTGAGAGGGAGAGAAATTAACTGAACATATCAAAAAAAGTTTATGTACACAAACTTGGGGCAAAATATTATGATGATCTGAAGGATGAATGGAAAGAATGGACCAAGGGGACTCCAGAAGAAGTTAATGGCATTAATCGGGTCAACTTATACTTGCATGCCCAATGGGAAAAAGGGAGCAATAAATTCCCACTCCGAATCTGGTGAATTTGAATATATATATATATATATATATATATATATATATATATATATATATATATATATATATATATATATATATACATGTTATAATATTATTATTTTTAAAATCATACTCCTAAATATAATATTATGTTATAGGAAATTATAGAAGGCATGTTGAGTAGTCAGTCCGAGTGCAGCCCCTATGACATTGAAGTAGGTGCACAAACATCGGTGATTATAAGGGACCATAAGGGGAGTACAAGAGGTGTGGGCTCACGTATGCCAAGTAGATAATTATAACACAGTGCACATATATAGGCGAGAGAGGTGGAAGACCATGCTAAGATGAAATTAGAGGTGTAATAACATAACACTTCTGACGAATGAAATCCACGGGTTAGTCCGACTCTTTAATCAACAACAGGGTTACCCCCCTTAAATGACTCAAATTCCTTATCCTACCCCTGGAACATTCCCCTCCCAAATGCCTCCCCATGGAACATTCCCCTCCCCTCCTCTCGAAACATTCCCCTCATAAATTCCTACACCTAGAACATTTCGTGCATCATCGTCATCCACACATGGTCACTTTGGTGAGTCGTATTATATAAGAGAATTGACCAATAGCAAGGTTATTGGCACGTGCACTCTCATTTCCATGATTGTCGGAACAAATGTCCACAATTAGCCTTTGTCCATAGGTAAGATCATACACTGGTCGATAAAATATACGATGGTTATGGAGATGAGTCTATGTACATTGACCATGAAGAAGGGCTTATGTAAAGAAATTATCAAAATTGTTTTATTTCCTAGCCAGTTCATTTGTTGGACAAGTCTATGAGTTGAACAATATTTTCTTTTTGAATAAATTTGTAATATTTTAATTATTTGGGATATCCGTTTGGTTTGAATGAATTTTCTTGCATTGAATTTGTTTTGAATTTATTGGGGTTGAATGAATTTGCTTGAATTATAAACTAAGAGTTTTTGTATCCAAGATGACCTTCATTTTGAACCTATTTATATAAGTGGCTTGAATTTGAAGACTACTCAATGGCTTTCCCGTAATGCAAATAGTGAATGGGAGAGAGTCATAGAGTATCTGATAATCATGTGAGGAAATTTGAAAACTTATTAAATATGCAGATAGAAATCTTAATAGTGATAAGATTCCATGTCCATGCAACTGCTGTATAAACAGAAAATTTAAGTCTTTGGAAGACGTTGAATGACATTTACTAACGTGGAGTATGATGTAAGACTATAAGATATGGACATTCCATGGGAAAAGAATGTACCATATGCTCTGAAAGAATTACCAATACATGATTGCTTGACGGAACCCCACCGGGTGGTAGATGTAGATAATGTGCATTATGACCAAGTCCTCGAACAAGTTGATGCTGGATTACCCGAAGATCGAGAATACATACGGTTAAAAGCCGATGTGGCTAGACCTTTATATAAAAGTTATGAAGAATGTCACTCGGTATTCTACGTATTGATCGATTTACATAATTCTAAGAGTAAATTTGGGATGTCGGGAAATAGCATAACTGCAATTCTTAATTAGGATAAAGACATTATCCAGAATGACAACACGTTATAGATAGTTATCTCAGCATGAAAAAGAGATTAAAGGATTTGTTTGGAAGTAAAAATCTATTCATGTATGCAAGTATGATTACATATTGTACCATAACAAACACGAACTAAAGAATGAATGTCCTATTTTCAAAGACCCATGATATATGGTTTGTGAGATTCGAAAAGATAGTACAATAAAATTTTTCAAGTGTTCGCAAGTTCCACATAAGGTATTAAATTAATTTACACTCGAGCCACAGTTAAAAATATTTTTCACTATACCGTGGATTGAAGAGGCCATGACATGGAATGCTCGAGCATATGTGGGTTTAAATCTCATGGGTCATCTAGTAAATTCACTCATCTGAAAACTTTCAAATGCACGACACCCTGAATTTGCAAAATAACCTCGCAATGTCTACCTTGCATTATTAACAAACGGATTTAAACCTTTTGGTAATTTAAGTAGTAATTAAAGTTATTGTACTGTTCTCATGGCTCCTATAAGTCTCCCTCCAAAATTGCGCATGAGAAAAAAGTTCGCACTATAGACATTGTTGATACGTGGGCCGATGGCTCTCCACAAAGAAATTGATATATTCTTAGCCCCATTAATTAAAGAAATTAAAGAGTTGTGGGATGAAGGCGTGAGGCCATTCGACACTCACAAGGGTGAAGAGCTCACACTAAAATAATGGATATGTGGGGGATCTATGACTTTCCAGCCTATGGGACCTTATCTAGTTGCAATGTTTATGGTTATTATGGATGTCCCATCTGTGTGGAGGAAAATGAATTCACTTGGCTATATCATAGTGGAAAGATGAGTTATACTAGTCATCGTATTTTTCTACCGAGCATACACCCTTTTAGGAATGACAAGTTTAACTTTTTACTTATCGGTAAAGAGCATAGGGCAGAACCAACTCGACTTTATGCTTATTAAATCTGGTAGAAGGCGAAAGGCTGTGACTTCGGGGAAATATTATGTAGGAAAACACCTTTAGTTTGTAGTCCAAAAGCGTAAATCTAGTGAGGATCCATGAGATCCTAGTAAAATGAAGGCGTGGTCCAAATGATCAATCTTATTTGACTTGTTGTATTAAAAAGATCATCGTGTAAGGCATTTAATTGATATAATGCATATGGAGAATAATGTTGTCGAACATATGACAGGAACATGTCTAGGTGGATCTCATTCGAAAGATGGAGAGAGGGTTCGTCGTGATATAAAGGGGATGAAAAAAAAATATGGTTAAAAACTGATCCTAAACCTGGAAGAAATTCGATTCTCGCAGGTTCTTTCGATTTAAATACTAGTGAGAAAAAGACCGTCTTAACACGCTATTCAATTTGAAGACTCCAAATGGTTATTCCAGTAATTGACGTAAGGTTGTAAGCTGCCAAATAAATGACCTAAAATAGTGCAAGTCTCACGACTGTGACGTCATCATTCAATTAATCCCTATGTTGTTTAGGCACTGCTTTTCTGAGCATAAAGATCTCCATGGGGAAATTATGTAGTTTAGTTTGTGCTTCACCTTACTATATGCAAAATTGGTAAACAAGAAGAACATTAAGGTTGCAAAAGACACTTTAGCCGAGACGATTTATGTCTTAGAGAAGTACTTTCCTACGCCATTCTTTGACATCAGCATCCACCTGCTTATGCATTTATTCAACGAGACCTTTATTTTGTGGATCTGTCAGGTATCATTGTATTTATCCCTTAAGCGATTAATGTAAACCTTAAAAGACTATGTTATAAATACACGATAAATTTGAAGGTTAATTGCAGAAGAATATATAAAAGCAGAATCATCGTTATATGCTCAGAAACATATGCAGGAACAGGGGCTTAGCAGGTTCAATCCTCGTGGAGAATGAGTGATTGAGGAACCTGATACGTTTGAGGATGGATTGACTTTTGGGAACACTAAAGTGGTGAGACTCACCAATATGCAATACGAGTAAGCAACTCGTTATGTATTTGAATCTGAAGATGAAATTAAAAATTGGAGAGAGTAAGTAACTACGAATATAACTTATTTTATGTTTGGTTACTTTTATTCTCTATTTTACCATCTAAACTTTACAATTTCATGAACACATTTCGGATGTATGACCGTGAATTGGCAAGAAATCAGAAAAGAAGTGATTTTAGTGCATTGTTATCAAATGAGGTAACTCTAACCTCTTCTGCTACGATTATTTATATATGTGTTGCAAAACATGGCCTAATACAAATCTATTAAAAATTCATCCTTTAAAGAAGAGTGACATGCCTTCAAGGCAATTATGTCTAGCCAAAGTTCCTAGTTTCCATGCGATTGAGTTTAAAAATTCCGTGTCAATGGTTTTGATTTCGTCTCATACCCTTGAGAGGAAAAACTATTGACTCAAAACAACGAAATATCAATTTCTTCCTTGACTTCTTATGTAGCTAGCAAAAGTGATAAAAATCTAAAGGGCACGGTGTTGAAATATTATGGAATTGTTCAATAAATATTGGAACTAGATTACTTAGACTTCAAAGAAATAATCTTCTATTGTGATTGGGTGAAGGTGGAGGACAGTACGAATGTTTGTAAAATTGATATTCCTTAAAAAAGTATAGTGGTAGATTTATCGAAGATAAAGAGTAAAGATCGCTTGATTGACGAGTCTTTTATTTGTACACTTCAAAATGCAAGAATTTATTTTACTCTAAGTGCATAAATGATGCTAATTGGTATGTTGTTATGCATGCACCAAAGGGCTTAACTACACCGAAGCAAACACATTAAATGCCCTTAACGAGTTTCAGTCTGCTCTCAATGACAATCCTAATTCGGTCGTTCTTTTACTTGATTTAGACGAATAATGAGTTTCGAAACATTATATTATTGTATGATAACCCTTTTGTATCGTATGTATTGGAACAACCCTTGTATTTAATTACGATTGTGTATCTTTTACTAGGAACTAACACCTCGCACGGGACCAATGTAAACTCATAGCAACTGCATGTGTAGTCACGAGACTCCTAGTTTGAGAATATGACAAAAATTTGCAAATAGTTGGACTTAGGCTTAAAAACATGTTGTTGAAGGGAGAAAATGCAAAACAACCACTAAATAGCCTCGCAAGAGACATAAACCGCTCACATCGGATCAATATAACTCGTAGAAACTGACCGCGTAGTCATGGGATTTTGGGTTTAATAAATAATTTGACTTAGGCTTAAAAACATGACGTTAAAGGGCAAAAATGCAAAACAACCACCCAACGGCGAAGCAAGAGCCACGGACACCTCGCAAGAGACCAATGTAACTCAGAGCAGTTGACCGCGTAGTCACGGTACTCTTGATATGAGAATATGATGAAATATTTCAAATAGTTAGACTTAGGCTTTAAAACATGTCGTTAAAGGGAGAAAACACAAAACCACCCCCCGTTAAGAGGCACGAACACCTTGCGCGGGACAAATGTAAGTCGTAGCAACTAATCGCGTAGTCACGCGACTCTCGATTTGAGATTATGATGAAAATTTATAAATAGTTAGACTTAGACTTAAAAACATGTCGTTAAAAGGCAAAAATTCAAAATAACAACCAAACGGCCCCATTAGAGGCGTGATCACCTTGCAGAGGACCAATGTAACTCGTAGCAACTGACTGCATAGTCACGGGACTCTCAATTTGAGAATATGACAAAAATTTACAAATAGTTAGACTTAGGCTTAAAAACATGCCATTAAGGGGCAAAAATGCAAACAACAACAAAACGACCCCGCAAGAGGCACGAACATCTTGCACGGGACCAATGTAACTCTTGGCAACTAACCGCATAGTCACGGGACTCCCAATTTGAGAATATGATGAAAATTTACAAATAGTTATACTTAGGCTTAAAAACATGATGTTAAAGGGTGAAAATGCAAAACAACCACTAAACGACCTCGTAAAACATGATAATTTTTGTATGCTCAGATATGATTATTATCGTATGTTTTGTATATGTGTCGTTGCCTCGATTGTATCACTAATCCACTCTTTTAATTATCATATATACATTCATATATATTTTCAAAAATAAAAAAAATCCCAAAAAGGGGACCTATACCATAATTCTCAATTTAGAGTGTTCTCATAATTTTCTACACTTTCAACACATTTAATATATATTTTTATAAATCAAAATAGACACCCTAGATTCGAATTATGGGTCAAACCACAACCTTTTTCATTTTACGAACTATGTGGACCTTGATTTCATTTTTAGCTACCTAGGAATACCAAAGTTATTTCGTGGGATTCAAGTCCTTTGTTACTACAATTTGGAACATTTTGAAGTCGTGTTTTAGGCCTAGTTGTAGAAGGATCATTTGGAACATATTCATGTAAGCATGCGTTATATTTTGTTTGTGTTGTACATATTCATGCAAGCATGCATTGTATTTTATTACATATCCGCGCAAGCATGCTTTATATTTTATTACATATTCGTGCAAGCATGCGTTAGTTAACCTGTGTTGTATTATTATATCTTGATTTATGGATGAAGTATTGGCTAAATATTTATTTATGTAAATGTAAACGGGTTTGAAAAATATACAGGTTTTTTTGGGATGCAGAAAAATCAATTTTTTATATTATTTTAATTAGTTTACAGTCCAAAATCGTGACCAAAAAAAAAAATATATATATATATATATATATATATATATAGGTTTTGATAACATGTTCCCTAAAGGCACACATTAATATCCTAAAAATAGGAGGGACTTGGTTCCAACATGCATTTAATAGGGAACATATACTCATGTGAAGTTCTAATACTTACTATTTTGAGGCACATAACATGTGCCCTAAAGGCACAAGTTATCATTTTCCTATATATATATATATAAATATATTTAATTTGATCCCATTGGTTATCACGGTCCAGAAATGTGACCAATAGGGTGACCGTTCAAAAATATCACATTGGGGGTCACAACTCTAGATCGTGACCACCAGTGTCACATTTTTTAATAGTCACATTAGTTGTCACGTTTCTGGGCCAGTGACATTGTGGCCACAGTTGTGGACCGTGACTCGCTATTTTGTCACCCTAATATGTTCATGGTCCAAAATCGTGACCATAGGCCAGTTTTCATGTAGTACTCTCCTATGCTTCTCTATAAATGTAAACTTCCCCCTCTTTGAGAGGGGCATGTGATATTGTAATGTCGAGAAGTACTACTACTCTGTCGACCTATTCTATGAGTTAATAAAAGATCAACCCCAAACACCATGGACATAGGCACATTGCCAAACCACATATATTATTGTGTCGTGTGCTTTTAATCTTTACCCTTGAATATTTCTCTTAATTTATCTTGTGTTAATTGGATACAAATACTGTAGGAAATTACCACCTACAATATCAGATGCTAAGTCTACCATCCCAATGATCGAGACAAACTACTACTAACGAATGAATATGATAGGAACCATACTTTCAACCACCTCAGAGGGTGCTTGTGCATACCTAGGTGTGATGTGGTACACACGCCCAGACTGAAGTGGCTATTGCCTATGAGTCTAGGCTAGTGGTTCTGGTACCACTGTCACATTAATAATTAGCGGGGATGAAAAATGTTGATGTTGCCCCTGTAGTGCCTGATACCCATGCTAACATCCTTGCTCCTATGCCCCCTAATTTTCCTTAGGGAACCTCCTAGAAATGTGGCCACCCTTACCACAAGTAAAGCACGTGACATTAAAGGATATATATTTCCCTACTGTTCAAAACCGGATGAACTTGATGAGAGTGTCTCGCCTCACCTTGGTGGATCTTGCGATCATCAAACCCCTTATGCTTCTTGTGGTGCTGCTTTCTTGCCTGAGGCCTCTTAGACTGTTGGTCCCCAGAGTACCACCTACATTTGTCTTACCCTGTTGGCTCGACAAATCAGTACTGGGCCTCTTCTTACCCATGCCCTTCTAAAACTCCCCATGGTCCTATAAATAAAGTAAAATGGCATTCACCACATGTGTCTGTGGTAAAAGTCGAGTTCCGTAGATGGTCTACCTGATGCACCATATTAACATGATGATCAACTTCTCCATCTTCTTTTCCTTAGTGTCTACCTCTTCTGGTGTAAATAAGCAAAGATTGGTAAACTCTTTCTCATACTCCGATACGGTGTGTCTCTCCTGCTCGAGGCTCAGAAACTGCCTCTTCTTCTCACCCCTAACTATTGGTGGGAAGTATTTATCCCTAAACCTCATCTAAAATTCTGTGATGTTTATCGTGTCCCTCTACTTTATCATGGTGATCGAGTCCCACCACTACAATGCCTCCCCAACTAATATGAATGTAGCAAAATTTTCTTATCGACCTCTGAGCACTCCACCATCCTTAAGTTTCTCTTAATGTCCTTCCTCCACTAACATGCCATGATGATATCTATACTCCCAGCAAACTCCAGTGGGTTACCTTTAGCAAAGGCCCTACGTGTTATTACCCAAATTATGCTCTACTGTTGAACTGGTACCACCACTTTTTGTTATGGTTTCACTTGCGATGGCAGACGGAAGTGATGTAACATGGCATCAATCACTGTGATGACTTCTTGTGTAACAATGGCAGCCATAACCATTACATATGCTACTGGTGGTGCCTGCTCTGCTCCTGCTGAACATCTTTCTCTATAGCCTGTCGTGCTCTATTATGTCGAGTGTTTTCCATCTAAAAGCAAAAAAAGGTTCATAATAGCTAACTATTTGAAATAAGAATACAATGAATCCTACTAATAGGGCACCACCAATTAAAAAAAAGGCAAGACAAACCGTAATGAATGCAACACATATCCCAAGGACACTAGAAACTTGATTTCCAGATACCAACTGTAAAAATCTCTATTTTCTACATAACAACTAGGGTTGTAAATTGTGATGGGTGAGCCGGGCTTAGGGTTGCTTAGGCTAGACCCGAACTATCTTACCCGAGATCAAACCCGAGCTCGTCCCAAACGAATTTTTTCCACCTAAGCTCGAACTTGACTAATAAATATTACGGGCTCCAGGTCCGATTTCGAGCAGGCCCAATTTCAATTTTTTTTGTTAAAAAATTTGAATTAATGTTTTTTTCTTGTATTTCCATCATGGAGAAAATGTACACGCTAAATTTAATTGGTATTTCATAAAATAAAATATATAGTTATAAAATGTATTAAGTTAAAAAAAATAAGAGTGAAAACCTCCAAAGGCTAATTAAATTTCATACATATAACATTATTTGATCACTAACAAAGGCCAATGTGACTTGAGCAATTAATAAATCAAATGCCCACAATGAGATTATCAATATAATCATAAAATTGAAAACCACTTGTAATCTAATGGATTATCACAAATGAACATTTAAAAAAAAGTAGTAAATGAAATAAAATAGTGAAACCTAATTAAACATTGTTAACATAAATATGTTGTGTTATATACATTTATTTATTTATATATTCAAAGTTTCGGCTTCGGGCCCAATTTGGGTTTGGCAGGGTTTGGCAAGATTTGGCTCAATCTCTGCTCGAAATTCATTCCATCTTGAAATTTTGGCTCAGATCAGCTTGGCTCAAACTAAAATAAATGTTCGTCCGAAAATAGCGAGCCGAACAGGTGGGATTTAGGTCTGCCCGACTCAATTTATAGGCCTAATAACAATCGACCAGGCTAATATACCGAAGATAGGGCTTGTCAAATAATTTATATCATTCTCAACATCAAACAATAAATAAATAAATAATAAGAGTGGATTTAAAACAATTCACAATATGCAAAAACTAAAATGATAAATAACTCTAAATAGATAAAGTCTCAAATATCCAACAATAAACAACAGAATAAATATCGACTCAAAACCAATGGACTAAAATAAATACTGGAACAAGGTCCATACAATCTCTGAAATAAAACTAAGCTGAAATACTGGAAGTAGTAGCAACCGAAGTTGAAATTAAGTAACTAAAGCTGCTAGTCGAATCGTATTGCAAGTCTAAATCTCCTCAGCCCTGTGGATCATGTACATGAATACCTGGAAATAGTTTTATATAATTCGGTTCGGAGTTGTAAGAAATATCTTCAATATCAATAGTGTAAATCATGTTACTAATTTATAATAAGCATGCCATCCCATTGGCTCTCACATACAACAAGTACCTCACCCCTCACTTAAGTGAAATGCTACAAGAATGTACCAACCCATGGAATAAACTATACTAAAAGTCTCTATCCCTAGACTAATCAGTAAGTATCTCATAATCATATGCAATGGGGATGTAACTACACGTGTGAGAATACAACCCAATCCTAACCCCCACAATGCCAACCATAAGTACGATATACACAATCTTATAATAATATATTTAACGTGGCATAAAGTTCATTAATAAATTTCCCATCACTAGACTAAAACATCTTTTTCATATATTCACAATAAAATAAAACCAAGGCAACTACTATAGAGGACACTCTCGTGCCTCTATCGTTAAATCCATAGGAGTCCCTCACCTATTGGATTTTGAATACATCACTACACACATCTGAGAATATCGGATACATACGCAATCACACTAGCGGATAGTCCCATACCAAAACTCAACCAATGGATCGAATCAACAACCTCTCTCATCACTAAGTCTAGACTATCTGAATGTATGATCAAAATAAGGCCTCCACGATGACCTGCGTCAACAGCCAAGTGTGCAGTATACGATCATAACCTCCAAAGCAACCCCGACCAAGAGTAACTATAACAGACTGGGATATGGTTGATTTGGTAGCTAGAAAGTTACATCCCACATCGCCTGGGTCAGGAAAAGTAATGGTTCATATATGTAAATATGCACTCTTTTAACACCGAGGCCTCTTAACACACTAGTAAGTCATGTGATTGATGATGCACATGTCAGGTGTTTGAACCCCACTAACACCAGTTTGTGGATATAGAGCAAATAAAATTCCATACAGATGGGTATGGTTGTTAAAGTGGGGACAATATTGGTGGTGGAAGAGTGGGGTATTACAGAATGGTATCAGAGTCAATACCCAGTCGGAATAAGTGTGCCAATATGTTGGCTGATGGTTGATTTCATCCCAATGAGGACATTGGGCTCCCTAAGGGGGGTGGATTGTAATAGACTGGGCTATGGTTGATTTGGTATCTAGAGAGTAACATCCCACATCGCCTGGGTGAGGGAAAGTAATGGTTTATAGATGTAAATGTTAACTCTTCTAAACCGAGATCTTTTAACTCCACTAGTAAGGCATGTGATTGATGATTCATATGTCAGGGGTTTGAACCCAAATAACACTAGTTTGTGGATATAGAGCTTATAAAATCCCATACCTCTGGGTGCAGTGGTTAAAGTGGGGACAATATTGGTGGTGGAAGAGTGGGATGTTACAGATTCACCATGAGTAACGGTATGTTCATGTAAATAACTAATACATATAAACACAACACATAATATACGCGTACACCCATAGGATATAGCTTCGCTCAAGCGTCTACCTAAACTGATCCTAATGTCCAATATCAGAGTGTACTGTTAATTAAAGCTTACAAATATTTAACCTTAATTTAGTCAATTTATTAAATTTTGGTTTATTTACTCTTAAACCTCTTATTATGAAATTTACCAATTATCTCTCAAGTAAACAAAGTTTTAAACATTCGAATCTACTCGAAATAATAGCACAGACCTTTCCATGACCCAACCTTGACCTGTCATAGGGGCCAAATTGATTCTCTGGGGGTAGCGGCCCATTTTAGTCCCCCAAAATGAAGTTTTCTTTTCCAAACTCCATTAATGATCAATCTAATCTTCAATACATGCCCAAACCTAATTATTTCAACTTAGAAACATAATTATTCTTTCTCCTAATTCGTTTCTAATGGATTTAACATCAACTAAATAGTTACACAGGTTCAGTTATATCAATCTCCAAAATAAACCAAGTTTCAATCTTTAACATGCAATAGAATAATAATCACAGATGTTTTATGATCTAAACATTAAATTAACTAAGGGATTCAATTACTAAACTGAATAAATCCTAAACATAAGTCCTAATAAAAAAATCACAAATCAAAACCATTTATTTCATATTTCTCTACTAAATTACAAGTCTTCAATGCTGAGTTAATTAATAATTATCCTAATTATCCCAATAAACAAAAATGATTAAGATATTCAAATTTAATTGGAAACATGCATTCCAAATCCCAAAAATAAACACATAACATAGAATTATAAACTTGTTACAAATTAACATTAACATGTGATATAGCAAGAGATTTGTTTTCCCGAAATGATGAATAAGTCTCTACACAACAATCCTTGTTCTCCCAAAGTCTACTTAAGCTCTTCCTAAAAGGCCTAAGGTTTTTAGAGTTTGTTTCTTATGTGTAAAGTAATTAATTAATGAGGTTAATCTTCCTTAAATACATTTTAACCCTGTAGGTCTATAATAGGTCTATTTTCAGACCTCAAAATGAGCCTAAAATACTACCCAAAATAACTCAAAACTCAGCCTACAAGTATATTTATCCCCCGGCCCAACTAACAGAGCCTCCGTATCGCTCTAGAGTCCGGTTGATACGTCACGAATATTGCATATCAACACCCATTATCTTCAAGCATTCTAGCACTTTTATGTTCGAGAATGCCTATATTTATGCTCGTTAACCAAACAACCTATTTTATATATGTTTATATGCTTTTTGAAGTATAATTGAGCTTTTTTAGGAATGAGAATACTTAGCGTGTGATTTGGTTGCATTTCTAGGAAGTTTCATCATCTAACACAACTTCAAGGGAATTTGAGTTATTTTATACTTCATCTCCTACTTAGTGGATTTCTATGGAAGCGTAGTTCATTAGGTTATCTTGGCGTGGCCACAAACGGCACGTCGTTTAGTGTCTGAATGAGGAAGTTATAGCCATTTTCGTAATGAAACTTCTCTCCCTTTTGAATACCAAAGGCACACTCAAAACAGGGCACTAATCGATCGACCATTCAGTTTCAACCAACAAATGATTCCAGTACCCAGCATCCTTGACTTGTAATTGATCGGGTCCTACAGATTTGGGCGGGTTTCTTTATTTTGCTCTCTTTGTTTTTATTTTTTCCCCAACTTACTATATGTTGTAAGTTAGGTTTATTTATTAAAGAATTAGTTTATATTCTAGTTTTTAGGTTAGAGAGGGGGGATTTTGGGTGTTTCTTATCTCTCCTAGGGTTTGCACCCATTTGGATTCGTAAGGCACTATTCATCTTCTTCCACTTTTAATGTAAGTTTCCGTTATTGTTTTTCTTTAGACACATGCTTTATTTGCTTTATTTATTGCTTTATTTACTTGCTTTATATGGGTTAGGTTATTTGTAACCTAAATTTACTTGCTTTATTTATTACTTTCATTTAGACACATGTCTTTCATTCTGATTGTAGCTAAATTATTTTAGGTTGAGATTGATTGAACTCACATTTAGTTAATGGGTTGCATTGGTTTGGTGATGGGTTTTATGAGTTTATATGGGTTAGGTTATTATTGATTTTATGCCCAGGAGATTTAACGATGTATATCATGTATGCACCATATTTATAACCTTATGTGCGTAGTCTCGGGGATATTTGTTGATGCCAAAATCAATTAAGTTTTTATGACAATTTATGGGGTGACAAGTCTAGATTTAATTAATTATGAAAATGAGATTTAATCTTAATTAAGTTGTCTTCCCATGTGATAATTTTTACTAATTAATCCGAGGTGAGGGATATGAGTCTCAATCTATTGTTTTTATTCCTTTTGTTTATCCTAGTTTTTATCTTTTGTTTTATTTCTCATATTTTAAACTTTTATTCCTAAAATAATAATTCAATTAACGTCTAGCAACATTCCCCATGGATTCAATACCCGGACTGGCTGTTGTACTCCCTTAAAGAGTGTAGTAATAGTCTAGGTTTTTTCCATAATAGTGGGAGCCGAAAACAATGACAGGTGTGTTCACAAGACGCCATTGTTTTTAGCTGTAATTAAAATGGTACCGTTGTCAGGGCCTATATGTTTCAGAAATTAATTGTTTTAGTATTTCGTAATTTTTTTTCTCTCTATTTGTATTCTTTGTTGATTAGTTTTGTAGGACTTTTACATTTGAGCGCTAAGAAACACTTGAAATTTTTGGACGCACATCACTTTGTGGAATTTTCCATCTTGAGCTATTTTTGTGGTAAGCACATTTCTTGTTTCAATGTTTTCGGTAATCGCATAGATAATTATCAAAATCCCCCTAAACCTATAACTTTTGGTGAATACTCTCAAAGTCAAAAGCTTGAAACATCTAAAATAATCTTGAGTGAGTATTACCAAAATCAAGTGTTGGATTATGGGAATTTTTAGAATGATCTTTATGATTGTGGGCCACAAAATCCTTATAATACGAATGTCAAAACGAATTGCAATAACTTTCAAAATTCTCATGATAATGATTTTGATAGTAGTTCTGAGTATAATTTCCAAAGTTCTCAATTTTAAGAATCTGTACGTCAACCTATGACATTGCGTGAGGGCTTGCTCATTCTTGAAAGTGAGAAACTTGAAAACCGTCATCAGGAAGAAAATCGTTATTGGGTGCAAGATTTGAACGCATTATTCAAATCCAATGATGATTTCTCTTCCTAAACTTTTGAAGTTGAGGAATGTTTTGAATCGAATGAGGGATTTTTACCTACTTTGGAACAAATCATTCTTCACTTGTTCCAGAGAAAATAGAGAATGAAAGTGAGGAATAAATAGGCATAGTATCCATTTACAACGAAATGATTTCTTCTTTGGTAACCAAAGAATAAAGTTTCATTGAAAATGATACTATTTCCTTTGAAATTCAATCTTCTAGAGATGATGAGTCATCTCTTAGTTTGAAAATATTTCCTCCCCATCTTTATTCTATATTGTTAAATTGTTACGAGTAACTGATAAATTGGTTCAAAAAGTTAAAATGTTCAACCCTTTCATCGATGAGGATTACTTGATTGACTTGATTTCCATGAAGGCATCTTTACCTCCTTGTGCACCACCTCCCATTCCAATTGCAAAATCTTTGGGAGGAAATTCCGTTTTTCTCTGATCCCATGTGTATTTGTCATCCGTTCAATCCAAATCCCCCAACATGCCCCCTAAAATTTTAATCAATGATGGTTCCTTTCTTTTGCCTTACACAAGCCTTCAATTGTTCAAACGGAATTCTTATTTTCTGTAAGGTATGCATGCAAATGAGGGTAAACCGACTTTTCCTCAAAGTCAAATTGTATTTGGGCAAACCCTAAAAATTTTTAACTTCTAGTGTATCGTTAATTAGACGTTCAAATTATAGGTTGTACATATTAGGTTGTTTTTCTTTTTCACTTATTGTCTAGTGTAATTAGTTAAAGTTTTAATTCTTCTTTTTTGTATGCTTGGTGCTAATATGTTTTGTAGAATCATTGGACTTGTACCTTTCAGAGATTGCTCCATTTTGGGTAATATCGCTATTTCCCTCTGTTTAACTTGGTTCTTAATTAACATTGAGGACAATACAAGGTTTTAAGTCAGGGGTTGTGGGATATTCTGTCCATTCATTAGTAGTTTCCATGATTTGATTATATGTTCTTCCCAAGCATTCTTTTCTTGTAAAAATTAAAATTTTCAAAAAGATTTTCTTTCGTTTTTCTCCTTTATTGGGCATTTTGATTTTGTTTCTAATGATAATTTTCAATAAATGCCTAATCCAATATATAATTCAATGATGAATGTTCTCAATTTTAGAAGTTATTAGACTTTTGTCCTCGAATCATTGATATTATAAAACACTTCATGAATTAAAATTTAAATCCGTGAGCAAACGCGCTCCTCTTGTTTTAATGATTTGGTTTAAGGCGTTTATAACTTGGTAATCTTTAATTGCATTGTATATGCTTACACCAAATGAGATTTGGGATTTTCTTCATTTGTGAGTGTTATACATTACTCTTTCCTCCTTGAAAACGTTACAATCATTGGTAATCACTATTCTTTCATTTGATTGTTCATTAATTGAGTTAATATATTGAAATGTGTTACTTTATCATGACTTTCAGCGTTGTTTTGACTCAAGAATTGCGTAAACTTTAGGAAAGGATCATAGGCCCTCTTTGTTACATTACCCATATTGACCTTGACCTCACCTTAAATGTTTTCCCTCATCAACCCCTTTGAGCCTGAATATAGCCTTTCGTTTTAAAATAAAAAATGCCATACCCAACTCCACATTGGAGTTATAAACGATACATATTACCTTCCATACCTTTTCTTGGAATGATACCTGGGATTGAATTATGTTTTTGTTATGTGGTTTCAATTAAGTACGTGAGAGTGTGAGAGAAAAGACAAAGAAGTGAAAAACAAAAGAGGAAAAGAAAACAAAGGAAAAAGTGAGAAAAAGAAGAAAAGAAAGAGAAAGAGAAAGAGAAATTATTTCATTTATATACTTACTGCTCAATAATATTTGCCATTCTTCGATTTCATATCCAATGCTTGTTATGGAATTAGAGTCCAATTTTGAAATTGACCACAATTTTCCATTATCTTAAGTTTTTCATCCCTTGAATCCGTACATATTCCCGTTCTTTAATAACCTTAATCCCAAACCTACATGACAACCCTAGAAAAGTCCTATGTGATCCTAAGGTTAATGTGATTCAAAATTTTAAATAGTTACAATAATCTGTGAAAATACATTTCGCCTCCCTTAATGACTGTCATCTTTCATTGAGATTATAAGTTTTTATTTTATATATAGCGTTGATCACTAGTGACATGTGCGCTACCTAGTTTTCATTTACATTTACTCTTTATGCCCGCATGTCCCGTGTATTACCTCCCATTCATAGTGATTTCATTTTTTGAGCATAATATCCGGAGAGGATTGATATATATGCACGCTTTAATGCTTAACCAATTTACAAAAGTTTTTCCAAATTATACTTTGCGTGTGCTCACTCTCCCTCCCACATCTTAATGTTTCAATTCGAAGAGGTTCATTCTGTAATGTTAATAACTAAGGACCTTTGTGTGAATTCATTTACTTTGCTAATAACGTATTTGGAATCTTTTTCGTTATTGTTGGGCTTGTAGCATTGTTAATTAGGCATACTTTGATAAAACTTTGATGTTTGTGGGTTTCATCCCTGAAAAACCTCACGAGACAACACTCATCCACTGAGGTAACCTAGCGGTTTGATGGCTTATTGTATACGCTAAATGTAATTGATCGCCCGCAAAAGTGGCATTTTTATATTTGATGCTTGTATACATTTTGTATCGCCATCTGTTGGAATGATTTTGTTTTGTTTCAGCACTAGGGATTGGTAATGTCTAAATTAGAGGGTGTGATACGTCATGAATATTTCATATTAGCACCTGTTATCTTCATGCATTATAGTAATTTTTTGTTCCTTAATGCCTATATTTATGATTGTTAAACAAATAACCTCTTTTATGTATGTTTATATGCTTTGCGAGATATAATTGAGCTTTTTTAGGTATGGGAATACTTAGCGTGTGGTTTGGTTGCATTTTGAGGACGTTTTGTCATCTAGAAAATTTTCAAGATCATTTTAGTCATTTCATACTTCATCTTCTGCTCAATGGATTTCCTTGGAAGCGTAGTTCGTTGAGTTAGCTTTCCGTGGCAATAAATGGCACGTCGTTTCGAGTCGGAATGCTGAAGTTATAGCCATTTATGTAATGAACCTTTTCTCCCTTATGAAGACCAACAAAGGCGCACTCAAAATAGGGCACCGATCGATCAAGGCTTGAGGCTGGTCTACCGACCATTCAGTTTTATCCCACAAATGATTCCAATACGCAGCATCCTTGACTCGTGATTGATCGAGTCCTACAGATTTGTGCGGGTTTCTTTATTTTGCTTTATTTGTTTTTATTTTTATTTTCCCCAAATTACTATATGTTGTAAGTTAGGTTTATTTGTTAGAGAGTTAATTTATATTCTAGTTTTTAGATTAGAGAGGGGAGATTTTGGGTGTTGCTTATCTCTCCTAGGGTTTTCACCCATTTGGATTTGTAAGGCACTATTCATCTTCTTCCACTTTTAATGTAAGCTTCCATTGTTGTTTTTCTTTCTTTGTAACCTAAATTTACTTGATTTATTTATTTCTTTCATTTAGATACATGTCTTTCATTATGCTTTGTAGCTAATTTAAGTTAGGTTGAGATTGATTGAACTCACCTTGGATTAATGGGTTGATTTGCTTGGTGATGAGTTTTATAAGTTTAAATGGGTTAGGTTGTTCTTGATTTTATACCTAGGATATTTAATGGTGTATATTATGTATGTGTCATATTTACAACCTTGTGTGTGTAATCTCGGGGATATTTGTTGACGCCAAAATCAGTTAAGATTTTATGACAATTTAGCGGGTGACAACTCTAGATTTAATTAATTGTGAAAATGAGATTTAATCTTGATAGACTTGTCTTCCCATGTGACCAATTTTACTAATTAATCCGAGGTGAGGGATATTAGTCTCGATCTATTATTTTTAGTCTCAATCTTACTTTAAACACATGCCTAGTTTTTATCTTTTTTACTTATTTATCTTCTTTTACACTTTTATTCCTGAAATAATAATTCAATTAACGTCTAGCAACATTCCTCGTGGATTCGATACCCGGACTGGTGGTTGTACTCCCTTAAAGAGTGTAGGAATAGTCTAGGTTTTTGGCATAGCGCTGGGAAACGAAAACAACGAAAGGCGTGTTCACATGTCGCCACGGTTTCCATCTGTAATCAACGCTTCAAATGGTAATACCTAATATGTCATGGAAATACCTCATAACGTAAAATAAAACACAAACATATTTATTTTATGAATAATCTCACATAGGCCAAGTTCATTAATTACACCGATTAATTAAATTTAACACGCGACACAAATAAATCACATAACATACAAATTTAATCATCATGTAAATATGCACTAACGTATTACCATTTTTCCCAAGTAATAATTAACTCTATATTATTAACTTATTCTCAAAATTACCCATCATTTAAATAATTATCAAAATTACGGGGTATTAGAGTCTTCTCCTAATAAAAGAATTCCATCCTCAAAATTTGATACACACCTGACTAGAAGAGTTCGAGATATCTCTCTCGAATGTCATCCACCTTCTCCCACATCGATTTGTTCTCATTGTGATGCCTCCACTGGACACACAATAATGGTGGAAAACCCTATATGGTTAACTTATCAGGAGTCTGTATTATATAGGTCTTTCATCTAGTTTGGATATTAAGAGAATATTTTTAATAGTCTTGAGCTTCTCCTAATAGTAGTCCACACATTTCAAGATTGGTCACTGCTTCAACTAACATGCCCAACAAACTCTTCTCTGTCTATATTGGGCCCCAAAGGAATAAAAAATACACACTTTAGGACACATTGCACCATATGCATAATATATGCTTAGAATAATTTTCTAGATTTTAAAATAGTTTTTGAAATTATTTGAGATTTATAATCAACTTTTACATTTAAATGAACAATTTTTAAAACCTATGGGGTGGAAATTTGCATTTTCATAAGTTGTCAATCACTTTTATTTGGCGTGTGTGTGAAACACATGTATGCCACCAGTTTACTTCTTATTGGTTGCTTCTTTATTTCTTTACATTCACAGTTTCTATACACTTTACACATTGTTGGATCATTTCTGTCAAAGGAAATTATTCCATTTATCACGATCCATGTGCCAATCTTATTACCCAATCATGTGGAGAGACCTATAATTGGCTTTAACTAGTTTAATTTATTATCTACGCTCAATTATCAACCGTTAGATCAAAGTGTGACCGCTCAAGTTAATCTTAACCACCCAAACGTTTGTCAGTATCCAAATCCTTCCAGCCTTCCAATATAATCACTCGTCGTCTTCTCATTTCCAAACTTTTCCTCACTTTTAGAAAGAGAGAAGAAAACGAGAGAGGATAGGTTAGGGAGAGAAAGTAAGAGAAAAATATTTTTCATGTATATAAGAGAGAAATCAGTGACGGTTTTTTTCTTCTTCTAGTGTTTTTGAAAACCAAAGAACAAATCTTTTAAAAAAATTCAAAATACGAGAGTTTAAGAGTTGAGAGTTTGAGTTTAGAAAGTTTTTAAAGTCCTCTTAGTCTAGTTCTCCACCAAACAACCCTCACGTATATTAGAGGCTTGATTTTTTTATAAATCCAAGAATCTAACTTTTGTGATTCATTTCACACACTTATATGTTAGATCTACTTATTCTATCAGTTATAATTTGTTTTGAAAATATTATTTTCTAAAAACTGATATTGTGTTGTGGATCTTTGTGCATGTTTCAAAATACTTTAAGATCCTCATATTTTGAGATCAAAAACACTAAATATCATATATCATTTAGCCCTTAAGATTTAGTTCTTTATAAAATCGATTTTATATTTTGTGAAATCTATTTTTTGTGTAAAATACCTTTTTAGATATGTTTTTTAAAAGATTTCACTAGATGTGGTATTCTGGGTTATTTGATATTATTCGTTTAAGATCTGAGCATATTAGAGAACCTGTGTAATTTGTGGAACAACTTGTATTAAATGTGTGTACATTTTTTCATGTTCATGTAGTTATAGAACACACCACTGTCCCTATCACACACGTCACTATTAGAAAAGTATGGTTATTTTCTGGAGAGACTGATTCTTGAGTTGACGTAAAGAGAATTAAGGATTGGAGGTTCAGAAGTTACTGGATCAGAAAGAGTACCTAGGAGTTAGAGCTCTGATATTTAGGTATAATTTCTTTCATATTTTTTATCCTATTTGCATGAATGTAATCTGTAACCTTAATTCCATTTTAGTATCGGGATGTTTCCCCGCCTTTGGGGTTTTGCCACATTAAAAATTATGTGTAAACTTTCCATGGATGTTCCTAATTATTGCAAGTTATCTCCTTTTAACTAAGGTTAACTAGGGTTTCTCATTTTTAAATCTTGTTACCAAGTATCTAAAATAAATTTTTACTTTATTTTTGAGATTTAACACATCTTGTGTAAAATTCTTTTTCGACAAATAAGATTTTCTTCAAAGAGTTTATCCGAGTTGTCAATCATTTTTTAAATGTGTTAAATATCTTGATTGAGTTATTTCAAGTGGTATCTGAGAGGTTTGTCAAAAGTCATTGATCCTGAAACTCCTTAAATTGTTTTAGCCTTTTATAAATGGACGAGAAATTTGAGAAACTTGGTAACCTCTCCAAACCCCCTGTATTTGATGGACATAATTTCCCTCACTCAAAAGTAAGGATGATTGCATTTAATCAAGACACCTTGGGTGATGAAATCTAGAAGACTATTGAAAATGGACACTCATACCCAACTAGAACTTTAACTTAAGGTAAAACTCTAAGGGTTAATAAAATTCTTAGTGAGATTACAAAGGATGAGAAACAGTTGTCTCAATGCAATAATAAACGTAAAAATTGTATTTTCATTAATGAAAATAAATAGGAATTTAAGATGATTTCTATTTGCACAACATCCAAAGAAGCCTTGGACGCCCTTGTCACGGCCCATGAGGATAATGAGCGAGTTAAGGATGGAAAACCCCAATTGCTTGTGCAACAATATAACATCCTTATCATAGATGACACCGAGACCTTTGATTACTTCTATATTAAGCTCACAAACATTAGCACTAAACTCTATGCCAATGGTATCGTCTATGTAAGGACAAATTTCCAAGTGTGTCAATTTGTATGTAATTGACTTAATTCTGGATAAAACATAGTTTAAGTCATAGGATTGTATTTTGAGTCACTATCCCTATTAAGCCTATGACGTTGTTTTGAAGACGTACTGGCCAAGCTTCAAGATAGATCATGCCATGTTTATTGGTGCACATTTCACATCTTTATGTCATATTTCGATCTCTCAGGTATGGACACATAATGTTTATGGGACTAAAAAAAATGTTTTAAGGATTTTATTTTCATTAAAAATTATTTTAAAATGTTTTAACTTCGATTATTTTGAGATAAATACATTTTAGAGTCGTATGGATCCTTCTCTTGTGTTTTTGAGAATCAAATGACATCTGCAGTCGTTCTAACGACATGTAAAAGTCGTTCAAACGACATGCAACTCTCGTTCTAATGAGATTATCATTTTAATGACAGGCCAATATTTTTCTAACGATTGCCGACTTAATGTTTTTTATTTAAGGAGATTTTTGCTTAGAATTTCGAGTGTTCAGAACCAAAATTACATAACACAACCATTACATTTTTTTGCACTTGTTTACAAAAGTTTCCAAAGTTAAAAACATCCGTTGTGTTTCAAGATCCGATCTTTCATATACATATGCTATACAGATCTTGGTTTAGCACTATTTGGAGTTTGTTCATCTCTGTTGAACATTGGTTTT
This sequence comes from Sambucus nigra, assembly GCA_949130495.1. Taxonomy (NCBI): domain Eukaryota; kingdom Viridiplantae; phylum Streptophyta; class Magnoliopsida; order Dipsacales; family Adoxaceae; genus Sambucus; species Sambucus nigra. The sequence goes on along the minus strand of OX422215.1, from coordinate 597,146,890 downwards.
GTCGAGTTTTGCGGTGAAGAAGAGGTGGGCTCCGTGTTTCGAATTATAGACGGTTTCCAAATCTATATCGGTGGATATCGAGGTGCATGTGGACTCGTGTGTTGTGGACCTATCGTAGGTTAACTCCTGCATTGCACTGTGGAGGAGCGATTGAAGCATAGAAGAACGTTAAGGCTTGTAGGGATCGAGTCGTTGAGTAAGTCTATTGTCTATACTTTGTAAAACCGTATAATAGTGATTGCCTAAATTGGGTCGTCTGAGTGTTTTTCCCTTAGTGGTTTCCTCGTACATCAGCGTTGTGTGTTTTGTGGACTTGATTTATTTTACTCGCTTAATCTCACCTAGATGCATGATTAGGATTAACAAGATAAAATTGGGTTACATAAAATTGGTTCACAAAATTTGGAAATATTAAAATTGAAAACAGAGTTTAAAAAAAAATGTTTTCACCTAAAGCACATAGAAAAAGGGACCCCTACAAATTGGTATCAAAGCTAGAAACACTATTTTATTGTGTGAGTGATCTCGTGCGTTTTAAGGAGGAATTTCGGAAATTTTGATGGTTTTAGCAGTCCTATTTTTTATTGCACAAATTATGCTTACTGGAAAATGAGAATGAAAAGTTCTTTAAAATCAATTGATGAGCGTGTGTGGTTAGCAGTTGAAAAAGGGTGGTCACCGCCGGTTAAAAGAGATAGCGAGGTTACTACATTAAAACGTGTTGAGTCATGGACCGAAGCAGAACATAGACTTGCACTTTATAATTCTAAAGGTCTACATGTTATTTCCTCATCTGTCACACCAGAAGAGTATAATCGTATCATGACATGTGAAACCTTAAAAGAGGCTTAGGATGTTCTTGTACTTACTCACGAGGGAACTATAACGTTTAGGGCGTCTAAACTTCAAAATCTCAATACTCAATTTGAGACGATTAAGATGTTAGAGAGTGAGTCATTTGATGAGGTTTACACTAGGTTTTCCAACATTGTCAACTTGTCATTTAACTTGGGAGAGAAAATATCCGACAATCAAGTCATGAAGAAAATTTTAAGGTCGTTGCCTAGTATATTTGATCCCAAAGTGACCGTTTAAACTCCTTGGCTATGCTTGAATCAACGAAACTAGAAGAGCTTGTAGGTGACTTACAAACTTATGAGCTTGACATGTTTACCTCCAAGCAAGTGCTAAAGAAAGAAAAGGGTATTATTTTGAAAGCCCGAAAGGAGGAGACTAAAGTTTCGAATGATAATTTCGACACCGATTTTGAGGATGTAGCCTTATTGGCAAAGAAGTTCAAAAAGTTTCTTAAGTTCCAAAAGCAATCGAAAGATGCCAAAAGACTTGAGAAATTCAAGAACAACAAGGCCTATCACGTCCCTAAAATCATAGTGAGAATGTTAAGAGGGATCAGACGGATAGGTGTTTTGGTTGTGAGGGTTATGGTCATAAGGTAGCGGAGGGCAAGAAATCGATACCATATAATGCCACCTTAAGTGATAGTGACTGGAAGAGGGGGAGCGTTACCCTATTGAGCGTAACTCTGTAGCTTTCATGGCATCTCATGTGAGCGACATAGATAAATATTCTCATGAAGATACTCATATAATGACACTTACAAGTCTATTGAGTGTGAATCCAAAGTGAGTGAGGGTGAAGCTAGTGTGGAAGAGGAGATAAATGTGAGAGAGTTGCAAGTTGCCTTTAATAACTTATATGAGGAAGCGATAAAGGTGAAAAAGGAAAACTTGAAGTTGCAAGATAAGTTAAAAGATCATGTCATAGAAAATAACTATGCATTGATTGAGGATCTTAGGGGACGGGAGAAGACTCTTCATGAGAAACTAGAATACATCAAGGTTGAGAGTGATAGTCTTCGTGGTTTAGTGGAGGCTATAAAAAGAAAATTCTAGAGTTTGAGGAGTCTAGGCATTTTCTTGAGTCTAGGATTAGTGAGCTTGAGGAGAAATTGAGAGACTCGAGTAAGGTGAAGTTTGATTTGGAGGTTAGGTTGAAGTTGGATAGGATTTTAGACATTGTCCAAATCAAGGATGATAGGTGTGGTATAGGCTTTGATGATTGTGTTGCTGCCATTACCAAAGCCAATATCAATCGTGTGAGAGAGCCAAATAGGAACGTTAGGAGAGGTCCACATTTAGGTCGCATTCCTCTGCGTGTTTACACCTGCACTCATTGTAGTAGGAAGGGTCACCTTACACGTTATTGTTATGACCTTAAAATGCTCCTAAGAAGTTTAATAATAAAGTCGTTTCGATTCCCAAAACCCCCATGCGTCGTTACATGCCTACTTGGATTAGGGAATCAGATTTCATGGCTAGGAATTAAACTTCATGACTCTCGTTTGGTTGCACTTGATTCCTCCCATGCTAAATCTAGAGGATGGTTGTATTGCCATGTTTGTCATATGTTAGTCTTTGCTTCATGATATATATCTTGCTAATGTTATGACATGTTTATCACTTTATATTATATTTTTCTTTTATTAGTTATATGAGAAAAATACAATAAGATTTAGTTTTGATAAAATTTTTGAAAATACAAAAATATTTTTGGTTTCAAATATTTTTTGAGAAAATACAAAAATGTATTATTTTTTGAGTCGAAAATATTTTTTGAAAACCACAAAAACATTTTTGGTTTATTTTTGTGTCATGAGTTTACATGTTTGATGTGGCATATTGATGTGATTGGACCCCCATTTTTTCATTGTATATGAGTCTAAGACATTTGATCATAATTTTAAATGCTTAGAATGATCTTAACCATTTGACTATTGGGGTTGTTTCGAAGTTGATTTGCAATTGGATTTGACTTTGTATATATTCCATCGCACACACATGCACGAGCTTACAAGAATGTTTGACCTCTCATGCATATTTGAGTTTGGTGAGACGTTCTCCTCTCAATTTTGTCATCTATGCGTAATTAGACTTAGGAGGGGGTGTGCATATAAAAACCGTTGCCTGTGAGGATTTGTTTAATTGAAAAATGATGAGTGTGCGCGAGAAAGGGCTGCGAGAGAATAATAATTTTATCGTGAAAGCCACCATTTGAAAAGATCATGAGAAAAAAAAATTAAGGCAATAAAAAGAATTAAATTGCCAAAATGGGACAATTAGTTTGATATGTTCATTCAAAACGAAAAGAAATATGAATAAATGAGGGAGTTTGAATGGAAATATCAACGGGTTTGCACCACAAATCCTAATGTTGAAGAATCGTGTCATGATGCTATTATTTGTTAAATCGTCAAAATTTCGTATTTGTGTGCATGTTGTTTGTTTAGTTCATTAAGCTCGATATGTTGATTATCACATATTGTTAAACTTAGTTTGACGATATTTAGCTATCAATTAGAGCTTCTTGATCGTTTCGATGTATCTAAGTTGTGATTCATTTATTGTAGTTCACGCCCATTCATTCCATATCCATGTTAGAGCACATTGATACTATGTTAGCATGTAACTCATATTTGCTATTTTGAGTCTGTTTTGCTACTGTTTCATATTTCCAGTTGTTGTTTTGTGGAAAAAATTTCACTGGACAAAAGATAAACATTATTAGAACTGGAATATGAAGTTCTTAAAGTCATTCAAATGACTTCTGGATGTCGTTTGTAGACTAGATCAAACACCCTATCTCGCGAGGTGTTAAAAGTGTCAGGTGTGGTCATTAGAAAGGTCGTTTTTAGGTTCATTAGATAGATGTTTCGCGCGACACGTTACTATTTTAGGTGGTTTCTTACCTATTTCAAACGAGATGCCAATGTCGTTCAAACGACCTGACATTGTCGTTCGAACGACTTGAGTTGACTTTTTGAGTCTTCATACTATTTCAGTACCTGCTTCGTATATATGATGATATCATTTTATTTTGGTACTTTTGGGTTGTTCTGGACAGTTTACATGCAGTCGATATTGCCTTTCATGTGAATTTGAATCTCTGTGATGTCGTGTCATGAAAAATATCGTGGATCCTCTACAAGTGACTTGGAGAGGCTGAAAGATATGATACTGGTCTAACCCTCTTAATAACAGGGATGTTCCTACATATTGAGGAGCCAACTTCACTTTTTTCCAAATTTCATCACTCCCTACATGGGAGACACCCTGAGTAGCACTTGATTTCCACCCACGAAATCTAAGTGCATCCTCTACTCATTAGTGTAACTCTTCTACCGTTCCTGAGTAATTTGAATCCTACACCTGATCATCTCCACCTTGTATGAGGTGTCTTAGATGAATTCTGGTCCAAGAATCTTGTTATCCCCCACCACTAACTAACAAGAGGGCGAATGACAAGGTCTCCCATACAATGCCTCAAATGGCACCATGCCAATAATGAACTGGTAACTGTTCTTGTCAGCGACCCCTACAAATGGTAAATATTTCTCTCAACTACCTTTGAAGTCCAAAATACAGATCCATAACACGTCCTCTAATATTTTATTCACCCACTCTGTCTGATCATTCGTTTGTGGGTAATACAAGGTACTCAACCTCAACTTTGCTCATAATGTTTGCTCGAAACTTCTACAAAAGTAGGAGACAAACGTCTTATTCCTATCCAAAAAACATTAAGTGGTACACCATACAACATCACAATATTTTGAAGGAAGAGCTTAGCATACTACTCTGAAGTATAATCCGCCTAAACTGACAGAAAGTGAGCCACCTTTGCCAAATGGTCAACGATCAGCTTGATGGCATCGTGCCCCCATTGTGACAGAGGTAACCTCGTAATGAAATCTATGGAAATGCTCTCCCATTTACACATCAAAATCTCGAGAGGCTATAGAACACCTGCTGGTCTCTAATGGCCTACCTTCATCATTTGGCACGTGGCACACTTAGAAATAAAAATGACGATATCCTTCTTCATGCCTACCCACCAATACTGGTGCCTCATATCCTGGTTCATCTTATCCCCAATGGGATGTACCAAAAGATGAAATCCATGCACCTTAGTCATAACTGACCATCGTAACTCCATGTCCTCGAGAACTACTAACCTACTGTGGAACCATAAGCCTCCCTCCGAACCAATCGAGTAATACTTCTTTCCCCCCGCTAATAACTTTGCGATTTTCTCCTCATAAAAATAATCCCCCACCTATGCCTTCATAACTCGAAAGATAATCTCGGGTGTGATGGTAAGAACTATCATAAATACACGTGATAACTCATCATTTGTGTGAAGTGAACTCCACTTTGCCTTATACACCTCAACTAGCTCAACGATCAATTCACAGCTCAAGGTGTTTGATAATACATTCTCCTTGCTTGGATGATGTTGAATATCAAATTGATATCCTTTATGAATTTAAGTCATCTACGTTGCCTCATATTTAAACCCCTCTGTGTGAACAAGTACTGCAAACTCTTATGTTCTGTTAAAAAATGGAATCTCTCTCCCAAATGATAATGTCTCCAAATACATAATGTAAACACTACAGCTGCCAATTTCAATTCATGGGTGGGGTAATTACCTTTGTGAGGCTTGAGATTTAGGGAAGCATAAGCTATTGGCCTCTCCTTCTTCATTAATACACCCCTAAGTCCCCATAAACACACATTGATAAAAACCCTATAGTCTATCCCCCCCACGAGGTAAAACAAGCACTAGATTTAAATTCAACTTGACCTTCAACTCATTAAAAGTTTGCTAGCCCAAATCATCCCAAATAAATGGTACACCCTTTCGCGATAAATTTTTTAGTGGCCCGACTATCTTTGAGAACCCCTGAATGAATCGAGTTAGTACCCGTCCAAAGCCAGAAAACTTCATACCTCTGAGGTGTTGTGGGTTGTCCACAAATTATCACTCCTAAAACCTTTACTGGATCCACTAATATCCACATTTCAGACATGACGTGGCCTAAGAACTGAACCCACCCAGCTAAAATCGGCACTTCATGAACTTATTATAGAGCATATGGTCTCATATTTTCTGTAAGACCATACACAAGTGTTGAGCTTACTCGTTTGCGGTCCGATAATAGATCAATATGTCATCTATGAACATGATGACGAACTAATCCAAGAAGTACTTGAACACCCTATTCATCAGGTCTATAAACACTTTTAGTACGTTGGTTAGACTAAAAGTGATAATCATGAACTCGTAACACCCATATCTCATCACAAATATTTTCCTCGAAGGATCATAGTCCCGAATCCTCAGTTGATGGTACCTCGATCACAAATTAATATTTAAAATGTATGAAGCACCTCTCAACTAGTTGAACAGGTCATTGATACAAGGTAACGAATACTTATTTCGTACGGTGACCTCGTTCAACTCTCGATAATTAATACACAAGCTTAATGATCCGTCATTTTTCTTCACGAATAGAAATGGAGTCCCCCAGGCGAAGTACTTCTCTGAATAATTCCTTGACCAACCAGTTGTTGAATTTGATCCCTAAGCTCTCTCATTTATAAGGTAGCCATAAAATATGGTGCAAGGGCAATAGATCTTGTACCCGGAGCCAAATCAATAAAAAATTTAATCTCTCTACTCGATGGTAACCCCCAAATATCTTGAAATACATCTGAGAACTCCCTAATAACTAGAATAGAGTCCAACAAAATAATGACTACCTCAGAAGTTTCCTCCTCAATATAGTATAAACACGTGCTTGACATTCCCTCCGGGATTGGCACCTCAACCAAGTACATTTATTGTCTTGGAATGTAAAAGATGATGGACATCCCAAAATAATCCACACGAGATCTATAAGTGGCTAACCAATCCATCCCAAGGATAATATCATACTCATGCATGTTTAAAGCATGTAGGTTGGATGTAAACCTAAGTCTCCTAATGTCTACCCATATACCTCTACATATGGAAGATATGGATGCCCCTCTACCCATGGGTGATACTATGTGAAATAATCCATCTGACACTAAGTCTATCGTCCCCGGTGACCGCGAGAAATTAGTACTAATAAATGAACTCAATGCACCAGTATCAAATCAAATGCATCCTACATGCCCAATGATAGGAAACTTACCCTCAATTGCATGCGTTGGAATTAGTGGCCCTCTAGGCGCGACGTGATATACACGCATATACAACAACTGTTGTTGCCCTTGAGTTTGGGAAGGTGGTGCTGGTGGTGTCACCACAGCTACAACTGGTGGGTCTAGCAACTACTGATGTTGCCCCTAATGTGCCTGATACCCATGCTAACCCCTTGCTCCTATGATCATTTATTACCCAAAGGTAAACTCTTCTCTACGTCTCCTGCCTCTCCACATTTGTAGTAGCTTCCATAAAACTACGGCTTACCCTGCTGCTACCCCTGTTATCCCTGCTAGCCATGGCCCATAAGGCCTCACATATATTGTCCCTAGCCCGGATGGCCGTGCTGAAACTACTGATCTTGTCCCTGACCCTACTTATTTCGATCATCAACACCCCTATGCTTCTTATACTAGTCTCCTGATTATGTCTCATTAAATTGGTGAGGCCCCTGAGTGCTACCTGTATTTATCTTGCCCTGATGGGTCGACGTACCTGTATTGAGCCTCTTCTTGCATTTACTCTTCTAAAATAACATATGATCCTAACAATGTAATAATGTGGCATTCACCATCTTCTTATAAGTGGTAAAAGAAGGATTCTCCAAGAGGGACTTCATAATGTGTCAGCCAGATCCCATCATAAACTTCTCAATTTTCTTTTTCTTGGTGTCTACATCACCCAACGAAAATAATGAGAGTGCAGTAAATTCCTCCTCATATTATGTTATGGTATGGTTCTCTTACTTGAGATCCATAAATAATCTCTTTATCTCTGTTATCGTTATGGGTGGGAAGTACTTGTTATCATAGTTTACCCAAAACTAAGCAATAGTCATCATGTCTCAATCCTCCAGTGTGGTGACTAACCCCCACATCACTATAGGGATTCTCCTACCATTATAAATGAAGCTAACATTTGTTTGTGCACTTTAGTGCACTTCACCCTTCTGAAATGCCTCTTAATATCCTTCTTCTATTGGAATAATACAACAATTTCAATACTCCCAACAAACTCTAGTGGGTGGTCCTTGGCAAAGCCTCCCTTGCTCTCTCCCAAATGAAAGTTTGCATCCGAACTACTATCACCACGTGATACGGTGGTGGCGTGGACCATGGTTATGGCTGTAAGTGTTATAACATGGTATTCATCTCCATACCTCCTAGTTAAGTATGGTAACTATGTCTGCCACCGTAGCTACGGGTGGTACCGGTGGCGGCCATAGTTCCAACTACAGCTCCTGTTGAGCGTTACTCTCTTCAGCCTCACTGGTCGTGAGTCATGGTCTATCACATCGAGTGTTTTCCATCTGAAAGCAAACAAGGTTCATATTAATAACAAATCATAAAGAGTACAATGATTCATAAACATAGGGCTCTAAATATCAAGAACACAACGTAGAATGTAACGAGCCCAACACAAATCCTAAGGACGCTAGAACCTGGATGTTTCGATACCAACTATAACAACCCCCATTTTTCGCGTGATGGTCAATAGGCTAATACATTGAAGATGGGGCTTATCTAACAATTTTTATCATTCTCAACATCAAACCATAAAGTAAAAATATTAATTAACCATCCATGCATGATAAATAAACTAAAATGACATAATCACATAAATAAATAAATAAGTCTCAACCCAACTGGCATATGAAAAATATACACATCATGACTCTGAATAAAACTGAATAATAATAAATTAGGGCTTATGCCCATATAAAACTCTAAAACGAAATTAATCAAAACTTATATAAATATCAACCTATACTAGAATCAAAAGACTGCAATCTACTATGCAAAGTGGGACTACAAGTCTGATCTTTCCTTAGTCTAGCTGTTCCTGCCTAAATAAACCTGATTTTTTTTATAGTTTTGGGTCAGAGCCCTAAAGTTTCAAGAATTAACTTCAATATCAAAAATATCCATGCGATTTATTTACAATACATGCCACCTATCGACTCTCACATGAAATAAGTACTGAAGCCCGCATCTAATTACGATACTACGCGCATAACCCGACCCAAAGCATAATTATTATAACAAGTCTCTACACTGCCATAAGGAATGAATCACAACTAACTATCAGATGACAATGATGTAACCACCTATGCATATATGAATACAACCCCAATACTAACCCTTATAAAGTTACACCCATGAGATACAAATAAAGCACATGATTAATTTTACGTAACACATGATTTATTATCAATTGTCTATATATAGACTATATTAAGTATTTATCAATAGTTATTACATCACACGAAGGCCACTATCTTTGGTGCCCATCTCTTGCCTCTATAGGTAAGTCTGTAGGTTTCCATTGGCTAGTGAGCTTAAGAAAAAACACATAAATAAATAATGGGGCAAACACTACGCAGTAACACCACCAATGCACCATTCCCAGACCATATTGATAGATAAAGTCATCCTACTTCTCTAATCACGAAGTGGTGACCGATGATCATATGATCTAACATAATGACCTCCAGTACATTCTACCCATCTTCGCTGACGTGTGGTATACCATCCCGATATCGAACGCAAACTGCCAATCGATATATTCACCGAAAGTAAAGGTATGTACACACATATATAGAATACACACACACACACACACACACACACACACACATATATATATATATATATATATATAACATAATATGTGTAACTACCCCATAGGATATCGGGCCTCTCACTCGTTCATCTAATCTAACCTAATTCCCACAATGTGGAATTGTGTTATAAGCGAATATTCTTAATTATTAACTTTTTTACTATAGTTGTAATAATTTACGTCTTTAGGTTCAAACTATAAAAACCTAACTTATGCATTATATCAATCATACCTGAAATGGATAACCTCACATATACTCAAATCAACTCTAAATAACTCCATGATCCCTTTTACCCAACTAGACTTGGTCTGACATAGGGGCCAAATTGATTCGCCCCTAGGTCCGAATCAATTCTCATTGAGTAGTAGGTCCAGATTTACCTAAAAACGAAGGTTTTCTTCCCCAACTTCCATTAACGAGTTCAAAAGTTCCGAAATCTCAATCAAATAATAGCAAAACTAATTTTTTAAGTATGGGAACAAGTTTCCAATGGTTCCTATTAATCATATATTTATTTAATTCATAAATTTCAAGGGATAATCAAAAATCATATATTTGCCCAAAACATCAATGGTTTACAATCCTCTTTCAATTTATGAATAAACCTTCAAGTTAATACATGGACCTGATTTAAAAATGTGAATAAATCCTAGAACACGGGTTCTAACATGGTTTCCAATTATTATACTACATCGATTTCAGGTTTGATCACCAAAACATTAACTTTTGGCATGATATTAATTGATAACTAATCCTAATTAGTCCCAACTAATAACATGATTAAAATAATACGAATTAAATTTAAATATGAGTCCAAAACCTAAAATCAACATAGGGAGAATATGAATCTAAATTAATTTTCCTATTATTTAATGCTGCTGCAAGATAATTGTTGCCTTAGGTTTGAAGATTGAAGAGCCCCCTCTTGAATCCATTTGATTCATCCTCTCCATGCTTTCTTTGATTCTCTCAGGTGATTACGGGAGCTAGGGTTTAGTGTAGTTAATAATATAACATTAATGAAAGAGTCTTAGTCAAAAACTCTAATTTTCGCAGCTCCTAATGTGGTTTAATTTTGGTCCCTTAAAAGGGTCCAATATGCTACCCGAAATAGCCCAAAATTCACCCGAAGGACCCACCCCGACCCAACTTAAGATGATTAAGACACATAAACAGGCCTCTGTATCATCCCAAAGTCTGTGAAAAATAGGTAGACCTCAAATTACACGTTAAAACCTCTCGGCGTAAAATAAAATGTCCCATTTAATTACTTTACGAATTAACCGCCTCTAGTCCATTTCATTAATTACACTTATTAATTCTGATAACATGCGGCATAAGAAAATCACATGCACATTTAATTATCATCTACATATGCAAAAATGTTAATCACTAAATATCTCAAGTAATTATTAATTCTCATTTATTATTTTTTACTAAATAAATGAAATAAAAAGTACGGGGTATTATCGTTATTCCTTAAGTGACTTGGGTGAGGTTCCTTCAAGTGCAATTAGCTATTACACTCATAGTGTTTATAGCAGTGCAATTGGAAGTTCAAGAGAAATCAATATCCATAAAAGGGTTAAGCACATTAACTGTAGGTTTCACCCAGTTCGAGAGATTGATCTGAATTGGTGAAAAGTTTATCACATGGTTGTATAGATTAGCACCCGGGTAGTCCTACTACAAATTAGAAGAAAAAAAATCCTTGTAAATGGGTTTGGAGTTCGATACATAGTTGTAAGACTAAGTGAAAGATTATTGGGGTTTTATTCTAAAACCATTTATGACATTTAATTTTAAGTAAAGGTGTATCGCTTCATTTTGAAATAAGAATCATGGTTGCGAGAATGACATATGTTTGGTTTAAATATATTGTAGACATGTCGATCAATTGAGTTCAATAGGAATTTTGGTGGGTCGGCTTTGGGTTGATCACTAGGAGATCGAACTCTGGTCCAAGCACTAATGAAATGTTCACAACCTAGATAGGAGCTGACATCCTATCGAAATGATTGTGATTTAATCCTAGTAATTTATATCAAACTATAGGAACCTATTTTATGGTTCGATAACTTGTTGTATAGTCCGACAGAGGATTGTGATCGGTACATCCCAGGAATGTATTGAGCAGGTTCACCTATGAGATTTGAGTCTAAGGTATGTCCTAATTAGACTCGATAAATCTCACATAATTTGTAAAAGGTTCATAGTTTCCTAATCCCGAGAATTATGAGTATTGGAATGCTTGTGTATGTTGGGGTTTTATTCTTAAAACCAAGTATGACATTTACTTTTAAGTAAAGGTGTGTTAATTAATTTTGAAATGAGAATAATTGTTATAAGAATGTCTTATATCTGGTTTAAATATATTGTGGACTTGTCGATCTATAGAGCTATATGGGAATTCTGGTGAGTTGACTTCGGGTTGATCACTAGGAGATCGAAATTTGGGGTTCTAGCACTATTGAAATGTGAACAACCTAGATAGGGAGTTAACGTCCTATCGAAATGGTTGCGATGCAATCCTATTAGTTTATCTCAAACAACAGAACCTATTTGATGGTTCGATAACTTGTTCGATAGTTGACGGAGGATTATGATCTATACATCTCGGGAATGTATTTAATAGGGCTACCCATGAGATTTGAGTATAAGGGTTGTCTTGATTAGACTCAGGAAATCACACCCCATTTGCAAAAGTGTGCATAAATTCTTAATCCTGGGAATTATGAGGATCGAAATGCTTGAACAAATGTCATTTCAATCGTTATGGGTAGGGGTGTGCAAAAAAACCGACAACCCGAAGAACTGAACCAAATCGACCTTTATGGGTTGGGTTGGTTCAGTTTTTTTTCTCCACGGGTTAGTTCTGGTTCCAAAAAATTGAGAACCGAAGTGTTTGGTTTGGTTCCCAATTTTATACCTGAACCAAACCGAACTGAACCCATGGAACCGAAAAATTGAACTGAAGAACCGACCCCAAGAACCAACCCGAGAACCGACCCATGAACTTGAGCCATTAACCAGAACCATTAGCCAACCCGATAACCAACTCGTGAACCAGAACCACTAACGAAACCGCGAACCAGAACCATGACCTAAATCGTGAACCAGAACCATGAACCGACCCGAACCAAATTGAGAACCAATGGTTCAGATCCGAACCGAACCGACCAATTTCGGTTCTGGTTCTGGTTCCAAAACCACGAAACCGATCAATTTTGGTTTTGGTTCTGGTTCTGGTTTTGGTTTTGGTTCTGGTTCTGGTTCCGTAGTGGAACCAAACCATGTACACCCCTAGTTATGAGTACGATCTGGTTTATATTGGGTAAAATGATCCCCGCATATTAGGTTACAGTTGTGTAAGTAGATCTGAGATCATAATTCAAAGGAATCCACATCCATGTGATATCATGGATTATGATACTTCTTGATAGACTTATATGTATCATTCCCCCAAGAAAAACCTAACCACTGGATTATTTGATAATCCTTGTTGAGTAGCAAAAAAGTTAAGTGTGAGAATCAAGGAAATTGATTATATTTTGGTTAAAATCAATTAACAATAATTTTATTTGACCAAGTGGGTATTGGACACTTAACGTAGGTAATCATATTATGTACCATAATTAACTTTGCAAATAAGACCTCATTATATCCTAGTGATTTTTGATATAATTAAATTGGAGTGCAATCGTGAGTATTTAGTGAATTTAGTTCAGGATTAAATAAAAAAGGGAAATAATTATGGTTATTGTAATTTGGATTTTTAAGTATTTAATCGAAGCTAATTTAATTAATTGTCTTGGGTCATTGGTTTAATCCATATACCCAAGTAGTCAAGCTCATACTCTCAAGAAATCGAGTTTAGGCTAAGCCCACCTTTTGTACTTGTATATAAAGGTATGGTAAGGGTTTTTAATAATAATAATAATAATAATAATAATAATAATAATAATAATAATAATAATAATAATAATAATAATAATAATAATAATAATAATAATAATAATGTTTCATTCAGTTTTGAGAGTGGTGAGAGAAAAAACTATTCACGTTTATGTGAAGAGGCCTAGAGAGAGACCCCCATATCTCTCTCATAAGAAATGGTTCTCATGTCAAAAGGTTTCCACCCACCTACCTGATTTTGGGGAGGATAATACACTATAAGATCCTAGCGTACAAAAGGCTTAATCAAGGTTTTTTAGATACCTTAAAGGGAATGTAGGATTTCATTATCATCTACCGTTGTCTCCTCATAGGAATCATAATAAGATTCGTAATGGTATGGATTCTTGAAACCCTAGGTTTAATCTTTAAATCTATTTTTTCTCTCTTTTCAATGTATGATTAATCAAAGATCTTTAGGGTAGAATTTTTTTCTATTTAAATGTCAATCCCAAATTGTGTTTCCTAACAATTGGTATCATAGTCTTGGTTGAGATTAATTGTGTATTGAAAAGGTCCATGTTGTACGGATTCATACTAACATGGTTTTGCAAAGATTCAATATTATAACCCTTCCATAATGGTCACATATGTTTATTTTTTGTGATTGGATCATATAGTGGTTTATTCGCAGTTATTTTTTATTCCTAAATTTTATATGGTTGTAATCATTATATTTTTGTAATTATTTCAATATCGATGTGTTTTGAGGTTTTAGAAAAGAGTGTATTGTTTCTTTACTGTTAAAATCATGTATTTGTATGGGTTTTAGTGTTGGGACAAGTTTCAAGGAGTTTAAAGAAGTTTTTGATGGGTTATGGAGGTTCTACATGGCAAAAAAGAGATGAGGAAGAAGTTAACCCCTACTGGACGACCGGATCGATCCCACCATCGAATCGATCCAACCAGGATCCTGGATCAATTTGATAAGTCGTTGGCAGAATCGTGTTTTGGCCCTTTGGGGTGCTTTTTGCTAGTATCCCATGTTGGCTCTCCCCTATAATATTTTCAGACTATGGAGGATTAGTTTCCAATTATCAAGATCATCAAGAACTCATGATTGTGATAAATTCTACTTCAAGTTGGACTCTTGGTCAAAAGGAAGACTTCTACAATAAGGACTCTTGTGCTTGAAGAGTTTTACTTCAAGAAGAAGTTTAGGCCATGATGGAAAGGGGCATTTTGTCCTTTCTATTTTGCATTTATTTAATTATATTTGCATGAATGTCTCTTTATTATTATGTTTTATAATTTGGTGTGCTAATTGGAATAATTAGGGACACTCATTTTATAGACAACATGAATTTAATTTTGAGACCAGCTAAGAGCACGTTTTTCTCTAAAAAATTATTTTATTTATTCTTTTCTAAATTAAATAAAATCAGTGTAATTAATTTAAAAGGTATAAATTAAATTTTGATCTCCAGATTTTATTTTAATTTAGAAAATTTATTATTAGGGAAACTAAAATAGTGAGATTTGGTGATTTAATTTGAACATGTAAATTAGAATTACTAAGGATTTAAATTATGTCTTCTAGAATTGAATGGATAGTTTCAAAACCCTCAAGTTTTTAAATACTTTGTGGAAGGGGGTTTAACATAAACCTTGTGGTCTCCATCAATACTTTAAAATTATGATGCGATTAATTCCTCGTGTCAGTTTGATCGAGTCCCCCCATCAGATGATTTTAATCGCGGTATCACAAAATTTTCAAAATTCTTAAGTTATAGTTATTAAAATTAAATGTAAGTGAGTCCCATCCTCCCATAGAGGAAATTCTACACGGGCGGATTTAATTTCATTAGACGAACCGATGGTATGCACTTAGATTCAAATTTTGATATCCTCTCCATCGGAGTCAGTGTCATTAAAAGAGGGACCAAACCTCATCGAAAATTCATTATGTTAAACAAAAGGTTCCTAAACTGTTTGATATCATAATGAAAGATGAAAATATGTGTGGTGCAAAGTGGTGTGAATTAAGCTCCCGTTGAAAAATGTCACGTCATAAGGGAACTAGGACGTCCGACGGAATTAATTTTAAAATTGGTGGTGGAAGGATGCCACTTTAAAATTTAATCGAATAATTCTCATGTTTTAATTGGAATTAATTTTTTCGATTTAGTGATTCTAAGATTTCAAAATGAATTAAACATTTTCTCAGTGGTTATTAGTCTTAAAATTTTAACTGGAATAATTTTCAAAGACTGAAAATTTAATTGGGCATTATTCCAACTCAAACGAATAATAAACTGATTTAACCCACAGTTCCCATCAATATTTTAAAATTACGATGCGACTAATTCCTCGTGTCAGCTTGATCTTCCCCCCTATCGAGTGGTTTTAATCATGGAATCATGGCATTTTAAAATATATTGTAATTCTTATAAAATAAGTGTTACATATATTCAGTCCCCCCATCAGGGAAGCTCTATATGTATATCTTTGATTTTAAAAAATTAATCAATGAGAATTTGTAGACATTTATGATTGATGGATGACACACGAGTAAGAATTATGTTCTTAGAATTATTTTATCATTGGTTAAATAAATAATTCTTTGGATTAGACGGGGTGGGAAAATCCAGTACGATTTCGTAATCCGGGAGTGAGGAATATCGGTAGCTAAATGTTGGGTTAATTGTTTGAGAAGAGATTTATTTCTTTCCTGAAAGGGAGGTAGAATTATAAGACAATGTCTCAGGTACAACAGTTTGGGTTAAGGAAGGTTCAAATTCCTCGATAGTAGTAAAAAATAGTCGAAAGATAGATATTCTCACTCTAAGTAGCAAGAATGTTTATAGCAACGATGTCCAGTTTTTCCTTTCTTTGTAAGAAAATTGACATCGTAATGTTTTTGCTCTTAAGATTAAATGTATGATTTATGTTTCGATCTAAGATAACCTGGTATGTAGACTCGGGAACCAAAAACCAGGACTATAATTTGTTGCAGAGATTCGAGATAGTCGGACAATTACCTAAAAGAGAGCTATTCCTAGCTTTGGGAAATTAGAATAAGGCAGTGATATAAGCACCGAATTTTTTTTATAGATTGTGGTTACGACATAAAGTCAATGTAGATAAATTATTTAAAGTACCTATTTTTAGAAAAATTGATTTCAGTTTTCTAAATTGGTTTTGAGCATATATTCGATTGATTATATAAAAATTATTTTTATCCAATTTTGATATCTTTTACTTGTTCTACTACATTGAGAAAATAATTTATACATTATAAGTTTTGTCTCACTAATACTGCTAATTACTTGTATGAATAATTAAATGGACACATCATTAAAGAGTAAGTTTCTTTATAGAACCAAACACAATACTGGCACTTATGCTTAGGTTATTTTGTTCTAAAAGGAATTCATAGGTTGGTTTAAAATGGACAATGGAGTTCATTGGAAGTGAAGGCAGTTATAGTCTTGAATTATGTTTAGAAGGTAAAATGACCAAGAGCTAAAGATCCTGGGATGTGTTGGAAATGGTTCACTTTGATTAGTTTAGTTTGATGACTATCTGGTCAAGAGGAACTTTGAGTGCTTTATTGATTTCATTCATAATTAGTCAAATGCATGGATATATTTACCTTATGCAACAAATATATAAAGCTTATGATTAGGTCAAAGTGTGAAAAGATAAGGTGGAGCATGGGTGAGGTAAATTGATCCAAGGTCTGCAATATGTTCGTAGTGGTGTTTACCTTATGGGATAGTTAAAGGATCAGTTATCGTAGGTGTGAATTTTTTCCCAAGTGTCTACACCAGGCATTCCACTTCGGAATGGTGTAGGAGAAAATAAAGCAATAAGTCTCTTTTGGATATGATATGGTTTATGGTAGGTTATTCAGGACTGCAATACTCTTATTAGAATTTTTACGTAAGAGACAGGCATATACATTCTAGTTCAGTTTCTTCTTAATCGATCTCTCCAACTTCCATTGAACATTGGAGTGGGTACAAGATCATTCTAGGGTATTTTCATATTTGGGGGTTCTCGACACTCGTATTGTGGAATGAGACAAAGAAGTTGAAATTAAGGAAAGAGGTATATTTCTTCATTGGTTATCCCAAAGGGTACATAGGTAGTTTATATCATATTTATAAGTATAAGAAGGTCATTGATTACATCAATGCCCGGTTCTTGTAAAAGGGTTATGTAATATACCACGGGCCCAAGTTTAAGCTAGACTTATAAAGTATAATGGAACATCATAGTAGCAAAGTTGTTAGAACACCTATAAAGGATAAAATATGACCTAATATTGATAATACACTACCTTGTCATGGTGGGAGAATTATCGGTGATTACGATACTAGTGTCATTTATATTGAATTATCAGTGGCTACACTTCGTACTAGGAGCATTACGAGTCATTTTGAGTGGATATTATTTTGGATGATTGTTTCGATGAGATCCCAGGAAACACGAACCAGGTACTAGAAAGTACAATGTGACATTCCAAGATAAATAATTTTTCTTTGATTTATGACTATGGATACCAAAAGGATAGGATGTATTGGAATTAAGTTTTTGGACTTATAAACTAGTTAATAGGGTGAAACCCATTCGACACAAGTGGACCTAAAAGAAGTTAAAAGAAATATGGGCAGAGAGGTGCAAACCTTCAAGGCAAGTCTTGTGAAAGGGTTTAATCGAAAGATAGGGATTGACTATGAGCAACCCTTCTCATGATAGACATGCTAAAGTCTATCGGTATTATTTTAATGCCAATATACTTCTTTCTTAAACAATTGTCTTGAGGAGTGCATAGAAACAAGTCAAGAAAACGTAAAGTGATGTGAGCTTGTGAGATCAATTTACAAATTTAAGCTAACATCAAGGTCTTGGGTCATTCGTTTTGATAAAGTAATCTTGATTGTGATCATAGTCCAAAAAGAACTTATTAGTAAAAAACCATAATAAAAATGTGGTGGTACTTTTAGTATAAATTTTGGATAATATTTTCCTAATAGGTAATAAGGTGGGATTATTGTCTAATATAAGAGTGTGGATGTCCGTATATTTGATATAAAGCACTTAGGATGATCAAGGCACGCCTTTATGATCAAGTTTTGTAAGGACCAAATTTCTAATTGAGTCTTATGTAGTTTTGACTTATTTTCAAAACAAAACACGTTTGAGTCATAGGTAGATTTTTATTGTTACGATCCCACACAGACTATGGCGTGTCGAAGATTAATTGAATATGTCACAACAAAGCTTCAAATAATTTAATTATGCCAAAGTTTAATTGGTGCAAATTTATCGTCTTCAAAGTTAATTTGCATTCCAAGATCACTTAGGTATGAATGCATAATGTTAATGAAACTCAAAATTTAATTTTATAAAAAAAATGATGCTATTTTTTAAAGAAAATGTTTTTAAAATGGTTTACAAGTTTAAACTTCGTTTTAATCAAATAAGGACGTATTAGAGTTGGTTTTAGTTTAGACTCTAATCTGGGCGTCATTAAAACAACATACGATGTCGTTCGAATGAAAACCACTGTCATTAGAATGATGTGGCATCTCGCTCGAACGAGATGCACCGCTTTAAAAAATATATTTAAGGAGTGTCCCAGTCCTTTTCCCGAAGGGTGTGCAGTACGAAAAATAGTTTACAATCCAGAGAGTTTTCTGCACAAAGTTTTCTAAGGCTTTTCACTATAAAACATCCTTTGAGTTTTAAGATCCGAACTTTTCATTATCATATGTTCTTGTGATCTTGTTGGCACCAAGTTTGAGGTTCTATTGAAGATCCATTGCTGGTTTTGCGGTGAAGATTAGGAGGAGACCGATTTCGACATCGTAGACGACACAAGGCCATATCGGTGGATACCAAGGCATTCGTGGAGGCGATTGCTGTGGATGAGCATCGTAGAAGAAGTTTACTTTCTGCGTGGGCACTATGCAGATTGGTAGAAGATCAGAGGAGCGTTAAGTCTCGTGGGTGGATCGAGTCGTTGTATAAGACTACCATCTGACTTTGTAAAACCATTGTCATAGTGATTGTCTGGACTGGGCCGTTCGAGGTTTTTTCCCGATTGGGTTTCCTCGTACATCAGAATTATGAGTATTGCTTTACTTTATTTTACTTTCTTTAATCACTAGTTGCATGCTTAGGGTTAAACAAGATAAATTTTGACTAAGTTAATTTGTGTCACATCTTGGTGTAGTTTAGAAAATTGAAAAGAATTTTTCAAAAAGAAAAAGTTGGTTTGTATTCATCCTTAACTTAATTCCGCTCAAGCAAAAGTTTTTTGTTTAAGTTAAATTCGTGACCTACAAGTTTTTGCTGGATCTGTTGCAAATGATGTTAGTCTTATCCCACATTGATTATATCAGTGTCGATCACAAAGGATTAGAATTAGGATTCCAAGAAAAGAGTTTATTTTCAAGTATAGAATCACTTTGTCTGGGAATCAATGTCTTAGGACACTTGATTAGTTTGAAGGAATAAGGAATTTACCTAATGCTACGGCGATGGGAAGTCTCATGAATGTTATATACTGTGTACAAAGATCAAAATTTGTTATGTCTTCGGCATAGTCAACAGATTTTGGTTTAGTAGTCTTGTACCTTTAGCACAAAGACTAGGTTTTTAGTTAGATAAGGACTCTAAGTTTTCTACCTCAGAATATGTGTATACCCAAAGAGGTTGATCTATAAGTTTGGGGAGTGTGAAGCAATCATGGATTGCTAACTCCACCAAGGAGGCTAAAGTTCTTACCACTTCAGAGAAAATAAAAGATGTTATGTGGCTCGATTACTTCCTATGTAACTCAATTGAGGTTCCTTCAAGGGAAATTAGCTATTACACCTTTCAGGATACATAGTGGTAAGATTGCAAGTTTGACAAAACATGTAACCCATAAGAGGATTAAGCAAAATGAGGGTAGGTTTCACTTAGTTAGAGAGATCAAATAAGTGGGTGATAATTTTATCACATGGTTGTATAAGATAACTCCTGGTTAATCCTTCTACCTATAGATAGCAAACTGCCGTTTAGATATATTGGGAGTTAAACACATGTCTTTAAGACTAAATGAGAAATTATTGAGGTTTTATTCTTAAAATCATATATGAAATTTAGTTTTGAGTAAGTATGTGTCAATTCATTTTGAAATGAGTATCATGGTTGAGAGAATGCCTTATTTTTAGTTTAAATATATTGTAGACAAGTCGGTCTATAATGCTTCATAAAAATTTTGATTTTTCGACTTCGGGTTGATCACTAGAAGATCGGGATTTTGATTCTAGAACTATTAAAACATTAACAACCTAGATAAGGAGTTGACATCCTATTGAAACGGTTTCTATGAAATCCTTGTAGTTTATCTCAAACTAGGGGAACATGTTTGGTAGTTCGAGAAGTAATTTAATAAGTCGATAGAGGATTATGATCAGTACATCCCAAGAATATATCCAATATGGTCATCCGTGAGATTTAAGTCTAAGGTTTGTCTTGATTAGACTCAGTCAATCTCACACCATTTGCAAAAGGTGAATAGATTCTCAATCCCGATAATTAAGAGGATTGGATTGCTTGCACAAATGTCACTTTGATTGTTATGCGTGCGATCTAATTTATATCGAGTCAAATGATTCTCGCGTATTAGATGACAACGGTGTAAGTATGTCTAAGATCGTAATTTAGAGGAATCCACATCCGTGTGATACCGTGCATTGTGATACCCCCTCGATATACTTACATGTTTTGTTTCCACCAAGTAAAACCCGTCCGATGGATTATTTTATATTCCTGGTGGAGTAGTAAAAAATTCAAGTCTGAGAATCAAGGAATTTGATTAGATGTTGATTAAAATCAATTAACTGTAAATTGATTCGACCAAGTGAGTATCTAATACTTAACTTGGGTAATTATATTATGTACCATAATCAACTTTGCAAATAATTCCTCATTATATCTGAGTGATTTCCGAGATAACTAAATTAGAGTGTAATCATGATTATTTAGTGGATTTTATTCACAATTACATAAAGAAAGGAAATAATTACAGTTATTTAAATGGGATTATCAATTTTTTATTTGGATCTAATTTAATTATTTATCTTGGGTCCCTAATGTAGTCCATATACACAAGTAGTTATGTCCATAATCTGTAAACCCTAGTTTGACCCAAGCCTGACTTTTTTACTTGTATATAAAGGTATGGAAGGGGTTAAGGTCATTTACTCTCTAGGGTACATTTGTTTATAGTATTTTGTTCCTAGGGTACGGTAGTTTGGCTTACTGTTAAATGGGTGTTAAACTAATGTTTGGCTTTAACTTCTGTTAGTAGTTGTACATTAGGCAGCAAATTAATAATATTACCCTTGTTATAATTTACGCATGCACCCTTTGTACAAATGAAAACATTAATTTGCCTTTGTGGTTTTTCTCTCTCACAATCAAACCAAACAGCTTGGCTGTTTTCAAGCCATTGTATTCAAGCCTTTGTATAACATTTTGTAACCACTTCAAACGTTCAACATCACATCAACATTTTGATCTCAGTTCAAGCCTTTGTTCGGGTAATGCCTCTCAATACTGATTTAGGGGTTTCTTTAGTTCGAAGATCATTTGTTATGTTATTTGTTTATAAAGGCTTTTGTTTTGTATCAATTTTTCTAGGTTTTTGTAGTTTATCTTTTGATGTTGCTTCTCTCATGAATAAATTAGTACTATTTGTCTAGGATTTCATTTTTTAACAATTATTTTACTGCATGATTTGTCTTTATTAAGTTTGATAATGGCTTTGCGTGGGAATAGAAACTTAGTAGTACACTTCGAGGGAAAATGGAGTAAATATAGTAGAAAATACAGTGGTGGGAGGAGGGTAGTTTTGAATGACATTGATGGTGATGAATTATGTTATATGGACTTGGAAAATGACATTGAAAAGTACATTGGTCTGAAGGGTATGGATATTAAATGAGTTAAAGATGGAATCTTGTGGACCATTGAAAATGATGCTCAGGTAATTGACATGTGGGACAACTTGGTAGAGGACTTTGGAGAGTACCATCTTTATTTTATATACCCAAATTTGCCATTTACTTTCATCCCTCCCAAGAAAGAACCAAACACTCCCCAAAGAAAGTTTAAATCACCTGTAAATGTAAGAAAATCTCCAAGACTTAATCATGAAGTCACCTCAAAAGTGTCCAAAAAATCAAACCCTACTTCTTCAGGCCTGGGAAGATCATATAGGATCAGAAACTTGTTCCCCAACACCTTTACAAACACTCCTGATGATCCATTATCCCTTAGTGAGGAAGAGGCAGAGTTTTCTTATGCAGAAGGTGTTGGTGGCAACTCGTCATTCACCAACTTATTACATAGTACATTGCATATAAGTGAAGAACTAGTTCATGTTAGAGTGTAAAGGCCCCATGAGAAGCCTATTCAGAAGCCTATTGATGATTGGTCTTTAATAAGTTCACACACTCTCAATGCTGAAGAATGTTATCACTCAGACAGTGAGGCTGATGAACATTAGGGTGGGTATTTTGACTCTGAAGGGGTAAGACATTAGCATACTGAAGTCACATAGGATGGACATGAGCATACTGAAGGCATAGAGAGTGGACATGATCATACAGAGGATGGGGTAAGACATGAGCATATAAATGCTGCTAGTAAAGAGTTTAAAGACTTTGAAGCTGAGACTGAAGATTTGTACAAAGATAAAACATTAGATGAAAGCCAATATCAGAGTGGGGATGGAGTTTTACAATAATTATCACCAGGAATGGAGTGGCCAACAATGTTGGATTGTAGGCAGTACATGAGAAAATTTGCAATATTCATGAAGTTTGAGTATAAACAGAGGCAGAATAATAACTCAAAGATTGATTTGATTTGCATGGATCCTAACTGTAAGTTGAGGGTGTATGTAAGGAAGTTACCACATGAACCAACTGCCAAAGTTAGAATATTGATGGGGTTACATACTTGTAAATCCAACCCTAAAGGCAATAATTCAATACCAAAGGAAGCTTGGGTTGCTAATGAGGTTGAAGAGATGATGAGGAATCACAAGGAGATGAAACCAAGAGATATTCAAGATGCAATTTGGGAAAAACATGCAGTGAAGATATCATACCAAACTGGATATTATGCGAAAATCATTGTCAATGAGAGGATACATGGTAGTTACAGTGATGCATTTAGGTTGGTACCTAAAATTACAAGGCAGGTACATGTATAAAATCCAGGTAGTATTATTGATTGGACAAGGGATCCAAATGATCAACAGTTTGTCTCATTTTATATTTCATTCAAGGCCTCTATAGATGGATTTCTTAATGGTTGTAGACCAGTGCTTGGTTTAGATGGATCATTTCTGAAAGGAAAGTATGGTGGTGCAATTTTATCCATTGTTTCATTAGATGGGAACAATGGTTTATTTCCAATTACCATATATATTTGTAGAAATGAAAGTTATGACACATGGAGTATATTCTTGAGAATTTTGTAACCTCGTCTCATTAAACATAAATTGCCATTGACCTTGATGTCTGACAGACAGAAAGGGCTTATTGAAGCAGTTATAGAGTTGTTCCCTCATAGTAATCACATGTATTGTGCCAGGCGCATGTATAAAAACTTAAAAATTATAGGATATAAGGGTCCACATCTAGAGGCTTTAAGTTGGGGGGCATCAAGGTCATATAATAAGGAAGATCATGAAAAACATATGGCTCAAATGTTCAAAGATTTCATGGGAGAAAATTTATGGATAGACAATGAGGAGAAGTCTACTTGGGCAAGAGCATACTTTGATACAACAACTAAGTGTGAACATATCACCAATAATTTCTCAAAGTCTTTTAATAAAATACTTTTGAGTTTAAGGGAACTACTAATTATAAAGATTATTCAAAAGTATCAACTGCTTATCATGTCATTATTGTACACAAGAAAAACCAAAGCACGTGGGATGGATCCAAGTGGGCTTGTACCAAGAGTAGAGAATCATTTGGATGACTTGAAGAAGAAATACAATAAGTATATTATAACTGGTTCAACAGAGTTCTTACATGTGGCAACAAATAGTCATAATCAAAGTTGGACACTTAATATTCAAACACAAGAATACAGTTGCTTTGAGTGGAAGATAAGTGGCATCCCTTGTGTACATGCTATTGGGGTTATCATGCCAAGATGAGAGTCATGGAACAAGTAATACTTATGTTCATAAGTTTCATCCCTTGTGTACAATAAGTAAAATGTTTTATGTAGCTGATAATACTTATCTTATGTTCATATGTTTTATGCACCGGTATTGCAATCCTATGTTTGATGTCACTACATACAGAGCAACTTATTCATCTTATGTTCATCTTAAGACCATAAATGGTGGCCCAAGGTAAGTGTAGATAATGTTAATGTTAGTTGAATCATCTTATGTTCATCCTATGTTAGAATCATATTAATGTTAGTTGTTAATGTCCTTTCAGCCACAAAATGTAGTCAAACCTCCAGAATTAACTAGAGGCCCTGAGAGACCAAGCGTTAAGAGGAGAAGAGACCCTGGTGAACCAGTGGCATCGAAGAACAAGAAGAAAAAATGCAATAGGTGTGGGGAGTTAGGCCATAACAAAGCTGGTTGCCAGGGGAAATCATCAAACAGTGGCAATAAAACATAAGTTGCTGAGGGACCAAGCACTATAGATGGATCAAATAACCACCTAATTGTTCCATTAATGCTAGTTCCAAGAATAAGAGAAGGTGGCAAGAAGGGAAAGGGGAAGAAAAGAGTAAGAAATATTGATACAACAACCACACCTTCTACACCAAGACATGTGGATACATCAGCAAATCTTACTCAAGCTTGTACTCAGTAGGTTCATAAGTTTGGTTTTGACTTTGTGTTTTGGGACAATGTTACTTAGCTTTCTGTTTTGTGTAGTCAATGTTTAATCATTACTTTGTATTTTGGGTAGACAATTGCAAAGTTTTGAATGCAGTTATGTTTCTTGTCAAAATCTGCAAAGTTAATTTCATATAGTTCCTCATTGCATAACATACATTTCCTCGTTGCATACATTTCCTCATTTAATATATTTCCTCATTTCAAAGTTAATTTCAACACAGATTACATAAGTCTTTTAATTGCACAGCATACATTTCATACACTGATTACAAAGACATTTTATGCACAACACACATTTTAAAGTCATCACAAAGATCATCCAAACTAACTTCTACTTTAACCCTCGCATTCACTTTCCTAGCTTCATCATCTTTCGTAATTGCATCTGTTAACCACTCAAAATCCCCACATATCAAACACTTCAGAATTTTTTTCCCATAGCTTCTTTCTTACTTTGAAGTCCAGAGTTTCCTTGTCCCCAGACATCTATTTGGGCATTATGTCTCTTTCCATGGATAATTTTTAACCCAATGATCATGAATGCCACAATGAAAACACCCATGATCATGACTGCCACTTAATAATGACCCTTCTATGCTTTTTATTGCATCTTCTAAGAGTTTTAAACCATTACATAATGCATGTTGACACTTCAATATTTTTTTTCCATTTGATGTCTTCAACAGCAACATGAGGCCATTACACTGATCATAAGTACATCTGCTATAAACCCATGGACAGTCAATTGCAATGTTCTAATTTTGACCACACATTTGACATACATGCTGCCCTTGTGTTGATCCTTCACCTATGCTGCCACCAGTGTTCTAAAAGGCCCGCCTAGGCTCCGCCTAGGCCCGCCTAGGCTTGAGGCTTGGGAGAAACGCATCGCCCACGCCTTATTACGCCTTATTCTTGGTAAAAGGCTTAAGGCACACTTTTTTTTAAA
Organism: Sambucus nigra; assembly: GCA_949130495.1. Taxonomy (NCBI): domain Eukaryota; kingdom Viridiplantae; phylum Streptophyta; class Magnoliopsida; order Dipsacales; family Adoxaceae; genus Sambucus; species Sambucus nigra. The sequence continues at coordinate 597,120,424 of OX422215.1, read as the reverse complement.
AAAACGAAGGATTAGTTAACAAATATTGGTTATGGAGCATGAATATGAGAAAGATGGCTACCAAACATATGAATATATTTTCAAAATTCAAGGTATGTATTATTTTATTATATTACTAGCCTTTGAATAATTAAAATAATAAAAAAAGGAAAAACGCCTTTTTACGCCTAGGCTCCGCCTAGGCGCGCCTAGGCTCCTAAGGCTTGAGGCTTGACCTCTACGCCTCGACCACGCCTCGCGCCTTTTAGAACCTTGGCTGCCACCCATTTTTATTTCGTAACAATTTTTTATGTTAACTGCTGCTTATGCTTGGTGAAGAAATGGATTGGCTGTAACTATATATATATATATATATATATATATATATATATATATATATATATATATATATATATATATATATATGAAGTTAGTTTGTAATATTGTTATTGTAAAGCATGTAGCGCAGGATTGAAAAGAAGGGTAATGTTGGTAATTGGCTGCCTAATGTACAGCTGCTAACAGAAGTTAAAGCCAAACGTTAGTTTAACACCCATCCAATAATAATCCAAACTAGCGTACCCCAGGGACAAAATACTATTTACAAATGTACCCCAGAGAGTAAATGACCCTAATAATAATGTATCATTGGGATTTGAGAAGGTTGAGAGAAAACACTATTGGGTGAGATCTCATTATTCAAAGATCTTTAGGGCTGAATATTCCGCATTTTAAATGTCAAACCCAAATTGTTTTCACCAACAACGCTAATGTCACTTTGATTATTATGGGTGTGATCTGATTTTATATTCAGTCAAATGATCCCTGCATATTAAGTGATAGTTTTTTTAGTAAGTCTAAGATCATAATTCAGAGGAATTTTCATCCAGGAGATACCGTGGATTATGATACTCCAGTGATAGACTTATAAGTTTTATTTCTACCAAGTAAAACCCAGGTGGTGGATTATTTTATGATCCTGGTGGAGTAGCAAATAAGTTAAGTCTCGAAATCAAGTAAATTGATTATATGTTGGTTAAAATTTATTAACAATAAATTGATTTGACCAAACGAGTATCTGACACTTAACTTTGAGAATTATATTATGTACCATAATCAACTTTGTAAAAAAAATCGCATTATATCCGAGTGATTTCTGAGATAATTAAATTAGAGCCCAGGTGTAATTATTTAGTGGAGTTAATAATGATTACATAAAGAAAGTAAATAAATTACAGAATTATAATTTTGGATTTTCGAGTATTTATTTGGAAGATAATTTAATTATTTTTCTTGGGTCCCTAGTATAATCTATATACCCAAGTACTTAGGCCCAAGATCTCAAAAAACTCTATTTGGCCCAAGTCCGCCTTGTATACTTGTATATAAAGGTAAGGTAATGGATTTTAATGACTATGATTCATCACATGGTTTTGAGAAGGGTGAGAGAAAAAACTATTCAGGTTATTGTGAAGAGGCCTATAGACATTTATATCTCACTCGTAAGGAAAGATTTTTATCTTTAAAGGTGCTCACACACCTACCTAGCTTTGGTAAGGATCATACACTTGAAGATCTAAGCTTTACAAAAGGTTAAAAAAAGCTTTTCAGATAACTTAGGAGGCAACAAGGATTTCATCATTTTCAACCTTTATCTTCTTATACGAAACACAACATGATTTGCTATGGTATTGCATTTTTAAAATCGTAGGTTTAATCTTTAAACCTAGTTCTTGTTTTCTTTTGCATGATTAATCAAATATCTTTAGGAATGAAATCTTCTCATTCTAAATGTCGATCCATATTGTTTTCCCTAATAAACATAAAAATTTATTGCCCAAAAGGCTTGCCCTTTAGTATAAGATGTCCTTTTGATATACTACACCATTTTTAAGCTAACTTTTGATGTATGACGAAAACATTGTGTTTGGAGAAAGTTTTAGCTTGAAAGACACCAAACTTGTGGGACAGATAAAAATTCTTTGCCCCCTCACTTAGTTTTTCAAAGCATTGACACTTGAAAACTCTCATTACACATTTAGAAAAAAGTTTCCAACACATAAACATATGCATTATCCACCCCCACCCCTACCATTATTGGTGATTAACAATCATAAACTTTTCAGCAAAACTTTTCTGGTGGAATGGGGGCCAGAATTAGGTGAGGAGGTTTTTGTTTAACGATCATATTAGTATTTTAATTATTTAAAAAATGATATATCATGAGTATTTTATTAATTGTCCATCATATTAAATTACATTATATTACTTCTCTCCAATTACTAGAAAACAAATAGTAGACAATCATGGTTCAAAGTCTCGATCGAGTTGACTCGGTATCGAGGGTGATAGAACCGATTTCGTTTCACGTTTAAAAAATAAAAACGAATCACTAAAATCTCGCTTTATATCGCAGATATGTCAGCAATTTCGAGATATTAGCCTATATTTCGATTGAAACTGGGATAAAGACAAGATATGGGTGATTTTTGCCATAAAACGAAACAGAAAAGAAGAAAGGATCATAAAGTTGAAAGCATAGAATTCGCTTAGTACTAATATAAGTTACGGGTAGAAAAGGTTTTAATACTTACCTATAAATCAGTTGTTGGTCCGATTTAATCCACACACGAATCCACTCATTTTCTTATTCTCTCTTATTGAATAGTGGTATCTTCTCTATTGATGAATGGTGGTCACTTCTCTCTTCTCTCTGTGTAGTCGGTTGTGTATAGCCAAAGAAACCCTAACCCTAGCCAAACAAACCCTAACGATACTTTTTTTCTAACCCCCTTTGGTTGTTTTTCACAAAGGGTTACACGCATGCTTTTGGTTTTTTTGTGTGTGTAAAAAAAGGTTTGGTAAGTTTTTTTTAATTATCCCTGCCGTGCTTTTAAAAAAATAACATTCATGTCCTTTTTCGTAGAAAAAAAATAACTTTTGGTTTTTATATAAAAAAAATAACATTTCTAAAAAGATAACATTTGTATCCTCTTTTTTTTAAAAGACATTCACATTCTTTTTTTAAAAAAATATCATTCATATCATCTTTCTTTTATATAACATTCGTGTCCTTGTTATAAAAAAATTTGTAAGGACATTTTTGTCCATTATCAATTTGTATGTCGTACGCCGTTACACCGTTGAAGAAACTCAAGATCGCATCTACATCAACGGATCCGAATATCAAAGCGTCTTCAACATCATAGCCTCTGCAAGAATGAACTTGGTAAAATTTTGTTTTTACGTTCCTTAAAGTTCATATTTAGTATTGGGAAATTTTTATAAAATGTTTTTTATAAAAATAAGAAGTAAGCTTTTTCAAGCAAAATGAGGCTTTTTAAAGTTTTTATTTTTCTGGGAAAACCGGACCGGACCGGTTCGCCCTCTACCCGGACCGATCCGCCTTGCTCAAGGTCTAGTAGACCCCGGATCGAATGCAAACCGATGAATCAGAAATAACCGAACCGATCCGACCTCATCCGGACCGATTCGCCTCTTAATAAAAGAACCGATCCGCCTCTTAATAAAAGAACCGATCCGCCTCCAAGCCAGACCGATCCGACTGGGATAAATTCGGCCAGATCTATTAGAGATTTTTTAGGCTCAAAGTTTTCCTATTTAAAACCCACTACGGGAAGTGATTTTCTAAGACTTTTCAAGACGATTTTCAGAGTCCTAAATACTCTAAGTCTTCACCTTTTTTAGTCCCAAGACTCTTTTTGATTCACACCAAAAATCCCAATTACTTTTGTGAATCTTTTGGAACCCTAGAACACAAACTTTGTTGTTGTTCATCTTTGTGGAGAGATCTTTGCAACCGAGGGCTGCGTGTCATTGCTGAGGGAGTCTCTACAAGGTTTTATGGCTGCGTGTCATTAAGGAGAGCTGCGGTTCTTTCTTCGTTGTTTGGGCTGCGAGTCCTTGGAGGGTGCTGCGTGTATTCTCTTGCTGAGTTCAAGACTGCGTGTCTTTGTGGGTTGGCTGCGCGTTGATCCATTGCAGATTTCTCTATGTAATTGTAAGTTGCGGCTTGTATATTCATAGTGAAATAAAGTTTTTACCCGAAAGGGGTTTTTCCTGAATTATGTGTCTCAGCATATTTTTGTGTCTCATGCTTTATTTATTTATGGGTTGACACACACACAATGCATGTTTAGGGAGTGAAATTAAATAAGTGTGCTATATTTGAAATTGGCGAAGTTAATCAATTATCACGCGTTCTCAAAATTAATATTTATAAAAAGGACAGCATTTATCTCCTCTTTTTTTCTAAAAAATAACATTCATATCCTTTTTTTAAAATAACATCCATATCTTCTTTTTTTTTAAATAAAATTTGTAAAAAGGATAACATTTGTATTCTCTTTTTTTTTTAAATAAATAAAATTGATATCCTAGTTTTAAAAAAATTGTAAAAAATATAACATTCATATCTTTTTTATTAAAAAAAATTACATTTGTAACCTGGTAGAGTAGTAAATAAGTTAAGTCTTAGAATAAAAGAAATTGATTTAGTATCGATTAACAGTATATTGATTTGACCAAGAGGGTATCGAACACTTGACATGGGGAATCATATTATGTACCATAATCAACTTTGCAAATAAGTCCTCATTATATCAGAGTGATTTTTGAGATAATTAAATTAAAGTGCAATCATAATTATTTAGTGGAGTTAATTATTATTAAATAAATAAAGAAAATAAATTACGATAATTCTTATTTGGGATTTTTGAGTATTTATTTGGAAGATAATTCAATTATTTATCTTAAGCCCCTAGTGTAGTCCATATACCCAAGCAGTTCGATCCAAACACACCCAGTTTGGCTAAAGCCCACCTTGTATACGTGTATATAAAGGTGTGGAAAATGATTTTAATGATTATGATTCGTCACAAGGGTTTGAGAGAGGTGCGCGAAAATATTATTCACATTATTATGAAGAAGCGTAGAGAAAGACCACTATATCTCACTCATAATGAAGGATTTTCATCTCAAAAGGTGTCCACACATCTATTTAGCTTCGGGAATGTTCATATACTAGAAGATCTAAGCTTTACAAAAGGTTAAATAATTTTTTTGGAAACCTTGGAGGGCAAAAAGGATTTCTTCATTTTCGACATTTGTCTCCTCATACGAATCACAACATGATTCGCTATGGTATTGTATTCTTGAAATCGTAGGTGTAATCTTCAAACCTAGTTCTTGTTTTTGTTTCAATGCATGATTAATCAAAGAACTTTAGGCTGAAATTTTTCGCGTTTTAAATGTCAATCCCAAGTTATTTTTTCCTGCACACACAAAAATCTAATGTTCAAAAGACTTGCCTATTAGTATCAAACCTCCTTTTAATACACCACACCATTTTTAAGATAACTTTCGATGTGAGACTAAAACAATGAGTTTGGAGCAACGTTTGACCCATAAAAAGTCTTTGTCCCCTCACTTAGTTTTCCAAAGCATTTCCAACAACACATTGAGCTTTTCTACACTCACCAAAGTTTCGACTGAATTTCTATCAACAAACTGACGTGTCAATTTTTTATTAGTTGATTTTTGGGTCCCACTGGCGTGGACCCCAATAATTAACAAATAAAAAATGTCCACGTCAGTTTGTCAACAAAAAATCGCTCTAAACTTCGGTTAGACTAGAATTTGTCTAACACATTTACCAAAAAATTCCCAACATATAAACATGTGTCATTTATGAATTATTGTATGTACTAACGGAACCAATACCCACCCCCATCCCTACCCATGCTAGCGTTCGACAATCAAAACTTGTCAACAACAATTTTTATGGCGGAAGGGTGGATGGTTAAGTTAGGGGCTTTTTGTTACAAGATAATATGAGTAGTTTAATTGTTTAAAAAATAATATCTCATGAGTATATTTTAAATTGCCCATCACATTATATTATAATATAGTACTTCTCTCCAACTAAAAGAAAAAAAAAATAGTAGACAAGCATTGTTCAAAGTCTCGATCGAGTTGACTCAGTATCGGCCGAGTTGACTCAGTATCGGCCGAGTTGACTCAGTCTTGAGGGTGACCGAACTGATTCCGTTTCAAGATTCAAAATAAAAATGAATCACTAAAATCTCACTTTGTATCACCGATATCTTGGCGATTCCGAGATATTAGCCTACATCTCGGCCGAATCCGTGGTAAAGAAAAGATATTGGGCAATTTTGGCCATAAAACAAGACAAAAAAGAAGATAGATTCACAAAGTTGAAAGCAAAGAATTCTCTTTGGACTGATAGGGGTCATGGGTAGAAAAGGTTTTAACATTCACCTATAAATCAACTATTAGTTTTTGGTCTGATTTAACCTACACACCAATCCTCTCTTCTTCTTCTTCTTGAATGGCGGTATCTTCTCTGTTCTTGAACATTGGTAACTTCTCTCCTCTCTCTGTAGTAAGTTGTGTTAAGCTAAAGAAACCCTAACCCTAACCAAATAAACCCTACTGGTCCTTTTTTCAAGCCCTCCTTCCGGTTATTTTTCACAAAGTGTTACATGCATGCTTTTGGTTTTGTTGTGTGTAAAAATGATTCGGCTTGTCTTTTTTAATTAGCCCGAATGTGCTTTTTAAAAAGGAAAATATTGTGTCCCAAACAACTTTCCAAAATCTCCCGCCCTCCCCAAATAGCATTAAGTGTTTAAAAAAACTAACATTTCTAACCTTTGTAAAAAAAATAACATTCATATCATTCTTTTTTTTTTAAAAACACATATATATTTTTTTATAAAACAAATAACATTTGTTTATTATATTAAAAAAAACATTTGTGAATGTTGATACCAAATTTAATCTGCTGACTTGGATCAATCATATGAAGACACGTGGCTATCTACATGGCAACAACAATCACTTCCGAGATAATCATACGCTCCGAGGAACCATGTGACTCCGAAGAACGCATACGCTCCGAGGAACAGACCTCTCCGAGGAACTCATACACTCCGAGGAACAGACCTCTCCGAGGAACTCTTGAATACCAGAAAGCTTAGGCGGTTCGAGCTACTCAGGTGGTCCGAGCTGCATCTCGAACAGAGCATTAATTGATGAATAACCAACAGTTCAACTGGTTCATTAAATGCTTATCATTTAGACGCACACGCTTAAAGGGCATTAAATACATTACCCTTTCATATGAATATCATTTAATGTATCACCCTTTCAGATGACAGCCTCAAGGCTATAAATACGTTGTACAATCCTCATTGTAAGGGGACCTGATTCAGAACCAAAACTTTGGGATCCAGAACGCAATTTCTTGTAATCGAGAATTCCCAAACACTCAGCAATAAAACAACAGTGGACGTAGGCCATTCATATAAGGCTTAACCACTTTAAAAATCTTTTTTCTCATTTATTTATCTGTGATTGAATTATTAGAGTGATCTAATTTTTTACATCAACAGATTGGCACCGTTTGTGGAAAACGACTGGTAATATCATTTTCTCACCAATAACAATTCAATATCAATGGCTGATATACCTGAATCCAGTAATCGAAACACTAAAACCCCTCCAAATCCATCTGCTCCACCAGTTATTCCAGATCTGACTGGAATGATGGCGAATTTGGCTCAGGGCCAGACCGTCATGCAAGAAACAATGTGACAACTCATCCAAACCCTCCATGGCGGTGCGCCAGCCCGTTCCGGATCACGAAGCATTCAAAGAAATATCCGTGCACCTTCTGTGCGTACTAGGCATACTAATTCATATCGCAATGAGGAATCTGAAGATTTTTCTTATCAACCTGGACGAACTTCGTCAATACGAGCCACATATACTGAACAACGTGTCACCCTCTCCCCAGAAAGGGCCAGTGCATTGGAAAGATTAAGTAGGGCCTCTCCTTTTGATCGATTAGGCCCTAGGAGGAACAAAAGTCCTCTTAATGCAGGGTCGAGGAGCTTTCGACGACCATCAGATTTAAGGGAAGGATCTGCCCAGTCGCGACCAGTTGCTCGTCAAGATGGATCCGCTGACCGACCAATTGCTCGTCAAGATAAATTCCAGGAAGCCACTTCAACGCGATCAGTTGCTCGAACCAATAGGCCCGAGGAAGGGAATGATGCATGGAAAGGATCTATTCAAAGGCTGGAGGATATATTAGGGGAAATGTCTAAGGCTAAGAACCCTCTACAACGAACCTTTGTTCGAGGAACACCTTTTGTCCAGGACATTGTTGATTTTCCAACACCATCAAAGTTCAAAGCACCTGTTGTGACTCCCAAGTATGATGGGAAGACTGACCCTGTCCTTCATATAGAACAATATCAAGTTGCTGCCGACATCTATGCTGTCCCAGACGAGATGAGATGCCTGGCATTCTCGGGAACTCTTATCGGATCTGCTCAGATATGGTATAATAATCTTCCTCGGGGTAAGATTTTAACTTTTCTTCAACTGGCCGAGTTATTCATTGGGAATTTCTGCTTCGAAGCAAAGCCAGTTAAACGAGTAGCACATTTGTTAAGTGTTAGACAAAAAGCTGGTGAGAGTATTAGAGACTATATAACTCGTTTTAATAACGAGAAGCTCGAAGTCATTGATTATGAGGAGAAGACAGCGATTACTGCTTTGATGAGTGGACTGCTGCCAAACAAGTTGTACTACACTTTGGCCAAAGACCCACCTCGAACCATGTCGGACCTGATGGGAAAAACATCCAAGATTATGAATGCCTAGGAGGCTATGTCTGCGAAGAAGAATATGGACTCCAAAGAAACCAAGGGGGAAGGTGATAAAGCAAAGAAGAAAGAGCATAAGAACAATGGTGGTGACAAACATTCCAAAAGTAGGTCGTCATGGGAGGTCTTGAAGAAATTTGATAATTACACGCCTTTGAAGGCAAATATCAACCACGTCCTGGAAGAAATTAAGAACAGCGAGGAGTTAAACTGGCCGAAGAAAATGAAGTCAGACCCTGACACGAGGATAGGGAGTAATATTGCGAGTTTCATAAGGATCATGGCCATATGACCAAAAATTGCATAGCTCTTCAGAACGAGATTGAAACACTCATCCGACGAGGAAAGCTAGAAAAGTATGTTGATCGGGGAGGCGAAAGAAGAAACAACGACCGAACTAGAGAGAGGTCTAGATCTCCTCGTCGAGCAGAGGAAAAAAAGAAGAGAAACCATGATGATGATCCAGATGATGACCCCGATCTTCCCAAGAAACCAAGGCAGCCAGAACGAGAGGTATTTTCAATGAGCTTTGGGTCATTTGATTGTAATGTTATTACCGGAGGAGATGCAGGAGGAGGAGACCTTACTGCAGAAAGAAAAGCTTACCTCAGAGAGACTCAAGCTTGCTCGTACATTCAGCGAATAAATTTAGCTGAGGAATATCGCCCGAGAAAGGTGAACAAAGAAAAATTGGTCATTGGGTTTTCAAAGAATGATCTTGCAGGAGTTCTGTATCCTCATGACGACCCACTAGTGATCAAAATGAGAATGAAGGAGGTAATGATTTCAAGAGTACTGGTCGATAATGGTAGCTCGGCAGACATCATGTTCTACTCGTGTTTCGATAGTTTAAATTTAAAGCTATCTCAACTGGAGCCTTACCACAGACCCCTCATCGGTTTTGCTGGCGAGAAAGTGTTTCCACTTGGGACGATCAAGTTGGATATATTCATTGGTACGTGGCCTGCTTGTCGGACAGAAAGAATACGCTTTTTCATGATGGATAAGAATGTCCAGTCATCGTACAATATCATCATGGGAAGAGTAGGGTTGAAGAAGTTCGAGGCTGTACCATCTACAGTGCATCAATGCCTAAAATTTCCAACAAACTTTGGAGTAGGAGTTATGAAAGGTGATCAGAAAGTAGCTCGGGAGTTCTATTATTCATCCGCCGAGCAAGATGAATTGGAAGAATCAAAGAAAAAGACTACTACTTATCAAGTAGATGAAGGTGCAGAAATTGAAACCTTGGATCCTCGAGATAAGTCGCAACTCGTGAAAGGTCAAGTGGTGGAAGCTACTGAAAATATCATTCTAGACGACGAACACCCTGAACGAACTACTCAAATAGGTTCATCATTGGAAGCCTCACTAAAACAGGAATTGATAACTTTCCTTAGAAGAAGAAGACAAACTTTTGCCTGGAGTCATGAAGATATGCCTGGGATTGACCCAAACTTCTTATGTCACGAGCTCAATGTGAATAAGGAGATCAAGCCTGTGAAGAAGAGAAGAAGAGTATTCAGTCCCGAGAAGAATCAAGCTATACAGGAGGAAGTCGAGAAGCTCCAGAAAGCTTGTTTCATTGAAGATGTAAAATATCCAGATTGGTTAGCCAATGTGGTGATGGTAAAGAAGAAAAACAACAAGTGGAGGATGTGTGTAGACTTCACCGACCTCAACAAAGCATGCCCAAAAGATCACTTTCCACTGCCCCGAATTGATCAACTGGTGGATGCTACCTCGGGACACGAGTTGCTGAGCTTCATGGATGCTTATTCTGGTTATAATCAGATCAAAATGAAACCTGAAGACAGGGAGAGTACTTCTTTCATTACCCCTAGGGGAACTTATTGTTATAATGTTATGCCTTTTGGTTTAAAAAATGCAGGTGCGACATATCAGAGGCTGATGAACAAGGTCTTTGTTGAACAAATCAGTGACAATATGGAAGTCTATGTTGACGATATGCTGACAAAAAGCAAGAAAGCTATAGATCCTCTAGTTGACTTAAGTCAAACTTTTGATCAACTAGATAAATATCAAATGAAGCTGAACCCGACGAAGTGCATATTTGGAGTACGAGAAGGCATGTTCCTCGGGTACATTGTCAATCAACGAGGCATTGAAGCAAATCCTGAAAAGATCAAAGCTCTATTAGGGCTGCGATCTCCAACAACGAAGAAGGAAGTACATAGTCTCACAGGACGAGTGGCTGCACTCAACAAATTTGTGTCACGAGCAATTGATAGATATCTCCCATTCTTCAAGACACTCAGAAAAACTTTTGAGTGGAATGATGAATGTGAGAAGGCTTTTCAAGAATTGAAGAAATACTTGGGAGCACCTCCACTGTTGTCCAGGCTGGTGATGGGAGAAAAATTGTATTTGTACCTTGCTGTATCCGAGAATACAGTTAGCTCGGCGTTGATCAGAATAGAGAATGGAGTACAAAAGCTAATTTACTACTAGGGGTGGACAAAAAAAAGACCGACCCGAATGGACCGATTGGACCGAACCGAACCGAACCGAAATTTAAGGCTATTTTGAAATCGGTCCAAAAATCGGTTCACAAAACCTAAAAACCGATTAAACCGGTCCGGTCCGCGGTCCACTATAATAAAAGACCGATTTGGACCGGACCGGACCGATTCCAATATATATATATAATAAAAATAATGTTATTGTGTTTCTTACGTATAGTTTTTGAATTAATGTATATAACTTATGAATTTAATTTGGAACATTTAATATATGTATAGACATTGTTTTATTTGGGTTAAAAAAATCCATGTAAATATCACTTGGAGTTTTGAGTATTATTTTTTTGTATATATATTTGTGTGAAAAATAGATAAAAAAATTCATAAAATGCACATATATATAAAATAGGGTCAGGACCGAATTTTACCCCGGACCGGACCGAAAAAAGCCTGGACCGAATTAGTAGGTTAACCGAATTAATCGGTCCGGTTTCGGTCCAAAAAAATTGAGGACCGAATATTCGGTCCGGTCCAAAAAATAGGCAAAACCCGGACCGGACCGGACCGTGCCCACCCCTATTTACTACACAAGTAAGGCCTTCTGAGGAGCAGAGATCAGATATCCGAGACTGGAGAAATTGGCACTGGCGCTGATTGAGGCGAGTAGGAGAATGAGGTCGTACTTCCAGGCTCATACTATAGTAGTATACACCGATGTGCCATTGAGACAAGCCCTTCATAATCCAGAGAAATCAGGGAGATTGATGTACTAGGCAATAGAGCTCGGAGAATATGATATAATTTATGAACCTAGATCATCACTAAAAGGGCAGGCTGTAGCAGATTTCATAGCGGAGTTCACCTATCCTGATACCCCCGAGGAGCAAAAGTTGCTCGCTGATCAACCTGTGGATGTTACAGGATCGACAAACACTAGCTCAGACCAACTCCGGTTGGTAAGAGGGCAAGTGGATGTTACAGGATCATTAAATTCGAGATCAGACCAACCTCGGTTGGTAAAAGGGCAAGAAAAGATGATCGATGAGGAGCGAGAAAAATCCGAGGAGGATAAAAGGAAGCAGTAAATATTTCACCGAGGAACTCTGACTGATCAAAAATTTGAAGACGAGTTACCTATATGGAGGCTATATGTAGATGGCTCATCTTGCACTGCAGGATGTGGCACGGGGATAGTTCTAAGCACTCCAGACGAGGTCGATATGGAATACGCTTTGCGTTTCCAATTCAAAGCTTCCAACAATGAGGCTGAATATGAGGCCATGATTGCAGGGCTTAATTTGGCAAAAATTATGGAGGCACAACAGGTTGTGATTTTCAGTGACTCTCAATTGATTGTAAACCAAATAATGGGAGTATATGCAGTTAGAGGAGAATTAATGATCAGATATCATGCAAAGGAAAAGGAACTGTTATCAGAATTTACTGTTATTCAGCTGGTTAGAATACCAAGAATGGAGAATGCGAGAGCAGACGCCCTAGCTCGACTAGCATCAATTACTCGTACCGAGCTACGACGAACAATCCCAATTGAAGTGTTAAATGGTCGGAGTATAGATGAAGATCTGAGGATGAATTTTATCACCCTTGATTTAGGACCATCTTGGATGGATCCCATCAGGGTATATATCGAGGAAGGAGAGTTGCCAACTGACAAGCTTGCAGCCAAGAAATTAAAGTTTAAAGCTGCTCGGTATGTATTAACTAATGGTGTTTTATATAGACGAGGAATTATGGCAGGTTTGCAAAGATGTGTACATCCCACCGAGGTGAAAGATTTGATTGAAGAGATCCATTAAGGGTCTTGTGGAGCACATATAGCAGGTCAGACACTTTTACAAAGGGTGATGACGCAGGGATACTACTGGCCGACGATGAGGGCAAATTGTATAGCCTATGCCAAGAAATGTGACTAGTGCGAACGCTTTTCCTCCATCCGAAGAACTCCACAAGCATTGTTGACACCCATAACTTCCCCTTGGCCATTTGCCATGTGGGGAATTGATTTGGTTGGACCACTGCCAATGACCCGAGGAAGGTTCAAGTACCTCGTCGTCGCAGTGGATTATTTTACTAAGTGGGTAGAAGCTGAGCCACTCATTGATATGACGTACGAGAAGGTGTACCAATTTGTTTGGAAGAACATCATTTGCCGATATGGTCTTCCTCATGCTTTCATCACAGACCATGGAACACAATTTGATAACGAGGAGTTCGCTGCCTATTGTCATCAATCAAACATTTTGAAGGTTCATTCAGCACCAGGCCATCCTCAAAGCAATGGACAAACTGAAGTGACGAACAGAACGCTGCTGAACAGTTTGAAGAAAAGATTGGATGATGCGAAAGCGAATTGGATCAATGAGTTACAATCAGTACTCTGGGCTTACCGAACTACTCCTCGAGTAGCAACTCGAGAATCACCATACATGCTGGCGTTTGGAAGTGAAGCTGTCATACCTGCCGAGTTGGGTCTCCCAACACACAGGGTACTGAATTTCAATTCCCCTGTTAGCGATTTGATGAGAAGACTGGATTTAAACATGCTCGAGGAAGTTAGAGAAGAAGCAGCCATTAGAAATGCTGCTTACCAGCAGCGAACAGCTTTGTTCTACAACAAGAGGGTGAAGAAGTGCGACCTGAAAGAAGGAGACTATGTGCTGAAGAAAGTAATTCAAAAGCATAAAAAACTGGAGGCAAACTGGCACGGACCATACCGAGTTACAGAAGTTGTTCGACCAGGGACTTATCGAATAGCAACTTTAGAAGGCGAAGAGTTTAAGAATGCATGGAACGCAGAGCATCTGCGCAAGTATTATCAGTGATGTATATGTAACACAGTTTCCATCGGTATGAATAAAATAAAAATATTCTGCAAGTCTCTCTGTTTATTGAAATTTTTTTGGGGAATACTAGTGCTATGCACTACTCGGCAAAGCTCGGCAGACTACTCAACAAAATATTCCAAACTGTACCAACGTAGTTGGTCGACGAGGAGAAATATTCCTAAAAATGCCAACCTGTTTGGCTAGGAAACGAAATATTCCAAACTGTACCAACATAGTTGGTCGACGAGGAGAAAATATTCCAAACTGTACCAACATAGTTGGTCGACGAGGAGAAAATATTCCAAACTGTACCAACATAGTTGGTTGACGAGGATAAAATATTCCAAACTGTACCAACATAGTTGGTCGACGAGGAGAAATATTCCTAAAAATGCCAACCTGTTTGGCTAGGAAACGAAATATTCCAAACTGTACCAACATAGTTGGTCGACGAAGATAAAATATTCCAAACTGTACCAACATAGTTGGTCGACGAGGAGAAATATTCCTAAAAATGCCAACCTGTTTGGCTAGGAAACAAAATACTCCCTCGTCGACCAACTATGTTGGTACAGTTTGGAATATTTTATCCTCGTCGACCAACTATATTGGTACAGTTTGGAATATTTTCTCCTCGTCGACCAACTATGTTGGTACAGTTTGGAATATTTCCTTTCCTAGCCAAACAGGTTGGCATTTTTAGGAATATTTCTCCTCGTCGACCAACTATGTTGGTACAGTTTGGAATATTTTATCCTCGTCGACCAACTATGTTGGTACAGTTTGGAATATTTTCTCCTCGTCGACCAACTATGTTGGTACAGTTTGGAATATTTTCTCCTCGTCGACCAACTATGTTGGTACAGTTTGGAATATTTCGTTTCCTAGCCAAACAGGTTGGCATTTTTAGGAATATTTCTCCTCGTCGACCAACTACGTTGGTACAGTTTGGAATATTTTGTTGGTCGACGAGGAGAAAATATTCCAAAATGTACCAAGTATGGTTGATCGGGGATAAAAACCCACTAACTATAGTTGGTCAACGAGGAGAATTTATCAACTTTGGTTAGTCGGGCACATTTTATGAAAAAGACAAAAATTTACCAAGTATGGTTAGTCGGGGATAAACTCTCACTGACTATAATTGGTCGACGAGCACAATTTAACAACCTTGGTTGGTTGGAAACATTTTAAACATTTTTACACTCGTGACTTTATTATTAAGTGATCGAGCAACATTACTGATACTTGTAACTTTTTTATTAATAAGTTGGTCGATGAACAACACAATATTGTTATCTTTTTAACTTATACATATGCACAGATGTAAAGTATTTGATAACTACAAGATAATAGCAATTGAGATTTGCAAGCAAGAATGAAAGTCTTTCATTAAATTCAAAATAAATTACAAGTTACATTGATAATAAAATGAAAATTACATGGATATGTATACTAACTGTTACATCAAAAATTTCTATTCTACTGGTCTTTTTCCCTCAGCTTTTGACACAGGTTCCTCGCCAGTGGGCGGATCATTGAAAGACTGAGGAGAATTGATGAAGTTCAAATCCTTCAGCATCCTGACGTTCATCACAGAAGGACGATCTAGAAGATGCTCGGGACGAGATACCTCAAATTGAGAATGTCGATTGTAGTCACCGAGGTATTTCGCAATTAAGCTCCGAGGAATGGCACGAGCTGGGATCCATTCCATGTCCAGATTGTACAGTGGCACAGGCAAGTCGAGCAACCCGGGATCATAATAGTCCCACAGATAGTGTCCTTGTTCGAGCTTCAGCACGCATAAGGCATTCAGCCAGCCTTGTTTGTAGCCCTCATTATTGGCATTCTGGATACGATCATCCAAATGGAATAGTGCTTCGTTGTATCCAGCCATCCAGAACTCCCTAGGCTGTTTGTGGAATTGATATGTTAGCCTTTCAAGCTTCTCGTGGAGACTATTGACAAAAAGCTCATTAGTCTCCAACACTGATTTCTTTGCAGAGAGTTGTTTTTCCAGGTCTCTAATTTTCTTTGACATGTCAGACAAAGCTTGGTTCTTAGCCATTAATTGGAAGGCTTGGTTCTCTAAGGCAGATGTTGTCCTCTGTTCCTCCATAAGAACCCGAGTTGCTCTCTCTCGTCCCCGAGGAGCTCTTGCTCGACCCCGAGGAGATGTGGAAGTGCCCGACCTCCTCAAGGTGTCCAACTCTTCCCTTAATTTGGCATTCTCAACCTCTAAAAATGAAAATCCCTTGTCAGTCACTGGGATTATAGCTGTTGAAGAAGAGGCTGCAGACTTCAACTGTGCTAGCTCTTTCTGCAAATTATTGTTCTCTTGCTCCAACAGCTCGGCAATCTGTCTACATGCTTCAACTTCCCCCCTTAGGGTTCTCTCCCTGACATCGTACCTAGTAAGGAGCTTCTCGTAGCCCTTCTCGGCAGAAAGCTGCTGATACCTCTTCTCATACCCCTCATGCAACAGGGCAGTTGATTCCTTGTACTGATTCTGAAGGTCTTCGAGGGTACATTGAAGATCCTCGATCATCTCATAGTAAGCCACATTATTGGCCGCAACTCGGTCAAGTAAACATTTCAGGTACTGATAAGCTTCGACTGCCTGTTCTGAAGCATCATGACCAAGGATGTCGGCAACTTCTGATGCACTCATGTCTGTGTGACCAGCCTTATAATATTCATTACATTGCTGCATCAGCTTTGTATCATTGGCAGATAGCAGATCCATCCTGGCCAGAAACTAGCAAAGAAAGAAAAGACAATCATAAAAAAGAAGATCAAGACAGAGTACAAATAGAAAAGAGACAAGCGTATGGAAGAAAACTCAAGTTTTATTAGATCACAGTGCAGAGTTACAAAGATCTTGGTTATATTTGATAAAAAGAAAAATAGAAAGAGAAAACCGAACAACACTACACCTTTTCCTTATCTCCCAAAACCTTCTCGGGAGGTTGGGAAGAGGAGGCTGGTTGCTCGACGGGAACTGTGACTTGTTCGGAGAGCACCAGCTGTTGCTCGGAAGAAGAAACTCCTTGCTCGGTAGCATGCTGACTGGTTAGGGCATATTCTCCCACTACCATTGAAGACTCCTTAGAGGTAGCTTCGTCCTCTTCTAATTCTTCTGGAGTGGGAGGGGGACCAGGGATGTGTCTCTGGAAGAGCTCAGATGACTCGTCGACGTTCAATTCCTGAAGGGCAGCAACCCATCCGTCCCTAAAATACTTTACACTGCCATAATCCACTTGAGAGACCATGGCAGCACATCCTTTATCCCAACCTTTGTCCCAGCCAGAGATGAAGGACTTCTTCACGATAACTTTCCTTTTGGCCTTCTCCAAGGCAAGCTTCTCGGACAGCAAAACATCAGCAGCCTTCAGTTTTTGTTAAGCTTCCTCCTTCCGCCGAGTTATTTCCTGGAGTTGGACCAACCTCTCCTCAGCATCCTTGAGTTTATTTTCAAATTCCCCAGCAGTCTTGAGCTTCACATCGAGCTCTTTATTAGCCTTCTCCAAGGCATTCACTTTCCTCTCCAAATCCCTGGAGGCCTCAGCAACCCGAGTTTTCTCCTGCTCGGAGGAAGCAAGTTTCTTCTCCCAGACTGCTTTATCAGTATCGTACCTCTGGAAAGATTCCTCCAAGGACTTGGTAGCTTCTTCCAGAGCTCCCTCCACACTGGATGAGGAGCAAGAAGCTTTGATTGCTTCATCCTTCTTAAGGATTATGTTGAGGCAGCTCGTCAACTGTAAACAGAAAGAGAAAGCAAAGTCATAAACAAAAATGAGAAATAACAAAAAAAAATATGAAAAGTTCAAAGTAAAGGTACTTACTGAAGCAAGATGACGAGCAGCCAAAGAAGTAACCATATCCTGGGTAAGGTTATCTTCATTACCTTGCACCTCGAGAATGGTCAAGGACTTTACCGAGCTCATGTCAGAGCTCGGGGGAACAGATGTGGGAACCTTAGTCCCAGCAGCAGGGGGCTGAATGGTGGTATCAGCCAAATTGACCGAGGAGCTCTTCTTCAGCCTCCTCGGGGGAACAGGTACAACCAAGGAAGAATCCTTGGTCGGTGATATCACAATCACCTTTCTAGGAGCAGCAGAGCTGCTCGGAGCCACTGCGGGCTTATCAGCAACCTTTTCGGAGACTTTAGCAGGAGCAGCTGGAGGATCTGCACCAGTCTTCTTTGTCCCCTCCTTTGGGACATCAATCTTAATCCTTTTTACCTCCCCAGAGCCGGAGGCAGTTTTCTCAAACAGAGAAGGATTCCTTCTCTTCTTCATCCTTTCGCTCAACGGAACGTGAGATTCTGGCGAAGAACTTACAGAGGGTGGTACTGGCTCTGCTTCACTGATCACTGGACGAGCAGTGAAAGAAGTTGTATAGCTCTTGTATTGGAGCAGATAGGAGGCTGATCGAATGTGCTCGTCAGCAACCCTTTGATGTAGACCCCAGATAAGTCCCAAATGCCTTAGATTGACATCTGTTTCTTTTGGGCACTTTCTCTTGCTATCAACTGCAAATAAATAGACATTGTTATCAGTAACACATTTTATCAAACATAAAACAAACATGATTTCAAGATAAATAAAATAAAAATAACCTATCCCATTGCCATAAGGAGGGCATCTGGGACCCTGGTAAACCTCATCTCCGATTAAAGGAGGGTGTTGCCAACTTTTTACAACAACCCCATGTTCAAAATAATTCCTGTTGGCATCAGGGAGATTGACTACTAAGGCTCTATTTATAAACCTAGTTTTTAAATAATAAATATTATCATTAACTGCCCATATATAGCAGTACATGATTTCTGGAATTCCTATACGAGTTCCATGCACTTGATTTAATTTATGCACCCCATTAACTATTCTCCATGTGTTGGGGGCTATTCGTGCAGGAACAACATCAAAGTACTGACAAAATTCCAGACACAGAGGATTTGGTGGAAAAGAAAATCCACACTCAGCAAAAAAGAGACTGGGGAACCAATGTCCCTCAGCCAAATTGAAATAATTAGAAGGCTCAGAAAGCTCTTCCAAGACAACCCAAGATGGAATAGAAAAATCAGATCGAAATTTGTCAAGAGACTCAACTGGGTAAACCATGATGATGAATTAAAAGAAATGAAGAAGAAGAAAGAGGATCTTACAGAAAAAAGACTGAAGCTGTTGACAATAAACGACGGAAGAGATGAACGCACAAGAGAGTAGAAGACAATGAAAAACTCGAAGATGAAAATTTGAAAAGATAGAAGACGATGGGAGTCTCTGTGAAGTTTAAATACCTTGCCTTGGGAACTGGCGAAATAATGATTACAAAAAGGATGATTACGTTACCGGCGGCTAAAAATCATTAAACATTGACGCGAGAATCAAAGCGAACAACAACGGCTAAAAAGGCGAAAAGTGACGCGGGAACCGAAGCGAGCAGAAAAGTCCAAAAAAGCATGATTCTATGAATTGGGAAGGAGAAATAAATACAAGGGAGATGGTCCTAAAAATCAGGAAGAACTATTTAAAGCTACCGTATTCCGAGAAAGAATGTTCCATACTCCTCAAATTTCGAAATATGAAACATTGGGAGCTTCTGTTGATACCAAATTTAATCTGTTGACTTGGATCAATCATATGTAGACACGTGGCTATCTACATGGCAACAACAATCACTTTCGAGATAATCACACGCTCCGAGGAACCATGTGACTCCGAAGAACGCATACGCTCCGAGGAACAGACCTCTCCGAGGAACTCATACACTCCGAGGAACAGACCTCTCCGAGGAACTCATACACTCCGAGGAACTCTTGAATACCAGAAAGCTTAGGCGGTCCGAGCTACTCAGGCGGTCCGAGCTGCATCTCGAATAGAGCATTAATTGATGAATAACCAACAGTTCAACTAGTTCATTAAATGCTTATCATTTAGACGCACACGCTTAAAGGGCATTAAATGTATTACCCTTTCATATGAATATCATTTCATGTATCACCCTTTCAGATGACAGCCTCAAGGCTATAAATACGTTGTACAATCCTCATTGTAAGGGGACCTGATTCTGAACCAAAACTTTGGGATCCAGAACGCAATTTCTTATAATCGAGAATTCCCAAACACTTAGCAATAAAACAACAGTGGACGTAGGCCATTCATATAAGGCTGAACCACTTTAAAAATCTTTTGTTTCATTTATTTATCTGTGATTGAATTATTAGAGTGATCTAATTTTTTACATCAACAGTGAAAAAGATAACATTTGTATCTTCTTTTTTTTAAATGCCATTCATATACTCTTTTTTTAAAAAAATAACATTTGTAAAAGATTAACATTCATATCATTTTTTTAAATAACATTCATATCCTTTTTATAAAAAAAATAATATTTGTAAAAAAGATAGCATTTGTATCGTCTTTTTAAAAAGAATAACATTCATATCCTCTTTTTAAAAACATAACATTCGTGGAAAAATATTATTCTTAACTTTTTTATAAAAAATAAAATGTGCATCCTCTTTTAAAAAAATAATATTCATATCCTCTTTTTAGAAAGTATATCATTTGTAAAAGATATAACATTCATATCATCTTTTTTTTAAATAACATTCATATCCTTTTTATAAAAAAAATAACATTTCTTTCCTCTTTTTTTTTTAAATAACATTCATATCCTCTTTGTATATCATCTTTTTTCATTCATATCTTTTTTTATAAAAATAACATTTGTAAAAAAGATAGCATTTTGTATCCTCTTTATTTAAAAAAAATAACATTCATATCATCTTTTAGAAATATAGCATTCATATCCTTTTTAAAAAAAAAATAACTTTCATATGCTTTTTAAAAAATTAATAGCATTCTTATCCTCTATTTTGAAAAATAAAATTAACATTAGTTTCCTCTTTATTTTGTAGAATCACACATAAACTAGATATTGGTTGTGAGAATGGCATATTGAATCTGACAAAAACCATTAGACGTCGGTATAATCAATTGTACAATAGAGTTTATTTGATTGGTTGACATTGTCAATCTTATTTTTATAAATTTTTCTATAATTTTTCGAAACTTTTTGCACTCTCTACATAGCTTATTAATGCGTATCACATGATACCGCGGTCGAGTTGAAAAATCAGGTTTGCATACGTGAACCGCGATCCAAACTTTGAACCATGCGGACACAAGGGATAGGATAGTGTCACGGTATGTTCTAGTCCATTGAAGAGAAAGCAAAAGAATATGAAATAATGAAGTCCACTATATAAAATCATGACTTGCAGTTTTCTCATCAGGCATCAATAAAAGGTATTGGCAATTTTTTTTCTCATTTTTAGTAGGTAAAAATGACAGAAAGTATGCAAGGGAAAAACAGGAATAAAGGAAAGACAAAAGATTAAAGGGAGCAAAAAGAACATTATTTTGAAACATTTATCCAGTAGCTCTTTTTTGTTGTAATAGTATATATATTTAATATTTTCCTGCGTTACCATCTATTTTTATTATGTGATGATAAGTATGTCACTATACAAAAAACACATTCTTACAACAGAAAACACATTATTCCTTTGTCTTACTCTTCTACCCTTTCTAAATGAAACCACAAATTAATCTCACAATTAGGACGAATAAGTAGGAGATCATTTCGGTGAACCTTGGATATAGGATATAATACTAACTAACCAACTGTTTTTTAACTACCAATTAATATATTTGCCCCTTATCATTGACTATCCTCGACCTCTATTGCCTTTGTCCACACGGCCAACCCACCTAAAGTTACCCTCCATTTCTATCCAGTCAAAAACTAAAGGAACCCCTTCACACCCATGCATGCATGTCTATAAGAGAGGACACACTAATTTTCTCTCTCCTAATACATAAAACCATATAGGAGTTTGTAGATAAATTAAACATGAGAGGAAGCAAGTTTTTTGCAATTGCAGTTTCGGGTATTCTTGTGGTAGGGGTAGCCATTGGTGTGATTGTGAGTGTAAGCCATAAGAATTCACAAGATGATGATAAGGCACTGTCTAAAGTTTCAAAATCTGTTGCTTCAATTTGTGAACCAACTGATCATAAACAAGTGTGTGTTAGCAGCCTCAGTTCCGTCGCCAACAACCAAAACGCCACCCCTAAGGATTATATACAAGCCGCCATACACGTAAGCGGCTTACTCCGATTTTTTGCAAATTTTAATATTCACAATCTTTGTGAACATTATAGGACCTAAAGTTCCTTATTTTACGGATCGTCTAGATGATGATGTAACGATATATAAAGGATACAAAATTACCAATAAATGGGTTGAGCCTTAATAAGTTAATGTCATTTTCGGGTGGATACGACATTAACTAATAGTACCGAATTATATCTTCATTAGCTCGTTAGCCAGCCGTTAACAATTATGTATATATATATAAAAAAAGGATCTCATACATAGTTTGCAAAACTTAGTGCAGACCATTTTTTTAAAATAGTAAAAAAAAAATTGGACTGATTTTTTTATATGATTTTTAAAATTTCAGTAAGACCATACAAAAATTCAGCTTAAAATGATTTTTTTTGCTATTTTAAAAAAATTGGTCAAACTTTGTTAGTTTTTAAGTTGTTAAAAATTGATAAAGTTTGACCAATTTTTTAAAAATACCAAAGAAATTCACTTTGAGGTGAATTTTTTTTATGATCCTACTGAAATGTTTAAAAACTATAAAAAAAATTTAGCCAAAAAATATATTTTTTACTGTTTTATCAAAAATGGTTCGCGCAGAATTGCTCTTATGCGGAGCAGTTAGCATTTTAAGAGTGCAGACCGGACATGTGTCACTTGACGATGACCCTAGAAATTATCGGCTAAATTATAGGCACTCTCTCTCTCTTTTCTGCTCTGACCGACAGGTGACACATGTCCGGTCCACACTCTTAAAATGCAGACTGATCCACACAAAAGCAAAACTGTATATATATATATATATATACAGTCCTGCTCTTGTGCGGACTAGTCCGCATTTTAAGAATGCGGACCGGACATGTGTCACCTGGCGGTGAGCCCAGAAAAGAGAGAGAGTGTGCCTATAATTTAAGCGATAATTTCTAGGGGCACCGTTAGGTGACACATGTCCGGTCCGCATTCTTAAAATGCGGACTAGTCCGCACAGGAGCATTATATATATATATATAAAGAGAGAGAGAGAGAGAGAGATGATCTCTATAATGAGAAAATCATGTTAAAAAAAAAAATTATCCAAAAATACAACTTGAAATAGGATGATTTGAAAATTGGATGAATATGTGCATTTTTAATCGTTAAAACTTGTGATCATCATCGTACCAAATTTGGTTGAAAAGTAGATCAAATGATTAAAATACTTTTACTTAGTATAAAATGATAGGATGTGATATCTTTTGAAGGCAAAATCCAAATGAAACTTTCAATAATTAGACTCGCTTCTCATCTTTTTTCATATTATTAGACTTGTTAAGAGTCGTGATGGGTCGTACTCGTGTTGTGTGATATCGCGTTCGTATCAAAAAAATCTTAACCCATACACGACTTATAAACAAATCGGCTCCGAATAACCAACTCAAACTTGGACCGTTAACATCTGTTAAGTAACTAAAATTCTTTGAAAATAAACAATATAATTATTTCATATATTCTAAATTCCAAATGTTAACACTAACAGTATCTCAAAAGCAAAATAATCCTTACCCAAATTTACAAAATATATCGAAGCTAAGTTTTAATCAAATAGTTAAGGTAGTGTTTAACGGAATTTAATGGGTACAGACGTATCTAATCGGGTATACTAAAATTTCAAAATCCGGACTATTATCGTGACGGGTCTATCGTATTGACCCGATATTGACCCAAACCCTATAAGCCTAAACCCATTAACTTATTATTTCGTGTCGTATCGTGTTATCATGTCATGTGTCATTTTGACTAGTCGACATATTATGTACACTCACTACTCTATTAAGAACAGTCATGCAAAAAGGTCATACCTACTGCACAAGGCTCCCGTTCAACTGCAAGGTCTAGGAGAGGAGGATGTCAACTGACCTTAGCCTCATATATATGAAGAAGTTGCTCCCATGTCTCGAATCCGAGGCCAGCCATAGCTTGGGCGAGGGCAATTGCCATCGCACCAAGGTACAACCTCTTAATGCATTTTACAAAAATCAAACAAGAGAATTTAATGTAATATTTATAGCAAGAGAAATGTGAGTGCAATATTGTAATCAGAGACGAGATATCTGTAATTATAATTTACAATAGAAGAATATAAGTTACCATAATAATTTTTACTTCACTACTAATTTCCTCTTCTCTAACACTCAGGTCACCATTGAAGAGGTGAAAGCCGCAATGGAGAAATTGAAGACCATTGGGAGCTCTTTTAACGAACACTCGGTGAAAATGGCGGTTGACGATTGCCAAGACTTGTTACAATTCGCCATCGATGAGCTCCAAGCCTCATTCTCCACAGTGGGTGATAGCGACATGCACAATCTAAATGACAGAGTAGCGGAGCTAGAAAACTGGCTAAGCGCCGTTGTATCCTATGAAGAAACATGCCTAGACGGGTTCACTAAACCGCACTATAGGAACGCAATGTCTAATGGGCTGCTCAACGCCACCCAACTCACGGACAATGCGCTCGCCATTGTAGCAACCATAACCGATATTATGAAATCGTTTAATATTCCAGTAAACATGAGCGTGGGTGCCAGCGGTCGAAGGCTTCTTGATGAGGGTGAAGTTGATACTAACGGTTACCCCGCATGGTTTTCAACTGCAGATCGGAAATTGATGGCGAGTCACAACAATGGAGGGGTAACGCCTAACGCAATGGTGGCAAAGGATGGCAGTGGACAGTACAGCACAATTGGGGCAGCCCTGGCAGCTTATCCAAAGAACAATAAAGGGAGATATGTTATATATGTGAAAGCGGGGGTTTATAACGAGTACGTGGTTGTTGAGAAGGACCAAGTGAATGTGTTCATGTATGGGGATGGACCTCGAAAGACCATGGTCACTGGAAGAAAAAGCATGGTGGGTGATGGTTTAGCCCCGTTCAAGAGTGCCACCTTTGGTGAGTTGCTCCCCCTCTCATGCACACGAAAGTTATATAATGCAGCATGAAACAACCCTTGTATATTTTTCATTCGTGGTAAATTACAATAGTACCTGAATCATGATTAATCATTAATTATAAAAACAGTCCTCCAACATATAAAGCTATATCTGCTAATACTCATTTTCTCCTCATTTAATTGAGGTCACATCCAATGACAAAGCACAGTTCCTCTACCATCTATGGTAAAATTAAAATTATCTGCAGTTTAAATGAATGGTAACACAGCAGATTCTTTCCACTGTTCCTTGTGAATCAATTTTTTGTGAAACATTATAACTGCAACAGTTTTCTTATATAATGTGCCGACTGGGTGTAATGGTGTTCCTAATGCACTAGGACATCTCCAAACGTAAAAGCACAATGTTTTTAACGGAAATTTTGCATAATATTTTAAACAAGATTTTTTTCAATGATAGTAAATGAAAATGCATAAATGCATTTTTTATATTTTATTTTTAAAAAAAAAAGTCTACCCCATGCACTTGGCCAAATTTTGCCATTTAAAACCTTGCAAAACTTTTCAAAAAAAAAAAGGCAAAACAAAGACATGTCAAGTGGCACGCAATCTAAGGTACTAGATTTTATGTGCAATGCATCAAATAAAAGGCATGCATATATTACACAGATAACCCACATTTGATGTGGTACCAAAGCTTGAGGTGCACTTTAAGTGACAATAAAAATTTCATGTCTTTCCTTTTCTTAGTTTTTGCGTGTTTGTACTGTGTTCTATCTAAAACAAAGTGAGGACATGGAATTGAGGTGTGTTATTACGCATGACTGTGTTTTGCCATGTTGTATGATTATTGGAGATCATCAAGGCTATTTAAATATACTTTGAATAGTGACATCAACTTAAGTTTTCCTATCCTCTCTATTAGTGTTATTTGATGCGACTTTCTCTGAATTCTCATTGTGTATTGACACTAATATGAGTATTGATGCTGCAGCTACGGTTGGAAGTGGGTTTATATGCAAGGGAATGGGATTCCAAAACACAGCCGGCCCTGAGGGCCACCAGGCGGTGGCCCTCCGGAGCCAGTCGGACATGTCTGCCTTCTACAATTGCAGGATGGATGGATACCAAGACACACTTTATGTTCAAACCCACCGCCAATTTTACCGCAATTGTGTCATCTCCGGCACCGTTGACTTCATCTTCGGTGACTCGGCTACAATCATTCAGAACAGTCTGATCATCGCAAGGAAACCCATGGATGGGCAACAAAACACGGTGACGGCTCAGGGGAGAACCAATGTTAGAGAGACGACTGGTTTGGTTATCCACAACTGTCGGATCGTCCCTGAGCAAAAGCTTGCCCCGGTGAGGTTCCAGATACAAACGTTTTTAGGGCGGCCGTGGAAGGAATTCTCGAGGACGGTTATTATGGAATCGACGTTGGCTGATTTTATCCAACCAGCTGGGTGGATGCCTTGGTCTGGGACCTTTGCGCTCGACACCCTATATTACGCCGAGTACGCAAACCGCGGGCCCGGGGCCAAGACTGATAGGAGGGTAAGGTGGAAGGGATACAAGGTGATTACAAATAGAAATGAGGTTCTTCAGTTCACAACTGGTCCGTTTATCCAAGGAAATGAGTGGTTGAGATTCACTGGTGCACCGTTCATGCTTGGATTGAAATACTAAGAACTGGTGTCAAAGAAAAGAAACATTCAATATGCAAAATATCAAGGACTCTGTAAGGAGGACCAACTTAGCACGGGACAATCCTGTTTTGTAGGTTAAATTGGGAGCTTCTTAGATTGTAATTAACTATCTGGTCTGACTTTTTCTTCTTAGCAATAGATTGAAAGTAGAATTTTGTTTTTTTGTTATTTACTTCATTACCAATTTACCATGATAGTGATCTTCATTCGGCACTAGATTTACAAACTGAATGTTAACACCTCAATTTACTGATGTAAATTAACATATTCGCTACCCTGCCTTTTGTATTAAGCTATGTGATTGCCATGGCTGCATTGAAAGCTAGAAAATAAAGGATTTTAAGCCGCCACGTTAATTTTGGGTCTTTGGCATTGCAAACATCACCACTAGCTTCTTTAGTAAACCCTCCAGTTCAAAAAATTGGGATGTCTGTCATATTTAAACTCATAATCCATTAAATGACAAACCAAAAACAGATAGCCAAAAACTCCCCTAGCCATTAAAGAAAATTGAAAGAATAAATCTCTAATCTAAATAAATGGAGATTCTGGGCAGAAAAAATAAGAGTGACTGCTGTCGAGGAATGTTAGTAATATCATTGTCCAGTAACTAAATTATTCATCAAGCAATCTGGAGTGAACCAAAAAAGATGGAAGGACACTAGACAACTGCCCTGTTTTTAACTTAACCTTAGTGAAAACTGAAAAGAAAGCAAACAGAAAACTAGTAGCAGATAAGGAGGGAAAAATCGAAAGAGCTTAGTAAATTGCATAGTCACCATTCCCATTGTAGGTATATATGAAACATAAAGCAGACGGAGCAAAACATCTTAAGGATTCTCCTTCACTCTCGCCCATTCAACCCACGATTCAAAAAAGCTCGCATATTCACCTAACAACCACCCCACCAAGTATCGAGAAAAGGGACATCACTCGAGAGGAGGAGCATCACTAGAGAGACGGAGCATCACTTAAGAAAATAATCATCCGCAAACAAGGGTCAACGCGTGAAAAGATAATACCAGGTATGCCTTCCCTCACTCTTGTCGTCCTTTGCCTAAAACTCTGGTTAGCTTAAACCAGGCAAGAATTGAGGGCACATAATCAATCCCCCTCCCAAGAACTTCCAGAGTATGTGGATGAGAAGATAGAGAGTAGGGGTTTGTTAGGCTAATACAACTAACCACCTTAAAACAAGCGGAAGGGAACCACCTTTTGACCATCTTTTAATACCTACGTTTGAGACTCCATTATTATATCTAGGCTCTCGCGGAGAACATTCCCTTTACTATCCACCTACGCCGACTAAATGGATTGAGCATGACTTCACTAATACCGTAACAGAGTTATCTAAACAAAAAGCCAGGTTTTTCAAATACAATTTACATACGTCACTTGGCATTAACATTTAAAATACTGGTAACTGTAAAAAGGAATCAATATATATAATGGTTAAAAGTATGAATATGAAGAAATAAAGTATGATTTATGTAACTGGCTAAAAGCGATTACTTAAGCACTCTTGCTTGGTGAAAAATGCTTTTCGATCTTCTGTGAATATAAGCAACATTACATGGTAATATACTCATGAACAGTGTAAGTAAGATCATATTATAGTCCCTCCATTTCATGATAATAACTCAGGACTTTTGATATTACATAGATTAAAAGAACATTATAACCGAAGGCATACAGACATTTTCTTTTTCGACTATTACCAAAGGAATAAAGTATATGAGGGTTTGCACAAAAAATAAAAGGCTCGAAGCTTGCACCTATCGAGGGGTCGAGGAACAAAACTTTAAGACCTTAAACTTCTTAGTTTCATTTGTTATAAAGCAACAGCAAAATTTGAAATTCCACTCCAATATTTATTCTAAATAATTTCCGTTTTCCTCAATGACACCTAATATGCCCTTGATGAAACCAATGAAAAGTATAATCATACACCACAATTACGAACTTTAAAGTGGCAAAAATCATGCCTCTAAAACCACTGACCATCGAGGATAAGTCAGAAACGGAAATTAATTAAGACATTATTATACAAAAATACTCTGTGTTATGGAAGCATATAGTGGTCAGGTAAAATTATTTCAAAAATAACAAGTTACTTGCAATAAGCAAGAAATTCTTGACAAAATTGCAAATTATCAATGAGGAAATTGAGAGTAGCAATAACAAAAAATTTAGCCAAATGAGAAACTCAGGATCAAAAGCATGAAATATTGCAGCTATAATCATGCCACAATCTCAAAATTTTCACCATTTTATCACAATATGACTGAATTTTAAACCCCCGTAGAATGAAAACACAAACCAAACAAGAAAGCATGTCAACAACTGTTTAACAATGCAGAATGACATAATCACCCAAGGTTTTCATTAACCAAAGCTTGAAGAGTTAGGCAATTTCCATCTGAATACCCAAAGAAATTTAAAAAAATGATTGAAAGTAACTAGAGTTCAAAGGAAGAAAAATACTTCCAACTTCATTGAGTACAAATGGAACCAGGGTAATCACAGTAAACACTAGCTTAATACATGTGCAAATTTCAACTACAGGACAACATGACTCTTCAATTCAGTCATTCAACAAAGAACTAAATGGGCAGGAGTAGTAGCAGCAACTCACTAATTCACAAATTGTAGCTCTGATGTGGCTAAGCTAATGCCTGGTAACCGGATGCAACCCATTGACCTTCTTCTCTCCCTCTCCATTACAAAATTGCCCATTTTCCCTAATTTGATTTTGAATGGGATTTCCAGCCAAAAATGAATTACCCATTTTAGGGCTTCCTTTAAGCTCCCCTATCAATGATTTCGAACCGATTTCCTCCTTGGAAACAAGGTACGCCACCCGCTCTAACGCCTCCCTCGCTCTCTTCCTCGCCACCGCAGCTTCTTTAACCCTTCTCTCGGCCTCAACCCTAGCCACCGCCACCGCTTTGTTCATTGATTCCAAAGCAATCTGAGCAGCAGCCATGAGTTGTTTTGCTAAATGTTCATCAATCCGCACTGATTCTCCATCACCACAGGTCTGGTCCTGAAAGTTGTGAAGAATTGTAAGACTCTGAGGAAATTGTAAACATGCCAGTTTATATATATTAACAGAAGAGTAATTCCTTATTGCCACAATTTTACGGACTGTGATGTGTCTTTAATGCATTAGTTGGTCTGTGTGAAACTTATAGCATTTCCAATCAAATGTGGTTTGAAATAATTTGCACATAGAATTCATACACAATGAGTTTTAAAAATGGCTCCTCCAATGCCGTCCTCAATCATAAACGCAAATGTGATGTACCAAGGAGGAGTTTCCACAATCTAGAGTCATTTCTATAATGTGAATTAAATGCCACATAGGATCCATATGCATTAAATTCAAGAAAACTTCTTCAATGCAACTATAAATGTGTTTTCACATAGGATAGAAGTTCTAGGTATAGACATTTACATTGTAAAAAAGTATTTTAATACAAAATGCATGATTAATTTTTGGGCCAATTATGGAATAGTTCCCAACATAAATAGATATTTTGTAACAAATACACCTATTTTTAGTTTAACTCATCTAATCCCTCAAACACCTATTTATCTAATATTCTCTTATTTTTAAATGTCCGCACCAGCAGTCTCCCCCCCCCCCCCCCCCCCGACTCCGATAGTGGGGGTGGAGGGGCGCAAGTGGAAAGAGGTGGGTAAATGGGTTTGTGTGTCCTTGTTTTGAGTGTTTTTATGTGTTGAAAGACTATTTGAAACAAAATAAAAAGACTTCGACTAAATGACTATGAAAAAATGTTTAAGAGACAATTCAGCATATGCCATTTAATTTTTATACAACACAAGATTAGCATTGTGCATTTTCATATTCAAATAAGCAAAGAATACACATTTGCATTGGACCGTGAAAGCTGGCCTGAGAATAATACCCTTACTGAATAACAAACATAAAAGTAACAACTTAAAAAAATGAAGATACTCTAATAAAGTTTGAGTGAACTAAAAGATCGGGCTTGGTACGATGGCAAGTGCCATGCATCAAATTCTCTTGGACCCTGGGTACGACCTTTTAAATTGTATCTGACCTAGAAGTATTCTTAACACTAAAAAAAAGTAAGCCCTAATCATAAAATTCTCTGTCTATTTCTATATTATGTGGCGGGTAATTTTTAAAAAAACTTTTGTATTGATAGAAAAATAATGGACAAATGACATAGAAATTTCTAAAAACAGTTTGACAAATAGGGCTAATCCGAGAGTTTTTGGATAAAATCGGAAAATCTAAAGTAATTTGGATTGAGATCCCATTTTGATTCGGGAAGAATCGCTGACCTGGCAAGTGAGGTCCGATTTTGCATGAGCGGCATTGATTTTGTTATGAGATTTAGCGATATCAAAAAAGAGGAAAGTAGGGTTTTTACAAGGGGGGCACTGGTAGTTTCCATTGTTAGCAGCGCAAGAGAGATGAGAAATGGAAGGGCAGTTTAGGCAGATGGCTCTGGTATGAGGTGGCGGGGGATGATCGGAGTAAACCTGAAAGCAGATTGGGCAGAAAAGGCCCGGGTGGTTCTTCAGAACACAGGATGTGCAAAGGCGGCGATAAATCCCACGGTGGCGGACGTTGAAGATGAATGGGGCGGTGGCTGAGCCGCAACATCCGCATTCGGACACGTGTTTTCGCTTCATCGGAAACGCATTTGATTTGATCAGATACAAACTGAGAGTTGGTGGGATTTATAGACCAAGATTCATGTGTCAATGCGATTGCGTAATGTTTGATGCCAGCAACAACACAGGCAAGGACCAGAGAGAGAGAGAGAGTTTCTAAATTTAGATGTTTTTGTCACTGTGTGAACCGGGTTTTGTTTCTATACTAATTTTACGCTCAATAAATTTTGAATGACATTTTTTTCGCGATCAAAGTAAAAAAATCTTAACCGACTAATTCTTGCTTTCACGGCTTTGAATTACTTCAAAAACCTTAGAAAATTAGATCGATTTCAATTTTTTTGGATTAATTTGATAAAGGACTTCGCATGTAGTTTTATTATTAGATCTTTTATTTATTTATTGTAGTTTCATGTTTTTTTTTTCTCTACATGTGTTCACCTTCTAAAATTTTGTACAAAAAGTGGTGGAGTCACATTGCTCTTGACCCGGGCACGACCCAGGCCAGCGCAAGTAATTTTGATTTTTTTTATATGGAATTTAGTAAGACTGTAAGGACATTAAAGGAAAAAAAAGTGAGGACAAAAACTTAAATCCCTCTTTCACCGTGAGAACATTCCCAAACTTTGGTACCCATTTCACATTGTGAGAACAAAAATGTGAGTACAAAAACAGTGAGAACAAAAACTTTGGTACCCTGATTTATATCCATTTTTTACTCTGCTTTGCTCTCCCTATCTTCTCTTCTTCTCTTTATATTTTGTTGAGTTAATCTCTACACCAAATCAAAGTAAGTTCATTAATCTCTCTCCATTTTATCTGGGGTTTATATATTTATCATTTCTCTTACTTTTCCACATTTTTTAGTAAATATTCATTGTTAGGATTTGTTGAAATTTTATGCAGCAAATATTCATTATTAGAATTTACATGCTTATTTTTCGTATAAAAGTTGTTATTGGTTTGTAATAATCTGTATAACTCTGAATTTTTTGTGTAGTAATCTGAATTTTGTGTAGTAATTTGAATTTTTTTTGTATAAATCAGTATTCTATACCAAATCAAAATATATATTCTGAAAATGTTGTTGAATTTTTTTTGTCCAGATATGGAGAGATTTTTTAAATAGATATTATGGCTGCAGTCCCCCATGAGATATATAAAATGGGTGCCGATCCCATATGTTTTTTTGTTTTGTCATTATTCCCATAACTGAATAGTTAGAGTAGTTAGTTGAACGTGGATGGGAGTTGCTCTAAATTGTGATTGGTTGTATTTGTGTGAATAGGACTAGCAACAAATAATTAATATACAGGAGATCGACAGCTAATAATTCTTAGGAGTTAGGACTAAACCCCAAAAGCCCCTTTTTTAAAAGGGCTCGTGAAGACTCAGTCGAAGCACCAGTGTCCACTCCAATTAATACCAATGTTGTTCAAAACAAGCCTAGCCCAAATAGAAACATTCGAAGACGCATTAATATTGACTTGATAAATCTTCCTTTCGATCCTATTTTACGACCACACATTTCAGATTATGATATTATTGATCAAGATAAAATTAGACGATCATACTTGCAATTGGGTCCTTGCCAACCATATTCGCATACATTTCCTAAATCAAATATTGGAAACAAGGTTCGTCGTTTCAACATTGATTAGTTTGTTGAATTTCCTAGTTGGTTGGAATATAGTGTGAAGGAGAAGTCTGCTTTTTGTTTGGTTTGTTATTTATTTTTTGATGAATCTCCCGACAAAAATAAAGGTGATGTATTTGTTAGGGGTGGATTTAGTAATTGGAAGTGCAAACGTAGGGTAAATGAGTGTGTTAGTAGTATTGGTCATCAAACGGCATGCATGAAGAGTCTGAATTTGTTGAATCAAGATCAACATATTGAGACAATGATTCATTAGCAATCGAAGGAGTGCCAAGTTGAGTACCACCGAAGGTTAGTTGTCACAATTGATGTGGTTCGATTTTTGTTGAGACAAGGGTTATCTTTCAGTTCTCATGATGAATCAGAAAACTCGATAAATAAAGGTAACTTTTTTGAATTTTTAGAATTTCTTGCTCACAGGGAAGCATTTGTTAATAATGTTGTACTTAACAATGCTCCTAAAAATTTTAAATTGACATCTCTCGATATTCAAAAATATGTTGTAAATGCAATTGCAAGTGCGGTTATTAAATAAATATTAAATGATCTTGGGGGGGGGGGGGGGGGATTCATTTGCGATGTTAATTGATGAAGCACGAGACATGTCGATTAAAGAACAAATGTCTATTGTTGTGCATTATGTGGATAAGAGGGTTTTTGTGATTGAAAGATTTATGGGCATGGTCCATGTTCCTGAGACTACGTCTTTATCATTAAGGGCCTCACTAGATCAATTTTTTAACAAACACAACTTGAGTATAAATAATTTGTAGAGTCAAGGTTATGATGGGGCAAGTAATATGCAAGGGAGATATAATGGGCTAAAATTACGTATTTTGAGGGAGAGCAAGCCGGCATACTATGTACATTATTTTGCATACCAACTTCAATTGGCACTTGTAAAAGTCACAAAAGATCTTAAGCACATTGATGAGTTATTTTTTAGTGTGGATATGATAGGAATATGTCTAGTGCATAACATTTTATGAGAGAAAGAGGTTGAGCGAATTTTCAGTTAGAACTCGGTGAGACGTCAAGTGGTAGAGTGTTAAATCAAGAAACTTCCATGAAACGACCCGACGATACATGATGGAATTCACATTATGGGACTTTGATTAATTTGATGGTTATGTTTGGGTCTGTCGTGGATGTTTTGGATGAATTGGGAGATAATGGTACGGATAGAAGAGGTGAAGCAGTGGCCTTGCAAATGAAGATGCAAACTTTTGATTTTGTCTTTAACATGCATTTGATGAAGAATGTACTTCTAATAACTAATATACTTTCTAAGTTATTGCAAACAAAGGATCAAGATATTATAAATGCAATGGATTGTGTGAGAGTTGCCAAGGGTAGTTTCCCAACAATGAGGGATGAGGGGTGGGATAATTTATTGATGGAAGTATCTTTCCTTTGTACTAAATATGAGATTGTGGTTCAAATCATGGAAGATAATTTTTGTCTTTTAGGGGGGGTAAGGAGAGGTCCAGTGGTAACAAATTTACATCATTATAAAGTAGACATATTTTACCAATGTGTGGATAAGAAACTTGTTGAACTTAACCACTGTTTTGATGAGGTGAATTCTGAATTGCTTATATATATATGACCGCATTTGATCCTAAATTTCAATTTGCTGCTTTTGATGTGAATTTGTTGGTTCATCCCTCTAAGTTTTATACTGAAGATTTCACAGAGGAAGAACGTATTGAACTTCGGGATGAACTTGTGAATTTGAATTTGATGTTAAGTCAAATAGGCACTTTGATGAAGTGGAGGGAATAAGTGGATTGGCTAAGAAGATGGTTGAGAAAGGAAAACATTTAGCATATGGATTGGTCTAGAGGCTTTTGAAATTGTTATTAATTCTTCCGATTTTCACTGCTTCAGTAGAAAGGGCCTTCTCTGCTATGAATATCATCAAGACTGATCTTCGGAAGTGCATGGGGGATGTTTGGTTAAGTGATACTTGCATAGCATACATTGAAAAGTATGTGTTTGATGTAATTTCCAATGATGTAATCGTGAGTCATTTTCAGAAAATGAAAAATCGTAGAGGAATTTTGTAGAATGTAATGACAACTATCTATTTTTGTATGAACTTACATTAGTATCATTTTGCAATGATGTTTTATTTTTTAAATCATTATAATTCATCTATTTATATGTCATTTTTATGCAATTAAAAGATTATTATAAGTGCTCCTAAAAAAAAAATTAGGGGCCTCTCTCCCCCGAACCCTCAGAATTTTCCTTTCGTGCCCAGACCACCAATTATTCCTGGCTCCACTACTGTGTACAAACCATTCGGTTAGTTTTACCAAAAGACCCCCTAAAAGTCATGCGCCAAAATCAGTCCCGATTTCTTCTCCACTAGTTGTGTCAAAATTGTTCTCACGACTTCTTCACCATTATTTTTGCCAAAATCAATCCTCTGTACACAACAAAATCGAAATCTCAACAGTCGTGTGTAGTTATCTATTTTTCTTTGCTTTGTGAAAATTGTTTCGTAAGACAATATTGTTCGGGGTTTCAAGGTTTCCACTATAGTCTTCTTTCAGTTATCATTGATGCAAAAATCGTGTCATCCATATTTGTCGGGTTTTGTTTGACATCCAAAGTCGTGTAAAACCCTAATTACGTCAAAGGTTGTGCGGAATAGAGACGATGATAACTACGATTTTCGTTTTGTCTTTCGTGTTGAGGTAATTGATCAAAAATCGAAATGGTTTGTTGAATGTGTTATCGTAGTAAATTTTACAGTACACATTGTACAAAGATCAAGGAATATGTTAATTTAGTTTTTTTTTGTTTTCTAAACCCTCATTGGTACTTATAAGCAGTTAATTATTTTTCTTCTAATTTTTTATCATGTAATTGGTTGCGTAAATTGTGAATGAAAAGTTTATTGAGTGGAAGTACTTTTGTTGCATGTTTTATGTTGTGTGAAATACACACAATAAAGTTTACTTTTTGAGTTAATGGAATTAATGTAAACAGAAGTCTTGCATGTTAAGGAAATTGATGTGTACTATTCTTAGAAATGTGGCATTAGGATTTTTTTTGTCTTTTTGTTTTTGTTCGAATTGTTTATCCTGTAATTTTTTGCCTAAATTTTAAATGTAAAGTTTATTAAATGGAAATATGTTTGTTGATTGGAATTTATTGTGTGAAATACACATAATAAATTTTACTGTTTTAAATAATATAATTGATGTGGTAGAAGTACTGCACGTTGACAAAATTTGTTCATTCTTAGAAATGTCAGTTTAGATTTTTTGTAATTTGGAAATCTCATTGGAATTTGTATGAAACTAATTGTTTCTTTTTGAGTTTTACACCATGTAATTATTTGCCTAAATTTTAAATGCAAAGTTTTTTTAATGGAATATTTGTGTTAAATTGTCTACGTCATGTAAACTATACACAATAAATTTTAATGTTTGAATAATGTAATTAGTGTGGACAATATGTGTTGACAAAATGTATTCTTAGAGATGCTACTATTCAGATAGTAAATACGATCATATAATAAATATTATTTTTAGATTATAATCATGTTTTTGTAAATTAACAAAGTTAGTTGTAATCTGTTTTTAATTTGATATCATGTAATTGCTTTACTAAATTTTAAATGCAAAGTACACTAATTTTTTTATTGGCTGGGTGGGGTGGGTTGATGTTACTTTGAGATTATGACTTTTTTTATTGACCAAACTAAGTTTACGGAATGGTTTATATCAAGTATACTACAAACAATAAAGTTTAATATGTTCATTGCGAATTAATTAATTATTATTATGTTTATTGAAGTGTCATATGTTTGTTGAATGGTCAATGTCAGGTATACTAAATTTAGTAAATTTTACATACGAATTATGTAATTGATGTGCAAAATAGTCTTTCATAGTGACAAACTTTATTCTACGAAATGTTGCTATTGGGATAGTAGATACGGTCATATAGTACATGGTATTGTGATATTGTAATTAGGTTTACGAGTTTTTTTACATATAGGTTCTTTATGAAGAGGATTTCTATAAATAAGTCCTAGTGACTTTTCAGCCATCAAATATTACCTTTAATTTCTTCTTTCACTCATTAGCTAAACGGAGCTCCGGCAGTGGGCTGGGTGGTCATTGTGGTGGATATGGGTATTGTGGGGTGGGGTGGGGTGGGGTACCGCTGGCGCGGAACCTTATTTAATAATAGAATACTACTTCCAACCGCTGGATCATTGACCAAAAGGTTCAAACTACATCTGCGTGTCTATGTATGTGTGTTTTTCAGAGTACTTATATTTACGTACAACAACGTACATAAATTGACCCATCAAGTAAAACGAATTTGATCGTAATGTTGTCTAATCCTAACAAGTAATGTGACAACCCATGTAGTAAGCATTATTACATTCATAATATAGTAATATACATCATGTACATTCAATTTTGTGCTATTCGAATAGGAAATGCGATCATATAGTAAATGTTATATTGATATTCTAATCATGTTTATGTGGATTAACAAAGTTAGTTGTAATGTGTTTTCAATTTGACATCATCTATTTTCTTAAATAAATTTTAAACACAAAGTTTACTTATTTTTTTGCTAGCTAGATGGGGTGGGTGGACGTGGGGATTGGGTGGTTGTACCGTGGGTTATTAATGCATTTTTTAAAAACCACCCCTACCCCATCACTGATCAACATATTCGAATTGTAATTATGGTCATATAGTTAATGTTACTTTGAGATTTTGACTATGTTTATTGACTGGACTACGTTTATAAATGTTACTTTAATGTTTGGCTATGTTAGATGGGATTTTGGGGAAGCTTCATGGAGTTTTGATAAGGTTTTAATGGTGAAAACTCGTAACATCAACGAAGAAGACGATACAGTCAGGTGCGAATCGATTCGGTGGGCGGATTGATTCGGAATGCTTACCGAATTGATTTGACTTCTCAGTTTTGTTGAGATTTTCCTTTTGTGTTATACTTTCTCATGAAATTAATTACGAAAAACTTTGGCGATAATATAGTAATTATATAAAGACTTA
This sequence comes from Sambucus nigra, assembly GCA_949130495.1. Classification (NCBI taxonomy): domain Eukaryota; kingdom Viridiplantae; phylum Streptophyta; class Magnoliopsida; order Dipsacales; family Adoxaceae; genus Sambucus; species Sambucus nigra. The sequence goes on along the minus strand of OX422215.1, from coordinate 597,082,191 downwards.
GAGAAGGTCAATAGATATATAGTTAGGACTCAGTTAATCTTAATGAGGGTAATCTTGGGATTAAGACCGACAATAGTCAACCGATTGAGATGTGTCTCGAGAATCTACAAATTGGGTTACGGGGAGAGCAAACTATAACTGAAGATCAATACCAGTAGGAGAGTGATATTTTACTACTGAAATTTACTCAAGGGATAATTGGGATCCCTTGGGTTGTGCGCGATACTCGAAAAATATGAATAAAATACTATATCAGAATCATTAGTACGTCGAGTATTCGAGAGATATAAATACTACATATAGGATGTATTATAGGTTGTGTGTGTGTGTGTGTGTATATATATATATATATATATGTATGTTGTGTGAATACCTATTATGTAATTTGTAATGCATGTGAACATACCTACGGTGCCTACTATCACAAGAGGTTCCGCGCAGAGGGTGATCCCACCTTGGCGATTCCAGCAAGGTCTGGATGTGTGCCCTAGAACATAGAACTTAGGGCGGCTCACTATGTGTTGTGTATTAGTGGGACTGGCAGGTCATTTGGGTACGTTAGGTATGTGTGTATCCCAAGGCTTAAAACTATGTTCGCCTCCATTGTGTGATGTTTGATTTATGGTTAGAGGACACATTATGAACCAATAGTCCCTGATTTGGTACAAGATGTACATGGACTTGATAACAGAGTATGCATGCATCGCGGTGTCCATTCCAAGGGATGTTGTAGTTGTATATATTATAGTGTGATAAATGTATACTAGTGTGATTATTCTACTTATGTGTGATGGTAGAAAAGATAGATGGTGTATATCTAAAAGTAATTTAAGGGTGAGAAACTTAACTAATGGTGAAATGTTAATATTCGGTTAATATTAATTATTAGTGATACGGTAGCGTATCGTATGGGCAATACGGGGGGGTTAAATCGATTGCAGTTGGTTAGATACTTGGGTTTAGTTAGGTTGGGTATCATAACTAGGTGGGAAAAATAGGAGACGTTAGGTGTGAACTATAGCTAAGAGGTGAGGAACTCAAGGGAGTGTACGTTGAACTAATGTGTGTATCGAATAACTTTTTTTTATTACTGTAATTTAAATACTTGCTAAATATTTTTCAAAGGTTTTGGGCACTGACCCATGTCAAATTCATTTTCCAAATATTTTAGTGTCTAGCCACAGGGACGTCAAGTTTGATGACTCATTCCAGGGATGCGTAGCTGCAGCACTTGTGGAATCTTGTAGGATTTGTTTAGACACTTCAGTTATTCATTCTTAGATTAGAATTATAATCAATATTTCATTTGAGCATATCATCCCTTCAGTTGATACATTAATTTAGTTTTATTTATCAGGCTATGTATTTGTATTCAGTTTTATTTTCGTAGACTTATGGTTTGAACATTAGTTTTAGAATCGATGGTTTATTCGGTATTTATCATTTACCTATTTATCTCGTGATAATTTAGATTTCTATTAATTGTGTGGATGGTTGAGTTCTATTATTTTAATTTACACATGTTGTTATATGTTAATGAAAGATAAAATTTGACACCAGCTTAATTTAACATAGGTGATTAGTAATTTAATTTTTTTCCATGATGCTAAGAATGAACCAAATGAGATTCCTGTTTATCTTGTTAAAGGACTGATCACCCGTGGTTAAAATAGGCGGGGTGTCACACATTAATGCTCTGCTTAGTTTTCATATACTCTGGTGTGCATCCTCTGAACATTTATTTTAACATACTCATCATGCTTTTGATGTAAAGTTTATACAATAAAGTTTACTATTATAAATAATAGTATGTAAAAATTCTATTTACCGAGCTAGACCGCATCTATTTGCTTAAACATATCGTGGAACCGATCATGAATTATAATTTACTATTACACACTATATCGTATTAACATTATTTTTACACACGAACTCTCGCTGGGTAACAATAATGAGCTGCTTGGTTTTTATATACTCTCATGATCATCCTATTAAGGTTATTTTGACATACACATGATGTTTTTTTATGTATAGTTTATACAGTAAAGTTTAGTAGTATGACTAATAGTATGTAAAATTTTTGTTTAACTATCTAGACCAAATCAATTAGTTTAATCATATCGCAGAACAGGTCATTAATTATAGTTTATCGTTATACACTATAACGTATTAATGTTATACGATATTAACTCTTGTTGTATAACATCAATGAGCTACTTGGTTTTTATATACTATCATGTGCATCCTATGAAGGTTATCTTGACATACGAATGATGTTTTTGATGTAAAGTTTAAACAGTAAAGTTTACTGTTACGAATAAGTTTGTTTTATTGCATGGATATGACTGATTCGTCAAATAAGTTTGTTTTATTGCATGGATTATATATATGAAAGTTACTATCAAATCATATTTATGAACTTAAATATTATGAAATTTAACTTGAATAATATTACATCTGTGTAGAAGGAATATGTGGAAATGACACTCGTACACATCAAGAATAATCATAAAGAAGGAGATGTTGAGAATCAAGTTAAATCACATTCGTATCCAGCAACTCAAGATTTTTTGTATCCAGTGCATCAAGTTCTTGATTGTCCTCAACAAAGTCCGGGAACGTAATACTTCCACTTAATCTTCACCATCTCTATAATGTTTTTTTCGCAACAAATGTATTAATTAGTCAATCTATTTTTCAGAGTTGATTGTGGAGTTGCGATTTGCTACTACATGTCAAAGATCTCGAAAGGATAAGACATTCTTCCAGAAATGAGCAGAGAGACTATGCGAGAATATAGGGCGCATTTGGTCGAGAATATTATGAACATTATTCCACATAAATTATACTGATAAAGACCGCAACTCATTCTCTTTTGGAATCCAACTTTATAATATTTGTTGATTCGTTACTCATATGTTTGGTTTCCAAAACATATAGTGTTAGGATGATTTTTAGTTTTATTTAGGTTTTATGATTATGTGCTTATGAAATTAAAGTAACCATTATGACTCAAGACCAAGTAGTTGTATTTACATTTCACTTTGAATTGCATGTTTGCAATGATACCTATATACTAATTATCTTTTTGTCAGTTTGTACGATAAATTTTTATTAGTGTAAAAATAAGCACAACAAATGCTTTTACATATCACTATTGTCAATGTGTACGTAATGTAAATGTGAAATCTGGCAAACACTCCAATAATATATATCATAGTATATATGGAATTTGATAAAATACCGTAAAGTGGGAGAATAGAGACAAAAAATAGATTGTCCCTAAAGAGTTTAAACAACTCTATGAGACTAAAGTACATTACTATTTTTCTGTGCGATCGTAATTGAGATTACAATAAAAATCTCAATTCAGTTTTAGTTATTACAATAAATGCTACTGAATGGTTGTGTGTTACATTGAATCGTTATAATATACCGCTCATTCCGTAATTATTACATTATGTAAAAAAATTGCACATGGTTGTTTCTACTCGTGTGGTTTTTAAAGAAAGATTACAAATAGCGTGTCATGATTATACATAACTCTTTTTTTTTAATTTTTTTATGCTTTGAATGATATTTACAAAAAAAATAATTAATTTTTTTCTTACGTGTTTAACTTGTAATTGTTGCAAATATATGCAGACATTTGTTATGTTATGTGTGTACCATTACCTTTTTAATTAAATGGCGTTAAATTTATATGTGACAAGTTCAATCCTTTGAAAATCTGCTGCATATGTATGACGTCTCCATTATTTCATATTATGATAAGTCGTGGTCATTCACAAAATATGTCCAATGCGTTCATAAAAACTAGACACGGTTTAGTAAATACGATGGTACACAAATTGTCGTCATAACTAAAATCGTATTTCCACATATATAATTAATGTCACTTCAAACATACAGTAAGATGTCGTACAAAATCTACATAAATCAATATTTTGTCTTCGTTACATTAAGAGTCATACATACATTAATATATACGTAACACATCAAGGTGACTTGGTAAATTTTTTTACATTCATTAATGTTTGAATATACATATAGTAACATATACTATGTTTAGTGAAACATCAAATTTATTAAAATTAATGAATCATTTACCCTATATATATTTAACTCTTTAAATTTCAATCAATTTTACATTGTGGTATTGAACTCTCATATTACAATTATTCTTTTTCAATCAACACAATTGCATATAATAACATTTACTTCATAGTTGAAAGTAATAAAACTTCATCAAATTACTTAAAAGTTATGAAATATTCAATTACAAACAAAAATTCAACACATCATCACTCATTCAACGGTTCTAGGCACGTCTTCCTATTATAATGCCCAGATTTTTCGCACCTGCTACACGTAATTTCCTTTGGTTCCTCGCCCCTCGAATTTATATGCTTGGTCTTCGATCTACCGGGAGGACATTTAATATCTGGTGGCTTGAAGAGCTGGCAATTTTTGACACAATAACCCTTTTATGGTAATAACCCGAAATGACCCGAACATGACACGATTAACTTGTATATATTTAAAATTACCCCAAACTTAAACTCAAATAAAAATCAGCACGACCCGAAAATGACACGACTAACCCGAATTGCCACCCACATCCTCAGAAGATACGTTGACTCTATAAAAATATAGGAATTGATAATATTGCAAACCCATATGTTTTCAAGAAGCTATCGACTGAGCAATGCTCATTAATGTAATCCTTCAACTCATACCCGCATATCTGAATTACTATAGCAGCATGATCACAAGGAAAATCGTTGAGCTGCCATTTACTGTAATACCCTGCCCTAAATATTTAATCTAAACCCCATGTAAAACTGTGATAATACGAAAAAATGGGGACTTGGATGATTATGACTAGATTATATCCCTAATTATTTTAATATAGAGACTTGATAATAATTATCGAAAAATTGTGAGTAAAATATTTAATTACAGAGAATTATTGGATAAGGATTATATATGAATTATAAAAAAATTTGGGAAATAAACTACGAATGCCTTTGTTAAAAGTTGGATATTGTTTGGATAAATATAGTAAATGAAAGTGTTGGATCATAAGAAAATGAATTACACTAGATGGCAACTACTGGAATTTTGAAAAATGTTAAGGGGTAAAATTGAAAATTTAGGGCTGGTCGTTCAAACGACCAAACACATGTTCGAACGACCAGACATGTGTTCGAACGATCTTGATTATGTCAGCCGCTCCTTTTGTGATGTTGAGCTCCCATTGGGTTGGGGTTTTTTAGGCGTTCGTGTATAAGAGGATAAAATACCTAGGATGAAAATCCACTTGGACGACCCTGACACAAACGTTATCACCTTTTTAAACCGTGGATAAATAATTTCTATCAGCTCTTGGGTTTTATTTTAACGAACGAGATTAATGGAAAGGTGTAACACAAGTTTTGGGTTTTGTTATATATAAAGAAATGTGGGGTGTTAAACCACCACTGCTAAAAAATCTTGTATAGCCCCAGCCTTCTCTATTTTTCTTAAACCATTCCCCACCATTATTGGTCATATTAACCACAGTCCAACTACAAAATAGATATTTTTTCCACTGTTAAATAGAGCTACGAAAATACAGAAATTTTTTTTTTTTTTTTTTTATGTGTGTTTGAAGAGGGTCATCTTTAGAAGAAGATAAATATATATAGTGGAGGCTTTGTGGAGTGTTTTAAATGGTGTTTCTTGGAGTTAAACTCGGTAGTGCAAGACAACCCCTTTAAGGCCACCTTATGTGGGGGGAGGGGGAGGGGGTCACCTCCATTGATCTTTCACGCCTTCGACTGATTTGGGCTTTATTTGAGGTAGAAAAACTAACTCTGATTGAGATTATTGTGTAGTGTATTTTCAACATGTCATTTACACATATTAGATTACATATATGCATGTAGGACATTGACTTGCATTATAGTGTTGATTGCTAATCATCTTGGCATTTGTATTGAATGAGTATAAAAAAATGATTTAAATTAGGTCTTGAAATATAACAAATTTCAGAAACAAAATAATATACATTTTTATGGAATAAAAATGTGGAGTAATGTTATTTTCGTGTATTTCAAGTAAAAAGAAATATTATACATTTTTATGAAATAAAAATGTGAAATAACGTTATTTGCGTGTATTTCTAGTAAAAAGAAATAATATACATTTTTATGGAACAAAAATGTGGAATAGTGTTATTTGGGTGTATTTCAAGTAAAACGAAATGATATACATTTTTATGGAATAAAAAGGGTGAAAAATATTATTTTTGTGTGTTTCTAGTAAAAAGAAATAATACATATTTTTACGGAATAAAAATATTGATAATATTATTTTAGTGTGTTTTTCTAGTAAAACTACTAATGGACATGTTGGAATAAAATGAGGAATATTTTGTGGAACAAAATATTGAATAATGTAGAGTATGAGAATACTAGTGCTAAATGGAAGAAATGGAAATTTCTAAGAAATAAAAAGGTAGTATTGTGAAAAGGGTATTATTTTGTGCGTTAAGGGTGTTAAAGTAATAGGTGTGGAAGTTGGGACAAGTGTGGTATGAAACAAGGGCTAAAATGACTAAAGTGTTTTAAATGTTAAGTTTGAAACTTAACAACTATTTTGAGAAATAACACTCGTTAAGGAACTAAATTGCAAGTTTGGTGAACAAAGGGTAAATTGGTAATTTATTTAAAGTGGAACATTTTTATGAAATAAATATGTTAAAGAACGTCTTTGCACTAATGTGTGTGAAAATGAATTAAGTCCTAAGGCGTGAATGATTCAAGTAAAAATCACATGTGTGTGGATAAGGGACTTAAAGAAGAAAAGAATCGATTTTGCAAGCGTTAATGGACAAACGGATGGTATAGTTCGAGTTTTGGCTTCGGTCGAGTAAAAGTAAGGAAATGGAATAATGTGGACATGTGTAAAATGTTAAACACATTAATGAGGACTCTGATGCAACTGATAATAAGCAAGAAGGGCCCGGAGCCCTCGAGTGAAAAGCTCTAAATCACTGGCCAGAGCATATGGTGCGCATAGCCGTCGATGTGGAGCCCATGTAAGTATGCGGTAAATGGTAAAATTTTGAGAAATGATAAAGGAAATATAGAACATATAAAGAAAAGGGTTGTGCAGTAAATATGTTAATACAACCTAACTTGAACAAATGTAATTAAATTTTTGGTAAAGGTAAAATGGACAAGCAAATGCGTAAATCTATTAATGTCCATAAATGAATGGAAAAGGGGTTAAAGAAAGTAAATAGATGGGTGGTTAAGCAACCTAAAATGGTTAAAACCATATTTAACACAATAGTGTGTTGTGAAAAAGGATTTTCAAAGATTAAATGAGTGTTTTCTAACACGGTGAATGCGTGTGTTGAAATGGTGATTTTCAATAAAAATACTAAAGTGTATTGAAATGAATGAAAGGGGTTAAATTCTGGTAAAGGAATGGGTTCTAATAAATCAAGTGTATTGATTTCATGTGATTAACCGGGTGTGTTAAATAGAGTGAGAAATGCTAAGTATGAATAAAGGAAGTCTTTTCAAGATTAAGGTAAATTAATCTAAATGTGCAAAGTTTTGGAAGTAAAACGGTTTACTGCATTTGAATATGTATTTTCTAAGGTATATCAATATGTATGTAGATACATATATATTTTTGCATGCATGTGATTATAGCGTGTGAGTATTCGTTTCTACCATTCATTTCTATACTGCTTTGTATATTCCCACTGGGCATAGGCTCACACCCTCGCTTTGTTATGACAGGTTAGGTGCAGATTCGTATTTTGAGGTCGTTTACAGGTAAGTGTACGTTATTTATTTTACATTAGTAGCTCAGTTTACTTGGACTCGTGGTGCTCCCATGGGTCCCACACATAGTATATCTTGAAACTGGACTCGCAAGCTAAACAAATGAAACATCAATTTAAAATAAAACTAGACTAGCAACATTATCTACGTTGTTTCATTGCACTTTACACATAACCTCTGATTCGGATCGAGTTGACTCACGGGTAACCCATAAATTTGGGTTAGGTCGTTACAACTGGTCTTAGAGCTCTAGATTCAAGGTTCCTTTCGGGTGTGACGTGGTGAGGTCGGTATTAGATCTTTCGACATTGGTGTTAGTTTGGGCCAGTCACGCTAGTTTGGTGACGGTTATGGTTCGTGTCCTCTATGGTAAGGTCAAAGAGGTTAGCATGACAAGTAAGTTAGTGCCAAGTGGCATACGATCAAGTAAAATTCTATAAATCGCTTCTGCATTTCTGATTTAGTATGTAAATAATTTACGGGCGTCCATGTAAGCCAAAAGTAGGGCTGTGTTTCGACTGAATCGGATCGAAAAATGCCACTTCGAAAAAAATTCTAATTTTTCCAGAAATAAAATAACTATTCCAATTTTCGATCCGATTTTTTCGAAAAATTAAAAAAAATTCCGAATTCGAAAAAATCGAAAAATCGGCAAAAATAAAAAACTCAAAATATATATTAAAAATTCAGAAAGTTCAAAAATTCTAAAATTTCAAAAAAATAAATTATGAATTTTTGATTACTCGAAATTCTCATTTTAAAGAAACCAAGAAAATGGCTTAACCCAACATGTAAATACATGAGGATTTGACCCATTTTTTCATTTGTGTAGAAGTTAGGAGGATACTCTCCTTTTATAGAGCATATTTTGGAGCCCTCTCTCTCTCCCAACCGATGTGGAATATGGAAGACTTTTAGAAAATTGAAAAAGAAATCGGAAAAATAAAGAATCAGAAAATAATTTCGAAAAAATAGAAAAATATTGAAAAAATCGGATCGGCATAGTTTCGAAAAAAATTGGATAAAAAAATCAAAAATTCAGAATTATTTCCGATTTTCGAATCGATTTTTTTTAAAAAAAATCGAAAATCAATAAACTAAATTTTCATTCCAAATTCGAAAAAAATTGGATCAAAAATCGAAAAAATCGAAAAGTTAAAAAAAACACAGCCCCCAGCTAAAAGTGGTGGCACCATGGATCGTAGTGTGAGGTGTTTCTGTTCGAACTTTGCTGACGTAAAGACTTTGAAGATATTGATAGAATAAAATATCTCTCGTTGAGCAAGTGGCACCAAATTGTGAAAGTAAGGATTGGTTGTTAAGGTGTCATAATTATGTAAAGTGAAACCATAATTTAGATTATATGCAGCCTTGGGTGACACATATGAAAAGTCAATATCGATGTGATAATTAGAAAATTTCGATCCTTGGGGTAATACCACGATTAATGGTAAAGTCGATGAGCATGTAAATTGACGTAGGCCAAAACTGGAGGATAGGTCAGTCTTTGCTGATAAGATATTATCCTTATGGGTAAACCTCTTAGTGGTTGTTAGTCGGTGAATGTACTAACGAGTGTTAGTTCTGCGGTGAGAAAGTATTAGGTCCCTGATTGCAGGCTTGAGTTTAGTACGTCCCAATTCATGCACCTTGGGCATGATGTGTATTTAGATAATCTTTATGATTAAAGTAACCTATGAGTGAACCTAGAAAATTGTGGTGACTCGGTATGAAGTAAATAAGTTGTGAAGTGTTAGAATAGGACCTCTTGTGGCGTTGTTAGGGTGGGCCTCCTTTTGGGCAATACCCTACATTCCGTGTCCTACCCAAAACCTGGGTGGAATTGAGTTAGGGTTTGGTGATTATAGTTTGGCATTAAGAAATAGGATCCCTTGTGGTGCTCGTGTTCGTAGGCATTGCTCGATGTCCCGTATCCTGCTAATATATATAGTCATGTTAATTAGTAAATTAGTATGTAGTATGAGGTTTACATAGTAAGGAAATTCATTTATAGTGATTGGACACTCACTAGGAATCAAATGATGCGGTCTAGTGAATTTAACTATGGGTTGGCATTCTGGGTACGCACGTGAGTTGTGTTAAATGATCTTTGGAGATAAGCACTAGGGTGGTTTGATGAAATTGACTTTGGGTTAGTAATTTGGATAGGTGTGTAAAGTCAGTATTGATAACTCCTTGGAGGTGTATACGAAGGCTTAACTAGCGAGATGTTCTGCGAGTGGTAGTCATTCCCTAGTAATAGTGAATTCGAGATTGTGTACCGTGCATTACAACAATGGTAGTATAGCTCTTCGAAACCTTGGGATTTATTATTGCATTGAGGTTTATGTGGAGGTGTCCATTTTATAGTGATAAACTCAAGGTTGTGTAGCATATGCCATGGTATGATTGATGGCTTCTCGTAATAGATGTGTAAGATGCCTAAAGAAATAATTGAATTTGAGATCATCGCCCATGAGGCATTGGGAATCATTGTCATAATGAAGTTTACATAAGTGATGGTAGACCATGGATGATTTTAGTACGGTTGGATCATGTCAATTTATGGTAATACCTTGGAGTTAGGGCCACAGATTTTGTTTATAGACATGTATCATGATATGACCATTTCTAAGTCTCCCCTGCACCCGGGAGACTTAGAAACACAATGAGATTCGTTATGACTTTTAGAAATAACACTCAAGATGAAGTGATAGACTTGATTATAACACCTAAGTGTTCTACTTGTATGGTTAGTAACGACTCTGTTGAGGGAGATCATTAGGCATGAGTGATGTTTGAAAGTTGAGATGCCATTAGAATGATTATGATTTGGTATCAGGTAGGCAGTGCTAAGGGTGTAAGTAATGATCCATGAGTTGGATGTTTGAAACTGTATGAGCGCTATGTTCACTTGATGAGAGTGGTTTTGGAAATTGGGGTTAGTTATCGCACGTTGATACTGTGAGGCCTATGTATTATAGGTTAGTGATTAACGATGAGTGTTGAAGGAATGAAATTTCTTTTGGTTCAGGTTGTTGTACTAGCTAATGATAATTATGTAGCATTAGTTCTAAGGAGGGAAGCCTAGCGTTTCCTCTTTCTGAAGTAATTGGTTTCGTATTCCGTTCATCCAATAGGGATAAGTGATTCATAGTTAGAAACCATCAGGGTTAACAGGCTAAGTTAGGGTAAATGGAAAGACTAAGACTCTAGCAAGATATCAGTAAGAGTTATAAACTTTAAGGGGTGCGTTGCCCATGCGTACTTCATGTGGCTCGATTCATTGTCGAAATTGAACTATTTTTCTTTGGCTTGGTTGTCGCCAAATTTTTTGCGTTTCTTGTGTCCTCTTTAATCCCGATAATGGGAAGTTGTTGACCAGTTTTGATATGGGTGTGGCATGGCGTAAGCTCAATAGTGATGCAGGTTAGGCCAATTGCGACCGATATGTCACGGTATGTGAGTGTGCTCTTCTTCGGATGCACCTTTATTCTATACCATTATGTGTGTACGTGTAGTCTCGCGCTGTTTCATATAACTGCGTATGTTAATTTATTGCTTAGGTTAACATGTCTGTTAGTTCGCTGGTGTAACTAGTGCAACTGGGTCGTGTGTCCCGAGGTTGTGACTTGAGGTTATTATGAACATTGGAATTTGATAAGACATTAGATGGTAGTGTTGCACTGGGTTCGAAATCGTACAAATTGAGTATGTGATCGCTCGTATGTGTGTGCGATACCTAGGATGACTCTAGGCTAGAACAAGAATCTCGTAGGAGATATCGATCGGGTAGATCTTTTTGATAAGGTGAGTGTGTGATCATAAGTGTTACGGTTATATCAGCGTAGGCTAGGTGTGGCTCGATATTTGTTTAAGGAAACATAGGTCGTAAATCCTAACATAGAACGGTCCATGATGATGAGTTCATAGGCGATAGTACCATGTTTGGTGAATATCGAATATCTCGAGGTCTTGTTTAAATAGACACGTTAGGCATGCTTGAGAACTACCAGTAGTAACTTATGGTCTGTCATGATTGCATTAACAATGGTGAGTGATTAAAGGTTAACCTTTATTACTAGACCATAGTGTTGAGGATATTATAAATTGTGATAAGCCAGGAATTTCGAGGACGAAATTCCCTAAGGAGGGAAGTTTGTAATACCACGCCCTAAATATTTTATTTAAACCTCGTGTAAAATTGTGATAATACAAAAAATGGGGACTTGGATGAGTATGACTAGATTATATCCCTAATTATTTTTATATAGGGACTTAATGATAATTATAGGAAAATTGTGAGTAAAAGATTTAATTACAAAGAATTATTGGATAAGGATTATATATGGATTATTAAAAAAATTGGGAAATAAACTAGGAATGCCTTTATTAAAAGTTGGATATTATTTGGATAAATATGGTAAATGAAAGCGTTTTATCAGAAGCAAACGAATTACATTGGATGACAGCTGCTGGAATTTCGAAAAATGTTAAGGGGCAAAATTGGAAATTTAAGGCTGGTCGTTCAAACGACCAGACATGTCATTCGAATGACTAGACACGTCATTCGAACGTCGTTGATTATGTCAGCCACTCCCTTTATGCTATCGAGCTCCCATTGGTTGCCCAATATTGGCTTGGGGTTTTTTAGGCGTTCGTGTATAAGAGGATTAAAGGCCTAGGATGAAAATCCACTTGGACGACCCTGACACAAATGTTATCACCTCTTTAAACAGTGGATCAATAGTTTCTATCATCTCTTGGGTTTTATTTTAACGAACGAGATTAATGGAAAGGTGTAAGGCATGTTTTGGGTTTTGTTATATGTAAAGAAGTGTGGGGTGTTAAACCACCACTGCTAAGAAATCGTGTAGAGCCCCAGCCTTCTCTATTTTCCTTAAAACATTCCCCACCATTGTTGGTCATATTAACCACAGTCCAACTGTAAAATAGATAATTTCCCCACTGTTAAATAGAGCTACGAAAATACTGAAGTTTGTTTGCTGGGGTTTTTGATGTGTGTTTGAAGAGGGTCATTTTTAGAAGAAGATAAATATATATAGTGGAGGGTTTGTGGAGGGTTTTAAATGGTGTTTCTTGGAGCTAAACTTGGTAGTGCAAGAAAACCCCTTTAAGACCACCTTAGGAGGTCGGGGGTTGTCACTTGCATTGATCTTTCATGCCTTCTACTGATTTGGGCTTCATTGGAGGTGGGAAAACTAACTCTGATTAAGTTTTATGTGTAGTGTATTTTTAGCATGTCATTTATTAGATTAAATATATTTGTGTAGGACATTGACTTGCATTGTAGTGTTGTTGCTAAGCATCTTGACATTTGTATTGGATGAGTATAAAAAAAATGATTTCAATTAGGTCTTAAAATAGAAAAAATTTCAGAAAGGAAATAGTATACATTTTTATGGAATAAAAATGTGGAATAATGTTATTTTAGTGTATTTCAAGTAAAATATATATTATATATTTTTATGGAATAAAAATGTGAAATAATGTTATTTTGGTGTACTTCTAGTAAAAATAAATAATATTCGTCTTTATGGAATAATGTTATTTTGGTGTAATTCAAGTAAAACGAAATGATATACATTTTTATGGAATAAAAAGGGTGAAAAATATTATTTTTGTGTGTTTCTAGTAAAAAGAAATAATAAACATTTTTATGGAATAAAAATATTGATAATATTATTTTAGTGTGTTTTTCTAGTAAAAATACTAATGGACATGTTGGAATAAAATGAGGAATATTTTGTGGAACAAAATATTGAATAATGTAGAGTATGAGAATACTAGTGCTAAATGGAAGAAATGGAAATTTCTAAGAAATAAAAAGGTAGCATTGTGAAAAGGGTGTTATTTTGTGCGTTAAGGGTGTTAAAGTAACAGGTGTGGAAATTGGGACAAGTGTGGTATGAAACAAGGGCTAAAATGACTAAAGTGTTTTAAATGTTAAGTTTGAAACTTAACAACTATTTTGGGAAATAACACTCGCTAAGGAACTAAATTTCAAGTTTGGTAAACAAAGGATAAATTGGTAATTTATTTAAAATGGAACATTTTTATGGAATAAACATGTTAAAGAACGTCTTTGCACTAATGTGTGTGAAAATGAATTAAGTCCTAAGGCATGAATGATTCAAGTAAAAATCACATGTGTGTGGATAAGGGACTTAAAGAAGAAAATAATCAATTTTGCAAGCGTTAATGGAAAAACGAACGGTTTAGTCCGAGTTTTGGCTTAGGTCGGGTAAAAGTAAGGAAATGGAATAATGTGGACATGTGTAAAATGTTAAACACATTAATGAGGACTCTGATGCAACTGATAATAAGCAAGAAGGGCCCGAAGCCCTAGAGTGAAAAGCTCTAAATCACTGGCCAGAGCATATGGTGCGCATAGCCGTCGATGTGGAGCCCGTGTAAGTATGCGGTAAATGGTAAAATTTCGAGAAATTATAAAGGAAATATGGAACATATCAAGAAAAGGTTTGTGTGGTAAATGTGTTAATACAACCTAACTTGAACAAATGTAATAAAAATTTTGGTAAAGATAAAATGGACAAATAAATGCGTAAATCTGTTAATGTTCATAAATGAATGGAAAAGGGGTTAAAGAAAGTAAATAAATGGGTGGTTAAGCAACCTAAAATGGTTAAACGCATATTTAACACAATAGCGTGTTGTGAAAAAGGATTTTCAAAGATTAAATGAGTATTTTCTAGCACGGTGAATGCGTGTGCTGAAATGACGATTTTCAATGAAAATACTAAAGTGTATTGAAATGAATAAAAGGGGTTAAATTACGGTAAATGAATGGGTTCTATTAAATAAAGTGTATTGGTTTCATGTGTTGAACCGAGTGTGTTGAATAGAGTGAGAAATGCTAAGTATGAATAAAGGAAGTCTTTTCAAGATGAAGGTAAATTAATCTAAATGTGCAAAGTTTTGAAAGTAAAATGGTTACTGCATTTGAATATGATTGTTCTAAGGTATATCAATATGTATGTAGATACATATATATTTTTGGATGCAGGTGATTGTAGGGTGTGAGTATTCCTTTCTACCGTTCATTTCTATACTGCTTTGTATATTCCCACTGGGCATAGGCTCACACCCTTACTTTGTTACGGCAGATTGGGTGCGGATTCGTATTTTGAGGGTGTTTTATAGTTAATCGTATGTTATTTATTTTATGTTAGTAACTATGTTTACTTAGACTCGGGGTGCTCCCCATGGATCCCACACATAGTTTATCTTTAAACTAGGCTCGCATGCTAAATAAGTGAAACGTTAATTTAAAATAAAACTAGACTAGCAACATTATCTACGTTGTTTCATCGCACTTCACACCTAACTTCCGATTCGGGTCGGGATGACTCACGGGTAACCCATAAATCTGGGTCGGATCGTTATATTTACAACATGAGCACATTTTGTATTGCATATTAACATTGAAAGCTTTATTCGATCGAACCTCGAATATGCAATCACTTGCCTTGTTTATGACCCATGTACGACCTGTCTCCATAGACTCTCTAAAATGGACATCCATACATGGACAAAGGAATCTAGTCCTTGCTTTCACTTCGTCTCTCCTGATAGTGCATTACTCCAATGTTCATTCGATATCATGGAGAAAAATTCATGAACTCTCTCTCCTCCTTTAACCAACAACCAAGCCATATGTTTGTTGATCGAATCTTCATTCGGTGCGTATGCGCAAAGTATAAATATTCCAATGATTTTTTCCTTCACTTTGCTATGTAACCCAGATAACTTGTCCCTCAAGTTACATTTTAATTTTTTGCAAATAAAATCCATGATTGGAATCGAGGAAAACTTTTGGAACTAACTTCAGCAACCCATTGTTACGATCCCAAATAAATGTATAAACTAGTGAAGTGTCAACGATGTTTGAAAACTATATCATGAACCAATTCCAGTTATCGTCATTCTCCGAGCCAACAATCGAGAATGGAATAGGAAACATGTCTTTTAATTAAAAAAACATAACATCTATTATGTGAGTTATTTAATCATGTTATGAATACACAATACACAACAGGGTACACAGTAACATTTATTGTTTGGGATTTGTAACTCCATTATGCATATATGAGCTGTATCAGGTCAGATAGTAAATGTTACTGTGTAACCTATTGCACAACATGTATACATAACATTATTAAATAACTCACATAGTAAATGTTACTGTTTACCATTTCAAGTATTCCAAACCACCCAAACAAATACTACCTGCACAAAATTTGTTGATGACAAGCATTAATATTAGTACTAATAGCTTAATTGATCACGTCTCTAAATCAAATGATAAATTTGCATATAATTTTTCTCCTACCAGATAAAATTATAAACTAAATTATACTTAACTGGTTACTAGTAGTTTGGTACTTCAATGTGTTGTGTTCCCGATACAATACACATTGATAGTATACATTTTCCTTACATCAACTTTAGTTATAAATATTCTGAAGTTAGATATAAACTTTAGACATTCTACCTTCCTAATTTTTAGACAATACTCATACTTCAAAACATATACTAATAACACATCATATCACAAATATACATATAATCCATTAAGTAAAAATCAACGTTTCGATGAATGTTAATGTAAGTAACTTAGTTCACATTTTTCCCATCGCCGCCAATAGATTTCCTATGTGCGTGCCTTCCAAAAATGTGCCATCCAAGAAAATAAGTGGTCAACAGTGCTTGAAGCCCTCTATACATGCATGAAATGCTACGAACATCCTTTTGAATTAACCAGTATCAGAATAGTAATCAATCGACCAATGACTGTCGGGGTTTAAATTCATAGTCACGTCCACATACCATCTTAACCTGTCAAACGATAGTGATTGTTCATTAAACACCTATCTATTCGCTTTTTCTACAGCCCACCACGCCTTATTATAGTCAAGATCATATCCATACTCCTTTGAGATAAATGTGGCGATGTCAATGGGGCGATTCATATGAATCGTTCTTACGCGATTTGCTAAGACAAAAGTTTATATTTACGAGTTCTGTACGCAACTCCACATGTGTGCTCTCCATTAAATTTCTTAACATAAAAGAATCTGTTAATTGTGCCAACTCTTCTATGCACATACCAACCACAACCTGTAGATAATCTGTACTTATACTTGGCGGTAACCCATTTCAAATCATTCTTGATGTAGTTGAATTCAAAGCCCACTTCAACTGCATACTTACAAAGCACATTACAGAATTTAATCACCCCACATCTATATTGTTGACCAAATTTAGTAATATCGTCTGACCAACCAAATGACAACAATTGTTTAGTTATAATATAACATTCTTCACATATTACCTCATCCAAGCACTCAAAATCTGCACCTTTGGTTAAAATGTCATCATTAAAATTATCGAAAATCCCTTCTCCATCACTTAGAACCACCTCCCGAGTCATGATATTGACATCCACAGTTTCAATGTCGTGTTTATGACAATGTAATAACAAAATACAAATATCCTCATCAAAATTAAGCACACATTGAGGGGGGCCCCTCCAAATTATAAGACAATGAAATAGAGTCATCAATTAGATCAATCCATCTGCTACGAATAAATTCAACCAACTCCGTAACTGTCGTTCGATCATGTAACATATTAACAAGTGTCCTATGCATGTACTTGCAGAACAATGTGACAAACCCTTCCATGATTACTACTACAAAAAGTAAAATTAGTCATTACATATATAAGTTCACCACACTATATTATTTTCTTAAAAGTTAAACATCTATATATGATGCAATTATGAAATTGAACATGAGAAGAAGATAAAAACTGATGCAAACATTTCAACAGTTATTATATTATTTAAAAAAACCAACTAAACAACAATAAAATTCGAAAACACATATACATATCATATCTTACATACACAAATAATGTACAAGAATGTCATTTGTATTACGCATAAGTGATATGCAGTAGGGCACAAGCTAACATTTACTATGTGGAATATTCAACCCTGTTATGAATACAATAGTTGTAATAGGTCACACGATAAATGTTACTGTGTGAACTGTTGTATAAAATAAAGCTTTTATAATACACACTCAGGAAATGATGCTGCCATGCGAATGTTATTCAATAGAAATCGAAAATATCACAAACAAACCATATCCTCAAATTAAAAACCAAATGTCACCTAGTCGGTTGTATTTTTTTGGGGAAACAACTATATATAACGAGAAATTATTGTTATGACAACACTGCAAAATCTTAGTATATACGTTATCATATCAAATTACTTTTTTTCCTATCGTATATTCCATTTGGTAGTTGATTTCCAACGTACCCATCATAATGATATGTTGAGGTTGTAATATAAATAATAATTATTGAATACATATTTATGATGCAATTATGAAATAGAAACTCAGAAAAAGATAAAAACCGATGCAAACATTTGAACTGTTATTATATTTCTTATAAAAATAAAGTAAACAACAAAAATATTTGAAAACACATATGCATATCCTATATACACACATAATGTACAAGATTGTCATTTGTGTTACACATACACGATACCTAACAGGGCACAAAGTAGCATTTACTGTGTGGAATATTCAACCCTATTATGCATGCATTATTTGTAACAAGTCACACAGTAAATGATACTGTGCGAATTGTTGTATAAGACAAACTTTGATAACAACAATTAATTTATATAACTACACTAAGAAATCTTAGTATGCTTGTTATCTTTTGAAATTATTTTTTTCATATCATATATTGCATTTGGAAATCGGTTTCTAATGTATACATCAAAATCAAATGTCGAGGTTGCTACTATATAAAAATAATTATTCAATACAAAATTAACCTTAAACACACAAATAGTAGACTTTGTTAAGATTACCAAAATAGATATCCATCGAAACCAATCACACTTTTGACAAACATTAATACTCACATTTAAACAAGTAAGTGCATTTCAAATGGTTGATACCAATATCCCACTTTCATATACATTGATATTCACATATAAAAGATAAAACATCAGTACACAAGTACATAAGGTTGTGAAAATTTGTACTTTGTAAATGCAAAAAAAATGAGTAAAACATAAAGATCAATTCTAGAATAAATTACGTTATTACAACATCATATATACTCCATACCCACTGCAACAATGGATTACACGAAAATTACCATAAAAAGTTGACAAATCCATATAAAACAAGTGTAAAATGTAGAATTTAAACTTACCTTCAACCTATATAACTGCTACGCCACACATTCTTATGAAAATTTATGGATTCTTCATAAATAGGGTTTTTATGTGATTGATCCCAAAATCTGACTTTCATTTCTGGGTATAAGTTGAACGGTTTGAATTTTGAAAACTGAAATTTCAAATCTTCCGTTGAAATAAAAAGGAAGATCGTGTAGGAGTATGGGAGAAAAGTGGGTTTGTTTTTAGGTGGGTATTTTGGTGATTGATCTTGGACGATTTTGGTATTTGGGACTTAAAAGGTGGAGGAGAAGTCAACGGGACTTATTTTAACATTGAACTCATAAGTGGGATCTAAATATAATTTTTCGTAACCTGTTGGCGTGTTTTTTTAAATAAAAATTTGTTATTATGTATTAGCCCTTTAAGACATTATTCTCTAAAAAAATTCAGGCAAACATTTCAAATGTTTCGTCATTTGTTTTTTATACATGGAGTGTCATCCTAGTGCACTTGATTTTTTTTAAATTAATTATTAATTTCTTAATTCAAATTATGTAAAGATAAGTAATGTTAAAGTTATAATTAAATAGAAATGACGTCTTTTGTGGAATTATAGAAGGTGTCATTTTTTGGACTCGGTGCAAAAGGTGTCATAGTTACTCATCCTATAAAAAAAGGGGCATTAATAAACCCCTCTCATACTCTATCCACTTTATATCATAATACAAGTGTATACCTACTTAATTTGTGGCATTGAGTCATCAGTTAGGCTCTTAATAGTATGTAATATGGTTAGGGCACACGTGATCGTATGTTGTGTCGAGTGGTGGCGGGAATGGTTCAATTGTAAATTATATTATATAGTTTAAAAAATGAATTTGGACCGTCTTTACCGTAAAAAATATGGCCCGTCTTGACCGTAAAAAATGGAGAGCATCAAACAAGTTATATCATTCTCAACATTAACGATAAAGTGATATGATAACAAATATTGACGTTATAAATTGAGTGTGAGCCGATCTTATCAATCTTGGTTGTAGATCACTAATTAGCTAAACATCATGAAATTATGAAATGAATTGAACTTAAATCTAACTCAAATACAGGTAATATATGAAAAAGATATAAGGCACCCGAATTTAATGTGGTTTAGCCATAATTAGTTTCATACATCCACGAATGGTGCAAATCTTCACTATAATCTAACTAATTAATAATCAACGCTAGAACCCCCTCAAACCTATAAAATGAATAATTATTATGTAAAAAGTCTAAGGAAAATGAAAAATACAGAAAGAGCCAAAACCCCAACATCTTCGACTCCGGTGATTGGATAATGTTGATTATTCATTCCTACTTCTACAGTTGTGGGAGACCTAAAAAAGGTTTTTAGACCCCATGTTGCAAGAAATGTCTATTTTATTTTAAAAATAATATTAAATGCAATTTATTTAAGTCTCATACCATCCCCTTTTGGCACTTACTCCCAAGGTATATCACCTTCCATAAATATAGGGGAAACAGAGTTAAATGCGTTAACCCTACATTAGGTATAAGTACCCATTATAAGCATAATTATAGTGAGAGATACTAGAAATTAAAGGAATGTTTAGGCAAATGTCTCGATGTTGAGGTGGTGGGGGTGATCAGAATAAGACTGAAAAAAATTAGGAAAAAGAGGTCTGGATGGTTTTCGAGAACATCAGTTGTCCAAATGCGACGATAAATTCTACAGTGGCGAACCCTGAAGATGGATGGGGCAAGATCTAAGTTATAATAACAACATCAGAAGAAGTGTTTTCTCTTTATTAAAGCTTCATTGGATGAGACATAGACTTATAGGGTTTTTTATGGGCGAATTGGAGGGATTTACGAAAGATTGAGGTTGGGGGAGGAGTATGAATGTCACGAGTCGTGATATAGTTGAATATTATTATGTATATGTGTGAATCTATGCGGGTTTAATGTTTAATGGGGGCTTAATGGGAAAAATAATAAGACAAGGAAGGACCAAAGAAAGAATTTCGAAATTTAGATTGTATGTGAGTATGTGAATTGGGTTTTATTTATATAACCAAATTGTAGCTATACACAACATTCTTTTGGCCAATCCTATGAGATCGACTAATATCCTGTGTTTCAGTCGATGGGTATTAAAATCATTCTTTATACCCTAGAAAGATTTAATCCCTTCTGAACAACCCTTTGTTGATGCTAGAAATGTTGTGTCTTCATTATTTGGATTATTGAACACATTAATCAAATTATCAATAGGACATTAACTTCTAATTTTGTGTCATGTTATACATACACACACAAATTTAGATATATACAAGGGGTTTGTTCTAATTTTTATTCATACACGTACAATACCAATAGGGTTTTCACTAAGGATTAAGTAAATAATAATAAAATAATATATCAAAACTCAATCGTCGTTTAAATTAAATAAAAGATCCTTTGAATTAGGGTTGTCATCAAGAGCAGAATGAAACTCTGTAGGGGCCTTTAATGTATCTACTTGAATAATCACAATCTTTGGCGTATGCATTACAACAGACCAATTATCATTATTTTTGCACTTTAAGTAGAATATTTTCTTCAAGTTTTGAAAGTCACACACAAAAGGATCATCGACCATGAGATTTTTACTCTTGATCTTAGATAAATATATTATAAGTGGAAAAATCCTAGTATGATGAATTTAACATAATTAAGCCGAGCAATAAATAAAAGTTCAATCACATAATAACACTATATATACGTTGTGCCTACGTTTACGGGGTGTTACTCTCTCTTTATTGATTAATTCTTAATAATAAAGATTAAATGCCCCTTTTTAGGGGTGTGGGTTACATTTATAGATACCTGAAGAGAGTGAGTTATGTGGGACTCCGTGGCCTTGGATTGTTCTCATATCTTGATTGAGTGAATCCAATTTCGAGATATCTGTTGATTGGCCTCTATGCAATCAAATCTCTTTGAGTTATGGTTATGCCAACTATGTCGGACATGCATCAGCTACTCCTAGCTAGTCGGATAATACCCCCATAATTTCTTCCTAAGCTTTGCAGTCTGATCAGAGTGCAAAGGTTTGATCGCCTATTAAATGTAACTCTGATCGTAGTTGACAGTGAAATTCGATCGCCCATAGAAGCTATGGTCGGGAGATGTCAACACTTAATATTTTTTTTAAATGATGAAAAGGATTCCCAATTTGTTAGAGGGGACCTTTTCCCCTATTTCCTTATATTCCTAACATTCCCACAAAAAGGAAATCAGGGGTTCATCCGACCCTATTAACTTGGGGGATTCCCTCGACAAATCGCAGATGCAACTTGTGAAGAAAAATAGGACCAATACAAGTCTTGTAGCTTAGCTTCCCTTCAAAAAGGTAGATGCCCCTACTAAGGGTAAGGGACATGCCATTATGTCATTGGTCAAGAATGCCAATCTTGCCCCTGCACTTTGAAGGGGGCCTGTCTGGGAGCCAATTAGAAAGTGTTCCATGTCTTGACAACTGATGGTCTTATTTCTTATGCTTCCTAAACCCTTTCATTGCTAAGAATTTTTTTGCTTATGTTTGGGTTATTTCTTCAAATTTTTATGCTATCTCTTTTTGCTTGGCTCTTTCTTGAAGATTTTGGTGGACTTCATCGAACTCTTAGATAGGAGAGACATATAAGATAATGTCAATGATGATATGAGCCATGCTTTGAATGAGTTTCAAATGGTCCTGAAAGATATTGAAAACGTCCTATAAGATAGAGGGGAATGCCAAGGACTGGGATCTTTCTAAGCAAAAGTCCAAGATCTAACATTTGGAGAAAGCTGTCGAAAAGTATGCACAAACCTTATCTGGGACATGACCTACAACCAGTGTAGGACAATACCCTTGGTTAGGAAAAAAAAACTAGACTTCATTCGCAAGTGTTTATTTAAGAAAGTCTAGGATGAAGCTTTGGTCAAAACTGGGATCCCCTCTGAATTTGAGATCTTCAACGAGAACGATCCAAGTTCTTCCATAAACTTAGAGGAGGAGGAGGGTGAAGCAATAAGTGACATCCATGAAAAGGAAGGTTCCAAACAAGTAAATGAGGCCACAGACCAAAATAAGGTTATGGATGAACATGAGCAAGTGATAACAAATAACGAATGACAATTTAGTTAAATTAGTCTAGAACTTCTTATACTTTGTATTTTGTCTTTTTTTATTTTCCCTGTAAAGGCTTGCCCAAATTTCACACTTTAATGAAAAGACTTGTCACTTTAGCTTTACTCTATCTTGTTCGATCACTTTTGATTATTTATTTGTGTATGGTTGCTCTATTTATAGTTTTTGAATACCTTTTCTTTTCTTTTCTTTTTATAGCTTGATATCAACTTGGCCTTAGTGAATATAGCTCAGGATCATGAATACATGGACTTCATTCTTGGTCAGGATGCTTCTAGATGAGATTAAAAATCCTTTTCTTATGTTCTATAAGTGCTCCAAAAAATGACAAGTGCATATGGTGAGAAAACCTATGTGGTTGCTTCTCTTCGGACCAAAATCAAAGATGTCAAAGACATTGGTAGTCAGTTGAAGAATGAGAATACTTTTCTAAGGGAGCAACTCGACATAGCCGAGTAAACTTTTAAAGAAGACCAAATGACTAAGAGAAGTCTTCAACATAAGGTGATAAGACTGAGATATCAGTTTCATCATAGTCCTTGCATAGATTGATCGGAGAGATATGATGAGATTGGATGAATGCCTTGCCTCACTTGGACAAAGCCAGATAGGTCGCTTACAAACATGGATAGCTAAATGCTTTGTCAATTATGAGACATCCTCATAATTCCTAGTTATGGTATTAGTATGTGGTCCATTACCCCTTTACTCGGCTCTCTCCTGTTAGGAGTACGAAATCTTGGATTCCTATGAACACCATTCATATTCAATTAATAATGAAGTATCTCCTCAATCATGAGAGAGATGATGAATTACATACCTATTTAGATAATGGTCACCATGCTGCAATAACTATTGATCTTGACTGCTGAAGATGAAGAAACTATGATCATCTTTTTTGTATTTTTGTTGTAATTTTGTCCATATGGCTACTGTAAAATGTATGTTTATGAATGAAATTATAAATTAATTCCATGTTTTGCACTTTTCCATTTTTTATGTTGAGAATATTTTTTATCATTTGTGATACCTTCTAGGGAGGTGACGTCACAACCCCATAGGCCTAGTATAAATTATGGAAAAAGTCCACATGATTGTAGGGACATCCACCAATTTCAAATCTTAGCCGACTAATTTCGAAACACTTATTGCCTAAGGATCCCCCATAGATATTTTTCTTGTGGGGGAAGTCATTGATGTTTTCATTATTACTAGTGGCGAAAACATGTAACCTTAAGACATGATTAAGTGTAATCTCACTATCATATTAAAAGGGCGATCAGAACTTAATTGGACAAATTTAAATAAATTTGCAATGATGATGTACATGCCATAATAAAAGATTCTAATTAACGATCTTAGCCTTCCATTTAGAACAATCAGAAAGTTAATTGCATTAATTAAACTTAAATCATCCGAGAGGTTAGAGTAACAAAAATTAAAATTTGCATAAAGCTTAAAATTTCATAAATAAAATCTCATAAGGTTGCTCCATTGTTTCTGGATAGTAGGCTCCTTAGAGGTCTTCCCTGATGACTTTGATTGGACTTTCCCACTTAGCACCCAATTTTCCATCTAGTGGCTTTCTCATGTTATCAATAACCTTTCTCAGCACATAGTCTACGACCTATATATTCTTTAGATTGATGCATTTGTTGTACTTCTTGGCCAACTGATGTTGGTAGGAATCCAGTTTACTCAAGGATTTTTCTCTTTTTTCCTCAGTTACGTCGAACTCAGTCCTTATGATTTCTTTCTTTAAGCTCTGGTCAACGACAATCGTCCTCGTGGTTGGCTATCCAACTTCCATTGGAATTATGGATTCCATTACATAGCCAAAGGCGAATTGAGTTCCCTGGTTGAGATCCTAGTCATTGTTTGGTATGCCCAGAGAACATGGGGGATCTCATCCACCCAAGCATATTTTTCTTTCTCTAACCATTAATTTATTCCATCGCATACTGTCTTCTTGGAGGCCTCAAACTGTCCAGTGCTTTAGGGGTAGGCCATTGAATTATAGTAGTTCTTAATGTTGTGACTGTTGCAGAAGTCTTAGAATGAAACACCTTCAAATTATGTTCCATTATGAGTGATAATTATCCTCGAAACACCAAGTTGGGTCATGATATTCCTTTAGATAAATCTGATCATTTCGTTATCCCTTACGTTTGTCAAAGGATTAGACTCTATCCATTTAATGAAGTAGTCTATGCCGACCAATAGATGTTTTTAATTTTCTGGTGCCGTAGGTGGGGGACCCCCAATATCAAATCCCCACTATGAAAAAGGCCATAGTGTGGCTAATTCTTTGAAGTCCTTTGTTGGATGATGAAGCATGGGTGATAATACTTGGCATTTATCAAATTTTTTCACATAGGATATTATGTCCTTTAGCATATAAGGCCACCGACAACCCTCTTTTATAGATTTAAATGCTAGAGATCTACCCCTAGAATGACATCCATATATCCCTTTGTGCAGTTCATAAAGGACTTGATCGACATTATTAGGATGTACGCATTGGAGATATGGTCCAGTAAAGGATCGCTTATATATCTTTTCTTCAAGGGAGATGTAATATCATATAGCTTTGACTTTGATCAGGTAATACTGCTTCTTATTGAGTGGGAAAAGCATCTTCTAGCATGTGTGTAATGATCAAATCCATCTAACTTGGAGTTCTTTTGAAAGTTGGGACTTAATCGGTGACCTTTGGCTTTAGGATTCATAGGTTAGGAAATTTATTCCATATCTATTGTTCTTATGATATCGGATTCAATGGATACAGCTAAAGTGGCCAAGGGATCTGCATAGTTGTTGTTTCATGGGGAAACTATTGGATTTAAACCAAATATAAAGATGATACGCGCCGAGGGAAAGGGCCTTCTTCAAACCGATGATGAGTCCTTCGTTGTTGGATGCTTCAAAGCCAAACATGATTCCTTGACCGAGCTTGGTTTGATTTGAAGTTACTAGGATAATTTCCACTCCCATACCTTTTTGAGTTGAAGGCTTCGTCAACATAGTGTATCCATTTATTGAGAGGGTTAAACTCTTCGGTGGTAACTTGATCGACATGTTTCTCTTTATCGAGCTCCTGACACCTAGTGAACTAAGAGATGAAATATACTAAAACTTGTATTTTGATCATAGTTCTTAGTTGGTACTAGATATTAATACTCACAAGTTACACCCACCACTTGGACATCTGTTCATAGAGGTCAGCCTTTTTGGGGACTATCTTGAGTAGGAAGGAGGTGATAAAAATGATTGAATGGTCTTCAAAGTAGTTCTTTAACTTTTATGAAGTGATCAGAGGAAGGAAATATTTTTTGGCATCTAGTAGTGTCTTGCTAACATAATATATTGGGACTTGGTTCCCTTTTTTTATATATTATGGTCGAGCTAATTGCGTAGTTAGACAACATGAGATACATGTAAACTGTATCACTTAGATTTAGGACCGCGAGTAGAGTGGTCAACTTAAGTAAATCTTAATTTCTATAAGTCCTTTTGATCATTCTTAGTTCCAATTCTAGCACTTATCCTTTTTCAAGGACTAAGAGAATGGTCGACACTTATCAAAGGACTTAGAGATGAAGCGGTTAAGTGTTGCTAACATTCTAGTCAGATTTTGTACATCCTTAACTATTTTAGGTAGCTGAACATTGTTGATCACCTTAATTTGGTTAGGATTCTCTTTTGTTACTCGTTGGCTGATCAGGTATCCAAGGAATTTCTCGAACTTTACGCTAAAAGAGCATTTGGCTATGTTAAGATTCATCTTGTTTTACGTAAGGACCTCAAACGTCTTCACCTGGTCATGTAGATAGTCGATTTTGCACTTTCTTTTCACGAGCATATCTCTATAAAAACTTCCACAGTGTCACCCTGCTAGTGTTTGAACATCTTGGTGACTAACCATTGGTAAGTTTCTCTTAAATTCTTAATCCTATATGGAATAACTATATAATAGTACAAAACAATGATAATAATGAACAAAGTCTTCCCCTAGTCGGGCCCAAACAAAGGGATCTAATGATACCCTTAGGAAGCATCTAATAAGCTCTTCCATTTATGGATGGTTGTGGCATTTAACAACTGTTCAATATTTGGCAAAGGAAAGTTATCCTTAGGATGAGCTTTGTTCAGGTCTGTGAAGTCTATGCAGACTTTTCACTTCCCATTACTTTTCTTAAAGACAACTGGTTTAGAGAGAAATAATTAGGGAATTTAACTTTTATAATGTACCTTACCTTCAGAAGTTTCCCCACTTATTCTCCCATAACTTTTGCCTTCTCGAGGGCTATTCGACGTGCCGTCTATGTGATCAGCGAGAATGTCTGATCCATATGAAGTTGACGACACATGACTTCGAGATCACCTCCCGACATGTCCTACAACTTTTAAGAGAATACATCTTGATTCTCTTTGATTAGAGAGATTAGTTATTCTTTCTCATGATAGTAAGTGATCTATCGATTAGAAATATCTTTTTCGATTGTGAGTCGTCAAACATGACTTCTTGCAATAGATTTATGAATCTGTCTGTGGGGCCCCCTTATTTCTTCCACCCCTAGTCTCCCGTACTTTAGTTTCTACTTGGATGGAGTACCCGTATTTTTTAGTCGGTTCATCTGCGACCATTTCTCATTCTTCTTTTCTTATTTGGGCCTGATGCCAACGATGAAGCATTACCGAGAAACAACCTGATTCCCCCTTATCTCCATTATCCTTCGGTTGATGATGTATTTGATCTTCTGGTGGTAGGTGTAGGGGACAACCTTTATGGCGCGGAGCCAATATCGTCCTAGTATAACGTTATAAATGGATTCAATGTCCACAACTAGAAACTCGACCAACTTCGAGATATTTCTAGTTCGTACTAGGAGTACCACTTTTCCTAAGGGCATGGTCATCTTTCCAATGAAGCCGACCAAAGGGATAGTCGCTTCCTTCAGATCTTCCATCTCGAGGTTGAGCTTTTTAAACAGTTTTAGGTACATGACCTCTGAGGAGCTTTGTAATACCCAATAATTTTGGTAATTATTTAAATGATTGGTAATTGTAAAAATAAGTTAATAATCTAGAATTGATTATTACTTGAAAAAATTGGTAGTAAGTTAATTCATATTTAGATGATTATTAAAATTTCATTCTATGTGATTTATTTGTGTTGCATGTTATGTTTAATTAATTGGTGTAATTAACTAACTTGGACTATGTACGGTTACATGTAAAATAAATATGTGTGTGTTTTGTTTTATGTTGTGAGGTATAATAGTGAGTCATAAACTTTTACGATTTGTATCAGACCCTGGAGTGATACGGAATCCCAGTTATGTATCTTATTTCTTTTCAGTTGGGCCTGGGAGAGAGTTATACCCTTACGCTGAGTTTTGGGCTATTATGGATAATATTTTGGGCTCATTTAGAGGTCCAAAAATATGCTTATTATGGCCCTGCGGGATTAAGAAGTATTTAAGAGATATTAACCTTATTAATTAATTACTTTAAACATAAGAAACAAACCCTAGCAGCATTATACTTTTTAGTAGAAATTAAGGAGATTTTAGGAGAAGAAGAACAAGGATCATTGTGTAACGACTCATTGTTCATCGTTTCAGGCAACAAATCTCTTGCTATATCACATCTCAATATGTAACTTGTTTATAATTCCATGTTATGTGTTTAATTCTGGGATTTAGAATGCATGTTTAGGATTGAATCTGATTATCTTAATAATATTTATTTATTGGGTTAATTAGTATTAGTATTAATTAACTCTACACTGAAGACTTGTACTTTTATAGAGAAATCTGAATTAAATAATCTTGATATATGATTATGTGATTAGATTTCATGTTTAGGATTTGGTTTCGTTTATTAATTGAATACCTTTATTAATTTATGTTTGAGATTGGAAATCATATATGATTATGATTTTATTACATGTTAAAGATGAAAACTTACTTTAATTTGGAGATTGATAGAATTGATCCTATGAGTATGTTTAGTTGTTGTTAAATCCATTATAAATGAATTAGGAGTATGAATAATTATGTTTTTGGGTTGGAAGAATTAGGTTTGGGATAATCGTGAAGCTTAGGTTGAGCGTCAATGGAGTTTGGAGAACATAACTTCATTTTTGGGGAACAACTTGGGCCTCTATCCCGAACCGAATCACTTCATCCCGGGGATAATCGATTTGTCCTTTGTGGTAGGCTGAGGTTGGGTCATAAAAACAACTGTAGGGTTATTCCAAGTTGATTCGAGTATTTAAAACTTTTTTTACTCGAGAGATAATTAGTAAATTTCAAAATAAGAGGTTTAAGAGTGAATGAACTAAAATTTAATAAGCTGACATAATTGAGGTTGAAGATTTGTAAACTTTAATTAATAGTACAATTCGATTTTAGGAATTGGGATCAATTTGGGTAGACACATGAGCGAAGCGATATCCTATAGATGTATGCATATATTGTGTGGTATATATATATATGTACGCATGAGCATACCGCTACTCGTGGTGATGCTATCGGTCGAGGTTACTTTGGAGGTTGTGACCATGTACCACACACCTAGCTATTGATGAAAGTGATCGTGGAGGTCTTATATTTAGATCTTATGTCCAGTCGGTCTAGACTTCATGGTGATAGAGGTTAATGATCTGATCTATTGGTTGAATTTTGGTATGCGACTACTCGGTGATGTAATTGCGTATTGAACGTCGCTTTACTTCATTTCTAGGACCACAGGGAGTTTCCATATGACAAGGGTAAGAAGAGGCCCGCCTTATACAAATTCGTTTAGCTATCAGGGGAAAACAAATGGAGGTGGTACACAAGGGGCCATTAGTCTAATGGGCCTCAGACAAAAGAGTGGCATTATAAGAAGCACAGAGGGTTTGATGACTGTAAGAGCCACCAAGGCCAGGGGAAACAGTCTCAGCAGGGCCATTAGGGTCAAGGAGATCAGCTAAGGGTCAGTAGGGCCAAGAACATCGAGTCTAGTAGGGCTATCATGGGTATTAATAGGAGAGATATCATTTTAATGTCACATGTTTTACTTGTGCCGAGGGTGGCCACATAACTAGGAGGTTCCCTAAGGTCAAACAAGGCGCATAAGAGCTGGGAGGTCAACATGGGTAAGCATCAGCAGTTGTTATCCCACCAATTTCTCAAGTGCCAATGGTACTTTCACCATAAGCCCAACTGAATAGGCATAAATTCTTCCAAATTTTCCCTTTAATTTAGAGACTTTTATTACCTTGGACAATGTAAAACGAGTTGATTTATCTCATATCATTGCTAATGGGTTCGTCTAACAAGTATCCCGAGTTTCGTGTATTTCTTATTGATTTTACATGTATTTAATATATGAAAGAAAGAAAGAAACTGAAAGAAGCAAGAGAGAAGAAAGAAGACCCAAAGATGTGAGATAATCATGAGAAATTGAAGAGATAATGAAGAGAAATTGATAAGGAAATCCGGATCGATCCGGATGGCCTAAAAAAAGGATCGATCCGGACACTGTAAGTCACTGTATAAGGATGCATTTACCGGATTAATCCGGTCCTCATAAAAATAGGATCAATCCGTCCCCCAAAGTTCACTACATAAGGCATATTTAACGGATCGATCCGGGTGAAATAAAAAAAGGATCGATCCGGTCATCAGGCAGATCGATCCGAAATGTTTTGGCAGATCGATCCGGGGTTCGAGATTTGTGATTATTTTCTTTAAGCTAGAGTCTTGCATGACTCCAACTCTTGTATTTTTTGTAATGTATATATTTCAATGTCTTCCCAGACAAAAAATGGGGCTTCTAATTAGTTTTTAGAGAAGCTTTTTAATTAGTTTTGGAGATAGAACAATAAGAAACCTAGTTTTCATTTAAAGAGTTTGCTGTAAGGATTTGATTCAAGTTTCTACAATACAAGTAAATTCATTCCATTCTTGCTATCATAATTGCTTTAGTTAATTGATTAGTTAATAATTTCATTCTTCGTACTTCTAAGTTACTAGTTAAGATGTCTTCTTTTATTAAAATCATGCTTTCTTCTTATTTTATTATGTCCGGTTAATTTTTTAAGGGTTGGGATGCATGAATCCAACCCGATGTTCTTTATGAATGCGTAAAATTTGTTTTTGAATTAAATAACTGAGTTGATCGTGTTGTCTGGTGATCATAATACTTTTGATCTTGTTTGCCCTAGGTAACCGGGATACTTAAGAGTGCAACGCATGTGTAGCTACGACGACACTGCTTTACTCGTCTCTTGATTATGTATGATGCGGGCTACGATCCCTCATATATGTAATGCTTGGGAGTACTAAAGATTGGGTTTACTAAGATATTTCTATTTCGAATTAAATTTTAACGTTGATAAATGAACTAGGGTTGGAGGAGTGTATATTGACTCATTTTCTCACTTGCACTTTTCACTACAGTTTTTAATTTGCTTAAGTATGTTAAAAAGCTTTTAATTTATTTCTAAATTCTGTAGGTAATTTTCTTATTATTTTTGCTTGTAGTTAGTCCATCTCCCATAATCACCTTTTCGTTCTTTTTTAGAATCGAGTTAGGGTTCTCAATATTTCCAACGTCATTACGATTTCCTTAGTCCTATTTCCCTGTGGAGATGATCCCGACTTACCAGGTTTATTACTAACGCGATAGGCTTGCACTTGAGCCTATATCAACACGAACACTAGATACACATTTGTGGTCGCGTCAAGTTTTTGGTGCCATTGCCAGGGATTTAAGTAGACTTAGGTTAGATTGAGTCAATATAAAGCTTAGAACAAAAAAAAAAAATCATCTCTCAAAAGCCTTTAATGCAAAATCTTGAACAAACTCAAACTCCTCAAAATACTCCAACCCGAATTAACGAAAATTCAATCGTTGAGTATAAATCTGACAGCCCCCACACACCTCGCGTTACACAGTTTTGGGTTCCACCTCCTACCCCTGAGCACTCTATTAATAGTTACACCCTGAGTCAACCCTCGAGTCACCCATATAGAACATTGAGTGAGTATTCCGAGCTATTTGAAGAAGGAGCTATGCTTGACGCAGCAAGTTTCGGCATTGGAGCAAGAAATCCACCCTATCGTCCCATAAAAGACTTACTCTTTCCTAAACGAACTGTCACCCCTGGTTGCATTTTACTCCCGTATAATGTCGGTCAGTTCCACTTCCGTAATGGGATGATACATATTCTCCCTACTTTCCATGGCATGGATTCGGAGAAACCATACCTTCACATAAGAGAGTTCGAAGAGGCATGCGACACATTTAGTGACCAAGCTTGCACGCAGGATGTCGTTCTCCTAAAAAATTTTCCTTTATACTTAAAGGATAAAGACAAGACCCGGATATGGTCTCTACCCCCGAACTCCGTGGTTTCCTGGAGGGATATGCAATCCAAGTTTATCTCAAAATTCTACCCACAGTATAAGACCAACTCTGCCAAAAATCAAATCCAAGGTTTCCGACAACACGATAATGAGCCTTTTGACAAGTGTTGGGAACGTTTCCAAGAGTTGGTAAGTGAATGCCCCCATAATGGTTTTGAAAAACACCATTTTATCTCTTTATTCCATAATGGGTTGATAGTGGATTCCAAACAACTTGTGCAAACAATGTGTGAAAGACCTTTTGGGGAGTAGGACTCCAACGATGCCGAGGCCCATCTTAAGTATGTCGTAGAGACTAATCAAGCATGGGACACATCTGATCCTAATACCCAAGCTCATCCTAGACAAGCATCTATTGCTCTGACTGCATCTGGTCTATACCATTTGGATAGTAATACCTTAATAAACTGTCAATTCGATCAATTTCAGAGAGATATGAGAGATTTACTTGATATCCGTTTGATAGATATCTCCGGATCCAGCCGTGTGTTGAAGGAAAAGGTGTGTGCTATCTGTGATGCGGGCCATTCCACAAAGGCATGCCCGATGATTTTCACCTACAAGGCCATGCACACCGAGCAGGTGGATGATATATGAGGATTCAAGGGAAATTTTAACGCCCCACATGGGAACTCGCACAACCCTTTGTGGAGAAACCATCATGGTTTTAATTATGGACAACCACAAGCTACACTGAACCCATATTCATAGGTTATCCCATCTCCACCTCCTCCTCAATTTCGGCAAGCACCACCTCCTCCGGCTCTGTATATTACTCCACCGTGGAGGAACCTCGAGGATACAATAAACCAGTTCATCAACTCTCAGAGTGCAACCAATGCTAGATATGATCGCATGTTCGTCGACATGAATGCAAACATCTTTAAGTTGCAATCATCGTTGAGTATCCAAAAGAAGGGCAAGTTTCCCGCCTAGGGCCAAAGACATCCCCAAGGTCAACCTAGTGTTAGATCCATATCTACAGAACATCAGGAGCATCGCCAAGTTGTAACCACTCTTCGTAGTGGGAGAGTTATTGATTTATTTCCTCCCCAAACGACACTTCGAAAGACAAGGAGACTTTGCCTGGCACGAAAGAGGCGGAAAATATCTCCTTGGATGAGAGTGATAAAGAAAAAACTAGTGAGCCCGTGGTAATTGTCAAGCCACCCTCCGCTGCGCCATTTCCTCAAAGATTGGTTCCTTACCACGAAGGGACCATAAGTGATGAAGTGCTAGAGGTGCTTAAAATCATGAAATTGAACTTGCCTTTCCTCGATGCAGTAAAGCAAATTCCAACTTATGCAAAAGTCATTAAAGATTTATTGACAGTCAAGTGGAGGATGAAGGTAAAGAAAAACGTGTTCCTAGCACAAAACGTGAGCTCTGTTCTTCTTAACGATCTCCCACCTAAATATAAGGATCCCGGTGCACCCACTATTTCTTGCACCATTGGAGAGGACAAAATTAAGAGGGCCTTACTCGACTTGGGGGCAAGTTTTAATATCCGCCCCTATTCAATTTATAGGAAGCTTGATTTGGGCGATCTTAAGCCCACAAGGATCACTCTCCAATTGGCGGATCGGACCGTGAAGATACCGAGAGGTATAGTTGATGATGTGATAGTCCAAGTGGACACTTTTTACTTCCTAGTAGATTTTGTCATTTGGGACACGAAACCCTCCTTCGCCTCGAAGAATCATGTTCACATCATTCTTGGGTGCCCATTCTTAGCTACGGCTAATGCACTTATCAATACTTGAAATGGGCGGATGTAACTCACTTTTGGGAACATGACCTTAGAAACAAACATCTTCAATATAGCCCAACAAGCAGAGGAAGGAGATGATCTTCACGCGTTGAGATTAATTGATGAGATCGTAGAAGAGCACATTGAGGAAAATTTCTTTGGATATGCCTTAGAAGCTTTCCTAGTATCTAGTCATGAGAGCGAGGGAGCTTATACCGAGTTTGAGAGAGAGGTTAAGGAGTTGAGAGAGATTCTTGATAAGAGAGCATCAGATGAGGACGCGAGAGATGTTAGTTGGTTTCTTGATTCAAAGAGTTACCTCTGAGGGAGGCACACATGGTGCCCTCTAGCAACTCATTCCCGACTCTCGAGTTGAAGAAACTACCCTCCAATGTTAAATATGCTTTCCTAGGTGAAAGTGAGACATTTCCTGTTATTGTCTCCTCTAGCTTAAATGAAGAGCAGGTGGGTAAGCTATTAAAAATTTCGAGGAAGCACCAAACTGCTTTTAGTTGGTGTATAGATGATCTAAAGGGGATAATATCTCTAATTTGCACTCACAAAACTCACCTCGAGGAGGATGTGAAACCCTTGAGATAAATGCAAAGAAGGCTAAATTCCACCATGAAATAGGTGGTGAGGGCCGAAATCATCAAATTGTTGGATGCCAGGATTATCTACCCAATCTCGAATAGCAATTGGGTGAGCCCCATCC
This sequence comes from Sambucus nigra, assembly GCA_949130495.1. Taxonomy (NCBI): domain Eukaryota; kingdom Viridiplantae; phylum Streptophyta; class Magnoliopsida; order Dipsacales; family Adoxaceae; genus Sambucus; species Sambucus nigra. Next base: position 597,047,029 of record OX422215.1, on the reverse strand, counting down.
AAGTCGTCCCGAAGAAGTCGGGCATGACAGCGATTGAAAATGCTAAGGGAGAGCTAGTTCCCCAACGTACCACTACTAGGTGGCGCATTTGCATTGATTATCGAAAACTCAATGCAGGAACTAGGAAAGACCATTTCCCCTTGCCATTTATTGATCAAATTCTTGAAAGAGTAGCGGGCCACCCTTATTATTGCTTCCTATATGGTTATTCCGTATATAACCATATTGAGTTAGATGTACTTGATCATGAGAAGACGACCTTCACTTATCCCTTTGGAACATTTTCCTACAAATGTATGCCATTCGGCCTGTGTAGTGCACCCGCGACCTTTCAAAGGTGCATGTTGAGCTTATTCAGTGACATGGCTGAGAGAGGGCTAGAGGTATTTATGGATGGCTTTAGTGTTTTTGGAACCTCTTTCGATCTATGTTTAGCCAATCTTGAGAAATTACTAGGCCTATGTGTGGAGAAGAACTTAGTGCTGAATTGGGAGAACTGCCATTTCATGGTAACAAAGGGCATAGTTCTTGGCCACATTATTTCATCCAAAGGGATAGAGGTTGATAGAGAAAAAATCGATGTCATAGTTGAGCTACCCCCACATAAATCGCTAAAAGATGTGCGCACTTCCTTGGGCCACGCGGGGTTTTATAGAAGGTTCATTAAGGATTTTAGTGCCATCGCTAGACCCTTAAGAAACCTTCTTATAAAGGACACCCTGTTCGAGTGGAATGAAGCATGCCAAAATGCTTTTGAAAAATTGAAGAGCATGCTTGTTTTCTCTCCCATCGTGCAAGCCCCGGATTGGTCCTTACCATTTGAGCTCATGTGTGATGCTATAGATTATGCGATAGGGGCTGTTCTGGGCCAAAGAAAAGATAAAAAAGCTCATGTCATCTACTATGCTAGCCAGACTCTCACCGAACCATTACTCAATTACTCCACCACGGAGAAGGAATTACTAGCGGTAGTCTTTCCTCTAGAAAAATTTCGATCCTATCTTATCGGTTCCCCCATCACCTGTTTCACCGATCACACGGCTTTAAAATATCTCCTAGTAAAGAAAGATGCAAATTCGTGCCTCATAAGGTGGATCCTACTCCTACAAGAGTTTAATCTCTCCATTAAAGACAAAAAATGAGTAGAAAACATCGTCGCCGATCACTTATCACGGCATTCATCCAACGTACCTAGTGATCCTACACCCATAAACAAGTATTTCCCAGATGATCAACTCTTTGTCACCTCTTCTTTTCCCTGGTTTGCGGATATAGTGAACTATCTTGTCTTGGGAGCCGTCCCTCCCGATTAGACACCGCAAGATAAGAAGATTTTCATCACTTGGTCGCGCATGTTTTTCTATGATGATCCATTCCTTTTTAAATATTACCCTGACCAAATCGTCGGACGATGCGTATCGGATTACAAAATTCTGAGAGTTGTCCAATTCTATCATTCAAAAGCATGTGGAGGCCATTTTTCTATGAAAAAGGCAACTGCTAAGATTCTCCAAAGCGTCTTGTACTAGCCCACAATGTTTCAGGATGTAAACAATTATTAAAAATCTTGCGATAGGTGTCAACGGATGGGGGCGATAACCCGATGAGACATGATGCCATTATCCCCGAAACTCATTATCAAGATCTTTGACTGCTGGGGTATTGACTTTATGGTCCCTTTTCCTCTGTCTTTTGGCTACCTATACATCCTAGTCGCGGTAGACTATGTTTCTAAATGGGTGGAAGCTATAACTACCAAGACTACTGACAACAAAGTGGTGATTAGGTTTTTACAGGAACACATACTTACTCGCTTCGGTGCACCGAAAGCGATAATCAGTGATAATTGCACGCACTTTTGAAATAAGACGTTTGAGAAGATTATGAGAAAGTATGGTGTCGTTCACAAGGTTGGAACGACCTATCACCCACAAACGAATGGGCAGGGTGAGTTGGCGAATCGTGAGATCAAAAACATACTAGAGAAGACCGTCGATCCTAACCAAAAAGATTGGTCCCTTCGATTGAACGATTCTCTATGGGCCTACCATACCGCATACAGGAACCCACTCGAAATGTACCCATTCCGCTTTGTGAATGGAAAACCTTTCCATCTTCCCGTTGAGTTGGAGCACAAAGCATATTGGGGCATTAAGAGGGTAAATTACGATATGGACAAAGCCGGTGCAACTCGCAAGCTTTAACTGAATGAGTTAGAGGAGATATGCAATGATGTGTATGAGAATGCCAAGATTTCAAAAGCATGGATGAAACTCGCGCATGATAAGATTATTCGATGGAAAGAGTTTCAACCGGGACAAAAGTTACTCCTCTATAACTCCCGACTTCATCTATTTTTGGGTAAATTATGGTCTTGGTGGACTGGTCCATTCGTTGTGAGAAGCATATTCCTCCATGGAGAAGTGGAATTGGAAGATTCAAAAGGGGGAACACATTCAAAGTCAATGGACAACGCCTAAAGCCATATGTAGAGGTGTGCGTAGAAGAGATCGGCACCATTTGGTTATCGGAACCCATTTACAGGGTAGAGTGAGCTGAAAGTGAGAGGTCGTCGCACCCCCGACGTGTATGGGGTGAATTCTTGTGTATAGTAGCTGCACATACGTTAGGGTAGCATAGTCCGTAGGTTCACACCATAAAAGGAGAGGAATTCGAGTACCAGCATGCATTACGAGGTGAACATTTAGGGCCGTAATGTCGAGGTCAGAGGTTTTCGAAGTCAAACGTGTGTAGGACTATTAGTAGGAAGATTACACCATAAAAAAGGTTCACTAGATATGATCTGGGAACCAGATCGATCCGGTCCTGGGAACCCGGATCGATCCGGTTTCTGTAACCCTTTACATTCCCAAGGTTCACCACCCTTTTCCCCCAATCAATTTCTTTCCCTCCAATTTCGTCCACTACCCTTCCCAACCACCTTTTCCTTCCCAAATACTTCCCACTTTTCCCTCCAAAACCTACTATCCCCTCTCCCTTCACCACCTATAAAACCACACCCTCTCCACAACATTTTCACCACCACTACTCCCTTTCTTTCTCTTATTTTCTCCAGAAATTCTACTACCTCTAGATACCATGGCCAACCAACCAATTCCCTAAAAATATGAGTCCACCCAAATTCTCGGAGACGGAGCCGCCGACTGCCATTCCCTTTAAGAACAAAGGTGGTGTGAGCGTTTCTTCGGGCAAAGTCACAAGCTCCAAGTGGAGCGTCAAATCATTTGGAATGATATGCCAAAATCCGTCACTGCACTTCTTATGGCAGGGGGTTGGTGTCATTTCCTAAACGAGCCTCATGATGCGGTGTGACCCAATGAAGTGCGAGCATTATATGGCTCACTTTTTCCCACCGGGGGAAACGAGGCTAAAGCATATGTAGGTGGCATCCGTGTCTCGTTCTATTTGGAACTTCTGCTCCAGAAGTTGGCTGCTAAAGATGTTCCAAGCCCCCATCCATACACATACCCCAACCCTCTTCTCCCACTTGATAAAGACGTGTGCATGTCCCGCATTGACCCCCAATGCTAACTGGATCACCAAGACATTCCCATTGGTCTAGCTAAGCGAGAAAGCGAGCCTCACTTTTAAAATTGTATGCGTAAACATTCTCCCAACGAGAAATAGCTCGGCAATGCGCCCGCGTCAAGCCACCCTCGTATATCACCTCTTCGACTACAACACCCCCATCAACTTGGATCCTTACATTTATAAGGACATATTCTTCGTAGTCACGGATAAAAAGGGAAAAATACTCTCCCCTATGCCCGGCTCATCACGTCTATGCTAGCGGACACCAGAATTCCCCCCACAGGATTTCTCTCGCCTCCCAGCTCCTTTTGGGGCAACCACCCGGACTCAAAGTCAAAGTCAACGGGAAAACATCCAAGACAGACTAGTACATGAGTAGAGTGATGAAGAGCAGGAGGAAAGTGATGAAGAAGAGTACGCGAGTGATGATAAAGAAATCATCGAGGAAGAAGAGGAGGATATCATGATGGGTAAAGGTGACGAGGAATATGATATTGACGAGGACTCTGATTTTTTGCCAGAAAATGCAGAAATTAATCGACGTATTTCGGCAATGGAAACATGACTTGGTGGGTTCATAAACCAATACAACACTGACAAGATGGCCAACCTAAGGGTTTATCAGAACGACACCAGTATGATGCACTGTCTCCAAGCGGAGATGTATCGGATGACTATGGGTACACCACCACCGCTATATTTCTATGACCCATATGACCCGAATGCGCCCGGTGGATCCCATGACCCACCCCAGTGATGCTATTTCTAAAATTTGGTTGTGAAGTTGTTGGTTGTTATCACAGTTGGTTGGTTGTCTGCCTTTCCCTTGTAACTCATGTTGGTCATTCTATATAAAATTTTGTATTTTTTGTATTTGTTCGTTTTATTTCTTCGCACTTTTAATTCGCTTTGAGTTAGATTTTAGTCCTTTTTGCTTAGGGACAATGAAAAAGTATAAGTTAGTGGGGGTCACAAGTGCGTCTTTCTAAAACTTCACAAATTTTCAAAAATGCACAGAAATTTCAAAAAAATTGAAATTTTTGAAAAATCCAAAAATATATTTCTTGAAAATAAATAAAAATTGGATTTTAAAAGCTTCAAAAATGTCACAAATGTTTTGTCTCAAGTTGTAAAAAATCAAATGCACAAAGCCAAAATTGACCAAAGATGGAAATTGAGAGAAAATTGACGACTTAACGAATAAGTGTGGAGATTAATCAACCCGGTGAGATTTTGAGCCTATCGATTTTTTTCGAGTTTTTATATCAATCCGAGTTTATGATTAACTCAAAGTTCTTTTCATCGTTTTAATAAGTCGTTGATGATCTCTATTTTATTATTTTGATCGGTTATGGGAAATGTGTGAGATATTGTCCTTAATAACGCGCACTAAAATATCTCAAATAAATTAATCTCGAGATGCATATGGTAATATGATTAGTAATTCGGATAAAGGAAGTTAGGCCATCGTTTGTTACCCAAAAAGATTAGCCATAAAAAGTCGTGAAATTTTTTCCCTTTGCAATCCAAATTTGAGCTGAATAATTTTTCCTTTCGTTTGATAGTCCAAAAAAAACCCATATTGACCCATGTGAAAGTTGAAAATCCCAGAAATTAGGTCCGAAAATTGCATAAAAAGGGGCAAGAAAAAAAATAGAAAAATGCTTGACAAAAATAGTAAGAAAAGTGTGATAAATAGGAAAATAGAAAATGAAGAAAAAATGAGCAAAAGCTCGGAAAAGCACTAACGGACATCAAAAGAAAATATTCCAATTCCAGATTTTCCAACCATTTCCATGTTACCCAATTACACCTTAAACCCAAGAAAGTCCTAATCGAGTTCGAATTGCGAAATTATCTACCGCATGGAGAGCTAATTCACAAAAGATAATAAAAGAGATTACATGGCGTGAAAAAGAGATGATGTTTCCCGTTTCCCAATAATCGTATTTCGATGAAAAGATCTTTTCACCCATAAATTTCTGCCTTTCATAATTGTGTGCGTGAACTTGTGTTCCATTACATTTACTTCTTGTATCACGCGCACCGAGAGAATAGCCACACTTCCGAGTGATTTGTTTATGAGTGTATTCGGTGAGATTTCAAATTTTCAGAAAGTAACGTAATGATCAATCGGTGGACATTAACGGTTCGATTTTTGGCTTTGCACACACACACTATGGCTTGAGACTCGTGAATATGATTTTATAGTGACTAGTTTTTTGGGTCTTTAAATTGTACAATTTTTAAGTATTTTGATATTTCTTTGAGTCAACAATGAACTTTGTAGGTATCTTTACTGCAAACCCTCACGAGACACAACTTGTCATACTACGGTAACCTAGGGGTTGAAAGGCTTGTTGCATACGCTAAATGCAATCGCTCGCCCGCGAAAGAGGTATGCTATCTCATTTTAGAGTTTGACCATATTTTGATTCTTTTACATTGCTAAGGACAATCAAAGTTCTAAGTTAGGGGAGTTTGAATAGGCATAAATTCTTCTGAATTTTCCCTTTAATTTAGAGGCTTTTATTACATTGGACAATGTAAAACGAGTTGATTTATCTCATATCGTTGCTAATGGATTTGTCTAACAAGTATCCCGAGTTTCGTGTATTTCTTATTAATTTTACAGGTATTTAATATATGAAAGAAAGAAAGAAACCGAAAAAAGCAAGAGAGAAGAAAGAAGACCCAAAGATGTGAGATAATTATGAGAAATTGAAGATATAATGAAGAGAAATTGATAAGGAAATCTGGATCGATTCGGATGGCCTAAAAAAGGATCGATTCGGACACTAGGAGTCACTGTATAATGATACATTTACCGGATCGATCCGATCGTCATAAAAATAGGATCGATCCGTCCCCCAAAGTTCACTGCATAAGGCATATTTAGAGATATTTATGAGTATCTTCTTCAAGCTAGAGTCTTGCATGACTCCAACTCTTGTCTTTTTCGTAGTGTATATATTTTAATGTCTTCCCACACAAAAAAGGGGGCTTCTAATTAGTTTTTAGATAGGCTTTTTAATTAGTTTTAGAGAAAGAACAATAAAAAACCTAGTTTTAATTTAAAGAGTTTGCTGTAAGGATTTGATTTAAGTTTCTGCAAAATAAGTAAATTCATTCCATTCTTGCTGTCATAATTTCTTTAGGGCCGGTTTGGTTGTCCCCAAAATTATAAATTAGTCAATTTAAAATGGACTCATTCATGAATTGCATTATTATTAGTGTTTGGTTATAAGAATGAACAATTAAATAATGAACCAATTCATGTTGATTCACAAAAACTTAAATTAATTAATTTCATCAAAAGCTTGAAATTGCACAATTTATAATTACACCATGAATATTAAATGTACCACTCTCATAAAATACTCTCACCATACTACTCTCTCTCTCTCTCTCTTTCTCTCTCTCTCTCTACACACACACACACACATACATACACATATCAAAAGTAAATAACTCCATATTTCTTTTCCAAACACACCACAAATTAGATTTAAACTCATTTAAAATTAATACATCAACAATATATTCATTTCAAATTGATCAATTTATAAAATTAAATAATTTACGCAACCAAACGGGCCCATAGTTAATTGATTAGATAATAATTTCATTCTTCGTACTTCTAATTTACCAGTTAAGATGCCTTCTTATATTAAAATCATGCTTTCTTCTTATTTGATTATGTCCGGCTAATTTTAAGGGATGGGATGCATGAATTCAACCCGATGTTCTTTATGAATGCGTAAAATTTGATTTTGATTTAAATAACTGAGTTAATCGTGTTGTCTGGTGATCATAATCGTTGTAAGACTTTTGATCTCGTTTGCCCTAGGTAACCGGGATGCTTAAGAGTGCAACGTGCATGTAGCTACGATGACACCACTTTACTCGTCTCTTGATTATGTATGATGCGGGATATGCTCCCTCATATATGTAATGCTTGGGAGTACTAAAGACTGGGTTTACTCATTGTTGACACAAAAATTCTCCATCTACGAGGACCAATCAGAAAAGGACACATGGCGTCCTACGTGGCAATATTCGGCACCCGAGGAGAGTTGATCGACACCCAAGGAGAGTTGGTCGGTACTTGAGAAGAGTTAGTCGACACCCGAGGAGAGTTGGTCGGCACCCGAGGAGAGATAGTCGGCACCCAAGGAGAGTTGGTCGGCATACCAACCAGGACGATCAAAGGATAACTATGCATTTAATGTACATTAAATGCAGATGACAACGCATTTAATGAGCCTTAATGTATATTTCTACTGTTCTAATAGATGACAACACATAGCATACCAAGCAATTCAAGGAAGATCAACCATCATAGAAGGCCAACAATTAGATTCATTTAATGTAACATAAATGTCTACATACAATGAATCTCTTTATCTCCCATCACTATAAATACATATATTCCCTTAGCCAAAGGGGGGAAGACAACTAAGAAACACCATACACAAGATACACATCCTTTCTCTCTCTACATCCTATGGTGCTATTGTAAACCCCTGGGAATAAACTACAATGAGTGATCCCAATATTGTTATCCCATCATATTTTTCGGATTCCTATATTGATCATTTGGATGTGTGGCTAGAAAATATTGAAAATCCGGATGACTACATATTTCGATTTGAGTCGGATGGGTCAGTAATAATTTTTAAAGAAATTAAAGATGGCATGGACGAGAGTCCAACTCCTTTAATTACAATTTTCCCACCAAAGTGTATCAACTGGGAAGAAGTGAACCAACGTTGTAATGACGAGATTTCTAAAAATAGTCATGAAATAATTGAAGATAATCAATTTTGTCTGAAGAAAATTGACAAACTTGACACAAGTAATAATTGTGATTATTTAGATGTTAACTTTTGTCAAGTTTCTTCTTATAATTCAATTGATAAAATTGCTACTTCACCTTATCTGTGGGAAAATCTAGTGGAGGATTTGTTACCCGACTTTCTCGATAATTCTAGTGATTATGATGGTCCTCCCATTTTTGAGGAAGAGAATACATTCCCGTGGGATACATCTTCGGCCCGTATTTTTTGTAATGTCTCACATTTAGGATTAGAGTATGCATCTCCAGTTTTACATGACTATTTTAAGAATAGGGATAGTAAATATGTGGATCCTTATTGTGATTTGTTACCCCAATGTGATGCATCGACACATGATTCACGTGCTTTGAAATTCTTTATTTGTGATGATGTCGGTGATCACCATTATGACCGTGACTTTAATTTTTGGATTTATGTTATGCGGTCAAATTCACTAGTTTATACTACTTTTTTACTTAGTAATATAAAGATTATTAATTGGAATGACCCACAACTATTTCGATTATTAATTTATGGTGATGGTGATAATTGTCACAACTTTGTATATAATTTTTTTTCCCTCCTTCTTAGATTTTTTTAGGTTGTTTAGCTTTATTTTATGGCTAACATACACTTGTATAGTTTGTAAGTAGGTGACACAAGTGGAAATTCACAGGTAATATCCTCATTTTACTTCTCTACTTTATTTTATTTGTCCATATTTTGATTTTTGTATACATTGAGGACAATGTAAAATTTAGGTTTGGGGGTAAGGATAGTATTTTTGAAAAAAAAATTCAAAAATCCAAAAAGATTTTCAATATAAATGAGTTTTGAAACAATTTCTTAATATAGAATTAATTCACAAATCTCTCAACTTATAATATATTACACTTAGCCATATAATATGATCGAAAATGGATATCGAGGCGAAAGTTAATATGCTTAAAGAATAAATGTGGAGATTTTAGCCCGGTGAGATATTGTGCCATTCATCGTTTTCGAGAGATTAAAATCAACCCGAGTTAAAATAACTCAAACTTTCCTTCAGTGATAAATTCGTTGATGATCTCAAATTCATTGTTTTGTTCGATTACTGAAAACAAAAGGTCAAAATCAGAATCTTACGCACTAGAAGTCTTAGTAAGTCGTCTTGAGACACAAATCAACTTAATGAAACTTGAGAAATGAGATTAGGCCCTCGTTTGAAAGCCCAAAAAATTAAACTCAAACTCTAACATTTTTTTACATTATTACATTGCAAGCCCATTTGAGCCAAAAAGAAGATAAGCCTTTTGTGAAAACCCACTATCCTACCCAACTCCAACTAGGAGTTTAAAACCCATAAAAAGAAGCCATGCCCATTTTCTGAGAATACTAGGGTAAAATTACGGTTGGGAAAAGGCCAAAATAAAATGAGGTTGCAAGAATAATATATGAAACAAAAGAAAGAAAAAAAAATGTGAGTTTGAAAAGAAAAAAAAAAGGAAAGAGAAAAGAAAAATGGAGGTAAAAAAAAGTACCTAAAAGTCAAAATATCGAAAAACCTCTATATTCTCAGAAATTTTGAACTCTAAAAGCCATTCTTTCTAGCCAAAATTCGAGCCTACAATAAAACCAAAGAAAGTCCTAATCGATCTCAAGTGAAGTTAGTTAAAGTGTGGATAGAAGATGAACAGGATCTATGGTGTGATTCAATGTTTTCAAAAAGTAATCGATTTTCCGTTCATGAGATCATATTCATCCATTATAAAAAGTTCGTTCTTGATCATGTATATGTGAAATTTGTTCATATAAATTTACTCTTTTATTCACATATACCGAGAGAAAATAACCCATTTCCGAGTGTTCGATTGTGAGTGCATTCTGTGAGACTTTGAAATCAAAACAAACTTTCGGATAAGAAATGTAACGATCAAATCTTTTGAAATGGACGGTTATATTGGCCATGCACACACACACGATAAGTTGAGATTGAAAAATAAAATTCTGCTATATTTATGAAGTTTTCATTCAAACTTGGTTATATTACTTTTAAGTCTTTTGTAAATAGAGTCAAGTTTTTGAATTTTGTGGGTATATTCACTACAAACCCTCACGAGACAAAACTCGTCCACTAGGGCAACCTAGGGGTTTAACGGCTTGTTGCACATGCTAAGTGCAACCGTGATTCCTACGAAAGTGAGTTAGATTTTAAAATTTTAGTTTTGCTCGAGGACTAGCAAATTTTAGGTTTGGGGGTATTTGATGAGTGCATTATTTTGTATTATTTACACCCAAATATAAGTGTTGTTATTCCAATTTTATCATAAATAAAGAGCTTTTATAGATATTATTATTATTTTAGAGAAAAATACAAATTTAAGAATAAATGGGGTTAATAATGAAATTTTGGGAACTTCAAGCTCACATCTTATATTCATTGCTAATCTCTTGTTCAAGTTGTTTTTGATTATTGACAGGTTTAAAAAAAAGCGGTGAAGTCCAGACGCAAATTGAGCATGAAAAGGGAACCTACGCAACTTCAGGGGCAAAAGTGTAAATTCAAAAGATTTATTTCGGACTCGGACCCACCATGGAAATTTAAGGCCTTGAATCAAGGGACGCCTGGGCTCAAACGGCGTATCAATCGGAGTTGAAACGAAGAAGTTATGGCCGTGCAAAGTTTGAATTCAAAAGAAAGTCAAAGTCAAAGCCCCAGGTCAACGCCCAAAGTCAATCCCGAGACCTAGACACTACTGAAATATTGTTGGCCTCGAAATGAGGGTCACGTCGGTTCAAACGGAAAGTCAATCGGACTCCGAATGAAGAAGTTATGGTGATTTGAGCTATTGTGCAAATTAGGAAATTTGGGTTTTAATATGTTGTTAAATACAATTGGGTGTATGTTTATATTAGAAAGAGCTGTTGGGTAAGCTGGTTGGTAGAAGGGACAGGGTTGTACGAGGTCAGGGGTTCGAGCCCTGCCAGCCCCATTTCTTTTTGGCGAAAATCCCTAAATTCAAACTCATTTGCCCACTAACCAAACCCACCACCCCACTACCAAAACCCATTTTTTTCCCTTCTTTTTGTTTTTGCCGAGAACAAATTTCCACCACCCCATATTCCTTCCCACTTCATTACCCACAAACCCATTTGCTCACTATCCCCACCAACTAAAACCCACAATTTTACTACTTGTACCCTTGCTCTTACATCTTTTAAAAGGGGGGATGGAGAGACTCTTAAGAACAATTATTTTTTTTAGAGATATAGACACACTTTGAGAGAGAAAAAAATATGTGTAAGAAGTATTATTGTGGCACACCTTGGAGGAGCATATTGTGTATTGTAATTCAAGTCTTGACTCCAAAATTTTGTAAGTTGACATTTATTAATGAAAATTATTTTTTCAGCTTGCAATATTTGTGTGTCAATTATGTCGTGTGAGTAGTTTAATTACTAGGACTTAGGTGATGTTTTTCATGACTAATTAAACCACGCATATTAATTTAATTTCGTACATATTCTGACGTGTTCTAATTTGAAATAAAAAATTCGGTATTCGCTTAAAATTACACGAGAGTGTATTTTTAAACCTCAACGAATTAATTATAAATTCATGCTTTAAAAAATTTAAAGTTGTCATTTTTGATGGGTTATGCTTGCACTTAGATGTTTTGATACCTCATGCTTAAATACACGTTAAAAATTTTAAACATGATATTTTCGAGGGAATAGGGATTTATGGTGTCTAATTTAAGAGACGTTAAAATATTTTGAGCGTATGTATTGTTATATTCTCCGAAATGTACGCGATGAGAGTCGGTATATTTTGTGTTATAAATTCGGAAGTACGAAATTAAATTGATGTGTTAATTTAATTAAAATTGATAAACGGAACCGACGTCCTAGATTCTTCCACATTTAATATTATCTCTTGTACTTGTTCGTTTATTCCGTCTTTATTTTTATTGTTACATAATTTGTGTCACGCATTTATTTATTTATTTTGTTCCATCACTCAATCACATTGACACACTCATATGTCTAGTTGGACATTCAATATTTTAAAAAAGTCGACGAAATCTCTGTGGGTTCGACCCGTACTTACACACGCTATATTTCAATAGCCCGTGCACTTGCGGTAATTTTAACTGTTAAAATTTAACAACAAGTTTTTGGCGCCGTTGACACACAAATATTGCAAGCTGAAAAAATAATTTTCATTAATAAATGTTAACTTACAAAATTTTGGGTCCAAGACTTCAATTACAATAAACAATATGCTCCTCCAAAGTGTGCCTCAAAAATACTCTCTACACATATTTTTTTTTATCTCTCAAAGTGTGTCTTTTTTTTTCTATCCAAAAGTATCCCCAAAGTCTCTACATTGCCCATAATTTATACAAAAAAAAAGAAACCAACAAAATAGGACAAAGTGGGAGTTAAACAGGTATGGGGTAAGGTATTTTCGGAAGAAGCAAAACATGGGTTGGTGGGGTGGGAAATCTGCTTTCGTTATGAAGAAAAGGGAGAAGGTGGGAGTGTGGGTTTAGTGGGCAAGTGAGATAATGGGTCTTTTTGTAAAAAAAATTCGCCAAAAAAGAAATGGGGCTGGAAGGGGTCGAACCCCTAACCTCGTACAACCCGCTCCCTTCTGCCAACCAGCTTACCCAACAGCTCTTTCTAATATAAGCATACACCCAATTATATTTAACAACATATTAAAACCCAAATTTCCTAATTTGCACAATAGCTCAAATCACCATAACTTCTTCATTCGGAGTCCGATTGACTTGTCGTTTGAACCGACGTGACCCTCATTTCGATGCCAACAATATTTCAGTAGTGTCCAGGTCTCGGGATTGACTTTGGGCGTTGACCTGGGGCTTTGACTTTGACTTTCTTTTGAATTCAAACTTTGCACGGCCATAACTTCTTCGTTTCAACTCCGATTGATACGCCGTTTGAGCCCAGGCGTCCCTTGATTCAAGGCCTTCAATTTACATGGTGGGTCCGAGTCCGAAATAAATCTTTTGAATTTACACTTTTGCCCCTGAAGTTGCGTAGGTTCCCTTTTCATGCTCAATTTGCGTCTGGACTTCACCGCTTTCTTTTTAAACCTGTCAATACTCAAAAATAACTTGAACAAGAGATTAGCAATGAATATAAGATGTGAGCTTGAAGTTCCCAAAATTGCATTATTAACCCCATTTATTCTTAAATTTGTATTTTTCTCTAAAATAATAATAATATCTATAAAAGCTCTTTATTTATGATAAAATGGGAATAACAACACTTAGATTTGGGTGTAAATAATACAAAATAATGCACTCATCAAATAGCATCCATGCTATCTTATCGGTATCAACACTCATATATTTCAATTCCGAATTAAGTTTTAACTTTGATAAATGAACTAGGGTTGGAAGAGTGTATCCTTACTCGTTTTTCTCACTTGCACTTTTCACTGCAGTTTTTAATTTTCTTAAGTAGGTCAAAAAGCTTTTAATTTATTTCTAAATTCTATAGGTAATTTTCTTATTATTTCTGCTTGTAGTTATTCCATCTCCCATAATCACCTTTTCGTTATTTTTTAGAGTCGAGTTAAGATTCTCAATCTTTCCGACGTCATTACGACTTCGTTCGTCCTATTTCCCTGTGGAGACGATCTAGACTTATCGGGTTTATTACTAACGCGACAGGCTTTCACTTGAGCCTATATCAGCACGAACACTAGATACACATTTGTGGTCACGTCATCAACCTCATAGGCAACTGTTACTTTAGTACAGATGTGTGTACCATATCACGACTAGGGATGCACAAGCTCCATCCCAAGCAGTTGAGGGTATGTTTCTTATCTATGGGCATGTAGGATGCATTTTGTTTGATACTGGTACATCGCATTCATTCATTAGTAGTAGTTTTTCTCGATCATTGGGAATGGTAGACTTAGCAACTGATATAGTATTATATGTTGATTCACCTGTGGGTAAATGGGCACCTATTCATTATGTACGTAGAGGAATAAGGGTGGACCTTGGTAGACTTTATTTTGTAGATGACCTTTTGGTATTAGATTTATCTTGGGAATGGATTGGTTAGCTACGCATCATTTTTATGTTGATTATTTTAGGAGGTCCTTTATCTTTGTCATTCTGGTGCAAGAGATGTACTTGGTTGCAATGTCCCACCCGGATGGAGAGTCGAGCACACATTTGTATTACATTAAGGAAGACACTTTTGATGGAGTCATAGTGTCTTTAGACTCTATTCGGGTTATTGGGAGTTTTTGGATGTGTTTAAGGAGATTTTAAGGTTACCGTCGAGTGGAGAGATTTAATTCATGATTGATCTAGCTTTGGGCATGAGACCTATTGCCCAAGCACCTTATCGTATGGCTCCTTTAGAAATGAGAGAGCTTAGTGATCAAATTCAACAACTTTTGGGACAAGGGTTTATTCATATGAGTGCTTCACCTTAGGTATCTTTACTCTTATTCACGAAGAAGAGGGTTGGATTCCTGAGGTTGTGTATCAATTATAGAGAGTTGAACGAAGTCACCATACGTAAAAAGTATTCGTTACCCCATTTGATGACTTGCTCAGCTAGTTAAGGGGTGCTTCATACTTTTCAAAGAATGCTTTGAGATCAGGTTACCATCAATCGAGGATTCAAAAGTACGATGTTTTGAAGATGGCATATTTTATGAGATATGGGTCACATGAGTTTATTATTATGTAGTTTGGGGCAACTAATGCACCGACAATGTTTATGGACTTTATGAATAGTGTGTTTAAGGAGTTCTTCGACCAATTTGTCATCATGTTCATGGATGACATATCGATTTACTCTCGAACAACAGATGAGCTCGCTCAATATTTGCAGATAGTCTTACAGATGTTGCGAGACCATTAGCTATATGCGAAGTTTGAGAACTGTGGATTTTCACCGAGGGAGTTATAGTTCTTTGGTCATATTATGACTGAGGCAGGGATATCAGTGGACCCAAGTAAGGTTTCGACAGTCATGTAGTGGGGACAAACCACAACACCTACAGAGGTGCGTAGTTTTTTGGGATTGGCAAGTTATTATCGTCAGTTCATTCGGGGGTTCTCAAAGATAGTTTAGACTTTGATGAACTTGATAAAGAAAGGTCTGTGATTTGTTTGGGATGAGTTTTTCCAACATACTTTTGACAAGTTGAAGGTCAAGTTCACTTTATCTCTAGTGCTCGCTTTACCTTGTGATGCGGTGGAGTACATGGTGTATACCTATGCATCCCTACTGGGACTTGGAAGTGTATTGATGCATTAGCAGAGGCCAATAGCTTATGCTTCTTGCAAGATTAAGCCTCGCGAGGGGAATTATCCCACCCATTATCTGGAGTTGGTAGCGTTGGTCTTTGCTATTTGGATTTGGAGACATTATCTTTAGGGGAGAGATTCCATATTTTCACGGACCATAAGAATTTACAGTACTTGTTCACGCAGAGGGAGTTGAACATGAGGCATCATAGGTGTATTGAGTTAGTGAAGGACTACTAGTTTAATATTTAGTATCAACTAGGCAAGGCGAATGTAGTGGCCAATGCCTTGAGCCGCATGCCGGTAATAATTGCGATTTAGAAGGATAAGTGGGGTTCATTAATCACTGGAGATAATTTATCTTGTTAATATATGGAAGTTATGACCATCATAACCAAGATTATCATTCGGGTTATGAAGGCATATGTAGGAGATCATTCTTGTCAGGAGAAGGTTCGGTAGTTATTAGCAGAAGGAGAATAGATTTACTCGATCGGAGTCATAATCGATCGAATCTAATGGGGGGTTACGATTCCATAGAAGACTAGTGGTTCCCAAGAATGAGGAGTTATGCCAGAGAAATATGACTGGGGTTCACGTGTCGCATTTTGCGATACATCCCAATGGGGTTAAGATGTACCAGGATATGAAGTGCTAGTATTAGTGGATAGGCATGAATAAAGACATCACAGTGTTTATATCCAAGTGTGACATTTCTAGATGATGTGAAAGAGTATTTCCATGGACTTCATTATAGGGTTGCTGATGTCATAATGGGAACATGATGCCAACGATCGTGGAACGTTTGACTAAGGTGGTTTACTTTTTCCCGATCAGATGAATTTTATTTTGGATTAGTACGCCAGGCTTTTCATTATTGAGATTTTGAAGTTGCAAGATGTTAGCTCAACGTCATATTAGATAAGGACGAGATGTTTATGTACCATTTTCATAGGAGTTTCTAGCAGGCATTGGGGACTGAGTACCTCAAATCACCTATAGACGGATGAACATATGGGGAGGGAAGTTGGGCGTAATATTTATCGTTGATAGAGTTTACTTATAATAATAATTATTAGTTCACAATTATCATGGAACCATTTGAGGCTTTGTATATGAGGCCTTGTCGTTCACCCACATGTTAGTTAGGGGTGGGGGAGAACTAGATTCTTAGACCCGAGTTTGTTTAGGACACCTAAAAAATTATATAGATAATTAGAGATAGGATTCGAACTTCTCAGAGTTGGCAGAAAGAGTCATATAGATGAAGATTGAAGGAACCAACATTTTGATGTTCAAGATCTTAGTGTGTCTCCCATAAAGGAACTAATGCAGTTTATGAAGAAGGGGAAGTTAGCTCCTCGGTATGTGGGGCCATTCACTGTCATTGACCGAATAAAATCAATTGCTACCATTTAGCCTTAGTGGATCATTTACAGAAGGTGTATGATATTTTCCATGTCTCGATCTTACGGAGGTTCCTAATAGAAGGGTTAACATATCAACACATTGATCTCATGAGATAGAGCTTCAGCCCGACATGAGTCACAAAGAGAAATTAGTTACCATTTTGGATCGAAAGGAGCAAAAACTTCGCTCCAAGGTGATTCCTTTTGAAAGAACTCAATCAAGATATTTGATACAATTAAAGGGATGATTGATAATCCTAAAAAACTCTGAAGAAATTATTATTGGTTGAAAAAGAAATTTAGACAAGATGTGTTAAATCTCAAAAATAAAATAGAAAACTTATTTTAGGTACTTGGTAACAAGATTTAAAAATGTGAAACCCTAATTAACCTTTGTTAAGAGGAGATAGCATATAAGAATTAAGAACATGCACAAAAAGTTTATACATAATTTTAAATGTTGTAAAATCCCAAAGGCTGGGGAAACATCCACGGTGACCTCTACTCCACAAAAACAAACTATACTGAAATGGAATTAACGTTACAGATTAAACACATGAAAATTGGATATAAAATATGAAAGAAATTATACCTACATATCAGAGCTCCAACTCCTAGGTACTCTTTCTGATCCAGCAGCTTCTGATACTCCAGTCCTTAGTGATCTTTATGTTGACTCAAGAACCAGTATCTCCAGAAAACAACCACACTTTTCTAATAGTGAAGTGTGTGATAGGGATATTGGTGTGTTCTATAACTATATGAACATGCAAGAATTCACGTACACTCAATACAAATTGTCCTACAATTACACAAGTTCTTTAATACGTTCAGATTTTAAACGAATAATATTAGATAGCCAAGAATACCAGATCTGGTGAGAACTTTTAAAAAACAGATCTAAAAAGGTATTTTACATGAAAAATAGATTTCACAAAATGTAAAATCAATTTTAAAATGAACAAAATCTTGAGGCCTATATGATCTCCGATTTTGACATTTTTGATCTTAAAAGATGTGGATCTAAAAGTATTTTGAAACATGCAAAGAGATCCACAACACAATATCAGTTTTTAGAAAAAAATATTTTCAAAACAAATTATAACTAATAAAGCAAACAAATCTAAAATATATGTTTATGAAATGTACCACAGAAGTTAGATTCCTGATTTGATGAAAAAATCAAGCCTGTAATCTATGTGAGGGTTGTTTGGTGGAGAACCAGACTAAGAAGAGTATAAAAACTTTCTAAAGTCAAACTATCAAACTCTTGTATTTTGAAAAACCTAAAAGATTTGAAAAAACTAAAAGATTTGATAAGATTTATTCTCTAGTTTTGAAAAACACTTGAAGAAAAATATTTTTCCTCACTGATTTCTCTTTGATTTCCACAAAAAAATATTGTTCTCTCACTTTATCTATCTAACCTATCCTCTCTCCCTTTCTTCTCTCTTTTTAAAAATGAGCAAAATACGGGAAATGAAAAGACGACAATGGATTATATAGGATGGCTAGAAGGATCTGGAAATCGACCTACGTTTGGATTATTGAGATTAAGTTGACCGGTTAGACTTTGATCTAACAATTGAGAATTAAGGGTAGATTATAAGTTAAACTGGTTAAAGCCAGTTATAGGTCTCTCCACATGATTGGGTAATAAGGTTGACACATGGATCATGATAAATGTAATAACATCCTTAGACAGAAATTATCCAAAAGTGTGTGTAGTGTATAGAAACTGTGAGTATAAAGAAACACAAAAGCAACCAATAAGAAGTAAACAAGCAGCATACACATGTTGTAGACACACGCGCCAAATAAAAGCGATTGCCAACTTATGAAAAACAAGTTTCCTCCCAACAGGTTTAAATTTTTTTTTAAAATATATTCGTTCAAATGTAAAAGTTGATTTTAAATGTCAAATAATTTTAAAAAATAATTTTAATTTTTTATAAAAATCTAGAAAATTACTTTAAACACATATAATCCCTATGGTGCAGTGTGTTCTAAAGCATGGATTTTTTTATACCTTTGTAGCGCAATATGGATAGAGAAGAATGTTTTGAGGATGTCAGTTGAAGTAGTCACCAATCTTGAAATGTGTGGAGTACCATTAGGAGGAGCTTAAAATTACTAAAAATATTTTGTCTTAATATCTAAACTAAATAAAATATCTATATGGTACAGACTCTTAATAAGTCAATCATATAGAGTATTTTAACCTCCCCCTTTGGATATTAGATATAAAATCCCTTTAATTACATTGAGGGTACTCGCAGGTAGAAAAAATCCTAATCATATACAAATTCTAACTACCCAACCCTTCCTAGAAACAAAAAATAAGAGTAAGAAAAAATTAATTTTCATAACTCAACTAAAGTACAGACCAATACACTAACCTTATGGAAGAATAAAGATAAAGACCTGTAGGAAAAATACTCAAGATAAAGCATGTTAGTCGAATTTAATAATTGAAATCTTATAGTCAGTCCCGAGATGGACTCAATCCTTGTACCCCATGTTTTCTTAATTAGATAATAGGTAAATAATCAAGAGAGAGTATATAATAAAAAAACTAAAAATCAAGTCATAGTAATGGGTCTTATCAGGCATCTCCTATATAAAATAGATAAAATAGGTGTTTTTTTGTCATGTGTGAAACAACCGTACTCTAAATCCTTAGAGACATATTATGAACGTGATATATACATGACGATATGACAGATGAGGTAGAAAACTAATCAAGCATACTCATCCCTATGGATTTCCTAAAAGATCCAATTCTAATGTTGTCTAAGGGCTTAGTAAACAAATCAGATAGTTGTTTCTCAGTTTGCAGATATTGAGTAAGTAGTTCTTTATATTCTACCAATTCACTAATAAAGTGATGTCTGATCTTAATATGCTTGGTGTGAGAGTGTTGTACATGATTCTTAGAGATATTAATAACACTCTGATTATCACATAATAAAGTCAATTGGTTCTCAATAATACCATAATCACATAACATTTTTTTGATCCACAATAAATGAGTACAACAAATACTAACAACTATATACTCAAACTCAGTAGTAGATAAAGATATGCAATTATGTTTCTCACTCTTCCAACCGACCAGGTTATTCCCTACATAGTAACAAGCACCAGAAGTGTTCTTATTGTTGTCGAAACAACCTTCTTAGTCAACATCAGTGTAACCAAAAATAGAACTAGAGGTGTCCTTTGCGTACCAAATATCATACTTTAGTGTGCCCTTAATATATTTAATGATACGCTTTACACAAAATAAATGGGATTATGTTAGTGCACATTGATAACGTGCACAAACACAAACGACATACATAATATCTGGTCTAGATGCAGTTAAATAAAGTAGACTACTTATCATGCTTCTATATGTAGAGGGGGATTGAAGGTAATCCTGAGATTAGAGATAATCCCCCCATTTACAATAGTGTTTGGGATTAAGGCAGCTCAGCATGGCAACTCAGAGGGACCTTCCAGCGAAGAAGCTGATCGAGAGATCTCGTCCTTTAGTCCTGTTAATTTAGTCTTGTTGTATCTTTTGTTTATATTGACTATGGGCTATAACGATGGTAAAGATGTAATGAGTATAATGATTGTGTCTGAGGTCGAATGGTACACGGGAGAGACCAGGCTTGGCAGGGTCTGGGAGAGCTCTCATGATCTATCGAATGACCTCGCCGTGGGAACTTTTGAGGGACTTGGTTTGGAGGATTGAGAAGTGAGGCACCGTTGTGGCTTGTCCTGATCATCTTAGATACACCTGGTAAAACACCTAAGGACCCTAACCATAGAACCTCGAGGGGAGAAACCTTGAGTTCCATCTGGCATTGAGTTATGAGCCAAACAACCCTCTACTTAATGCCACATCCACTTTATCTGATGTCACTAACCAGCTAGGCAATGTCACATCTGCACTTGAGTAAACCACCATGGTATTTGGGGTTGTCAGACAGTTGGTGAGCCACCTCTGTGACGGCAGCCCCCTGACACACAGTGGTTAGACAAAAGGCATGTCTTGGCATTTAATTCTTATGGCGTGGAGATAACTAGTACATCAGGTATTTAATGCTTGTGACATAAAGTATGAGGTTCACAAGCATTAATGACTGAGTTGCTTTGGGGTTAGTGTGGGGGGATATTTTAGGACCCCAACCACCTTTGCGAAGGGATCATGTTCTTATTGAGAGTTTAGAAGTCATTACTAGAGAGATTTATTACGAACTAGAGAGTCTAATCACCCACCATTGTCATTTATTACGAATCTTTAATATTTGATAGAGATCAATGAGGGTGGTGAGGGTGTTTTTCTGCCTACCAAGGTGTATCTAGGGTGCTCATTTTTTCTCTCCCTTTAAGCAAAGTTGCTTCTAAGTTCATTACTACCTTCTGAGTTATACACGGGATATTTATGAGTTCAAACTGAGTCTATCTTCATTGAGTCATGTTTGTATTTCCCGTGGTTAATCAATAGTGTTGCTATTTAACTTATCATTACTATACTCAAAAGGGATTACGCCTCCATCTAATCTAAAGTACCCTCTTACACTATACAAGGTTAGATTAACATTTTTCCCATTTTCATCTTTTAAGATCTTAGACGTCGTGCAGATGGGAGTGCATGCAATTTTAGCATGATATAAACCAAATTTCTTAACCAACTCGTGGTGTCTTACGTTCAAAGGTTCAGGGAATGGTCCCTCGATGTGAGGGAGGAGGCCAAAGAGTCCAAGTTATTGCAGATCTGTGCGGAGGGGCTGTTTCCTCAGTACATCTGCCATCTCATTAATGAGACGCGCGAGTGGACTTTTTCGGTGTTCCTAAAAGTAGCAAGGAATATCTCATTGGTGGTGCGACCAAATCCAGTGGTGGTACCTATGATGTTTAGGCAGTCGTTACAACCTATGGGGGGGAGGTCTCAGCCCCCACGGGTAGGGTACACCAAAGAAGCAGATGGGGGTAAGGTACCGAAGAAGGACAATAAGATGAATTTTGGAAGAGACAGGGAGGACCCACCACCATTGCCTTGTACAGTGGAGGAGGATGTCAGCTATTACAATGCAATGGTCCAAGGAGGAATGGTCTATGAACCAAAGGGCATTCCCGTTGGGGAACCCAATGATGAAATAAGGGGGGACCCTAAATATTTTCAGATTCATCGGAAGATCCAGCATCCAGCAGAGAGCTATTTCACGCTAAGAAGAATCATCGATAAGTATGTGAAGGAAGAGACGTTGCAAATCCCTTCGCAGAACATTAACAACCACCCACTCCCAGCACATGGGGTTAATCTGGTGGTGGCCTATGAAGATGAGGCAGAAAGAGAAGAAAGAGAGTTAACGACGAAGCAGGGGGAGTTCGAAGAAGCTTTGGAAGATTGTACTAAGGGAATGGCTAACATAGTATTGGCCTATGATGAAGCAAGCGATAAAGACGTGGAGGATGTATATAACATTTAAGGTGAGGAAACAGACCAAGTCATAGAATACTGTGCAGTTTCAAAATCCTCAAAGTTCACCTGGTTCTTTGACTAAGTAGGGATAGCAAATGAGAGTAGATTGGAAATAACCCAGGCAATCCTTGACATTAAGAGGAAGAGCGCAGTCCCTTCGCTGAGATGGAAGGGACCCATGGCTAGGTTGGTAAAGAGGTTTCTATCAGAGGTAACTTTCAGCGATGCAGATAGGGCCGTAAGGCTCCCTTATAACAGTCCATTATATGTGACTGCCAGCGTTAATGGAGTTAGTTTTGCAAGGAATCTTATGGATGAGGGAGCTTCCATCAATCTTATGCCAATCAACTTTTTCCACGCAGCTAATATTCCGGAAGAAGGGTTAGTCCCCATGCCTTTGGTGATTTTGAGATATGACAACCAGTCTTCCAAGTCCATTGGGTACATGAATGTTGGGATTGTGATGGGAAATATGAGTTCCCATATCAAGTTCCACGTAATAGAGAGTGAAACTTCCTACCATCTGCTGATAGGAAGAGTGTGGATGCACAATCAAGGGCTAGTTCCTTCGACGTATCACCAATACACCAAGGCGAATATCATGGGAACAAAGATGACCATTAGGTCTACCAAGAGGCCATTCGCTGTCGAGGAAGCTCACTTAGTATATAAAGCATTTTACACATAATTGTAAGAGGATGTTAGGGTTCTAACAAGAATAATGGAGGGAACATGGGTTCCCTTGATCAGAGAAAGGATGGGGCCTTTGAACTAACAGAATAAAGAGGTTGCAAGCAGCAAATGAGTGATGGTCGAAGAAGCCCATCAGGTGGTCCCTCAGGTCCAAAACATTTCGAAGCAGCTCAAAGACAGGATGAGGCCTAGAGTGGACCCAATGAAGCATGAGGTTAAATAACAAAGCATGCTGAGTCAATTTTTAGGAGGAAGAGTTACCGAGGCTACTAGAGAGAAAAAAAAGAAGGCAGTGGCGACTACTAGTAGACAGTGCAAAAAGTTAGTTACTAAAGAGGGAAAGGTGATTTATCAGTTATAATGGTGTGAACGGAAAGATGAAGAAACTGATAATGAGGCTGACTCGATATATGAGTGCTTTCTGGTGGATCAACGGGGACAATGTATGGTGATAGATAACTCCAATATAAAAGAATTTATAGAAGAAGTCATCGAGGAACCAGATTACATGGCAGATCAACCGAAGCCACAAGCACAAGAGTTGGAGCAGTTGGACCTAGCGAAAGAAGGGGAGGATCCAAGACCTATTTTTATCTCGAAAGATCTCAGTAAAGGGAAATAAGAGGCCTTGTTTGAGTTGATTCGAGAGTTCATAGACGTTTTTATGTGGAAGCACACAGAGATGGAAGGGATGGATAAGGAAGTGAGCTACCACAAGTTGAACGTGATGCCTTCAACCATTTCAGTGAAACAAGCAATGAGAACGTACAAGCCTGAGCTAGACTTGAAGATCAAAGAAGAGGTCCAACGCTTACTGACGGTAGGGTTCATTAAACCGATACAACACCCGATTTGGCTATCTAGCATTATTCCGGTGGGTAAGAAAGACAAAAATTAAATAAGGATCTGTGTGGATTTCAGAGACTTGAATAGGGCTTTCCCCAAGGATGAGTTCCCTCTACCCTCCATCGATGGCCTGATAGATGCAGCGGCTGGCCATGAGATCTATAACGTCATGGATGGGTATATAGGGTATAACTTAATCAAGATGGACCCTATGAATGCAGATAAAACGGAGTTTAGACCCCCATTAGGCAACTTCATGTACAAAGTAATGCCTTTTAGACTCAAGAATGATGGGGCTACTTATCAGAGAACGATGATGGACATCTTCCATGACTTTTTTCACAAGTTTGTGAAATTTTATGTGGATGATTTGGTCATCAAGTCGAAGAAGGAAGAGTCTTATGTAAGAGATTTGAGGAAGGTGTTTGCTCGGTGCAGAAAGTATAAACTCAAGATGAACCGACTAAAATGCATCTTTGGAGTAACTAGTGGAAAGATTTTAGGTTTCGTGATTGATCGGCAGGGAGTACAGATGGACCAAGATAAACAAAGAGTGATCTTAGAGATGCCCAATCCAAGAACGATGAAGGAACTGAAGAGTTTCCTGGGTAAAGTTTCTTACCTTAGGAGATTTATACCAGGATTGGCCGAAATGACGCACCCATTGATGCAACTTTTACGAAAGAACACGAAATTCAAGTGGGAGGAGGTTCACCAGGAGTCTCTCACTGGACTAAAAAAATTACTCGTTTTACCACAGACCATGGTTCCCCCAAATGCGGGAATACCGTTGCAACTATACCTCACATCCACCATGAGGTACGTCGGAGCTTTGTTGGCATAAGAGATTGACGAGAAAGAATGGTCAGTCTACTACCTCAGCAGAATTATACACGGGCCAGAGGTCAGATATAGTAGCTTGGAAAGGCATTATTTAACCTTAGTCTTTGTAGCGTAAAAACTTAGACATTATATGCTATCTTTTATAATTTATATAATAACTAGATGTGATCCTATTAAGTATTTGCTGGAAAGAACTATATTGAATGGTAGGGAAGCTAGGTGGTTCCTCATCCTCTCAGAATATGACTTGAAATGTGTGGTTCCTCGCGCGATCAAGAGCCAGGCGTAAGCTGACCTGTTGGCAATCTTCCCCTCTGGAATGGTTGAGCCACATAAAGAAAGTATTCCAGGATACGACTTGTAGGCCAATTACTTGGATGCAAGTGATGAAGAATGGAGGATGCAGTTTGATGGATCTTTGGTGAAAAAGAAAGGAGGGTCCGAGGTTATTCTTTCAAAAGGAATGGAGGAGATTTCTCTTTCCTATAAATTAGATTTCCCTTATTCCAATAATGAAGTAGAGTATGAAGCATTAGTGCTGGGGTTACTGGAGGCCCTTCGAAGGGGCTTCGTTCACTTTGTATCAAAGGTGATTTGAACCTGGTAATTCAATAAGTGAATGAAGAATATGTGTTAAAACATCTGAGCCTGGCACCATACCGAATAATCATTCAGAGGCTTCTCAGCTAGTTCCATCGGACCAAGATCAAGAGATATCCCCGAACATGAATCGACATCCAGATGCCTATGCCACCATCACCCAAAAAATGGTCATGAGGAACGATATAACTGCATTCGTGATTCAATGAAGAACGGCTCCTTCGGTGGTATAGTCAATTCTATCGATGGAGGAGGACGATGACCGGAGGGGAGAGATTAGAAAGCAACTAGAATCTGGAGAAGGAGGGATGCAGTTGAGGGAATTAGCCCAATACTTCACAAATTAGGGAAATATTTACTTTAAAAACGCAGGGGGGTGGTTATCAAAATGCATCGGCCCAGAAAAAGCAGAGCAGAAATTGAAGAAGACACATGAAGAGCACTGCGAAATAACTGAGATACCTTACAGGAAAATTCAAAAGGAGGGTTATTTCTGGCCTAGAATGAAGTAGGACGCAGTGGAGGTACAACGAAAGTGCGCTAAGTGCCAGTTATTCTTTGAGGCATCTGAATGTCATTTCATTGAAGCTCAACCTGACTGGAGGCAACCTTATATTGACTTCATTAAAGATGGGGTCGTACTAATGGAGAAGATTAATGCGATGGGACTTAAGCGAAGGGCCCCAAGGTTTTACGTTCAGGAGGGGCAACTTTATCGAAGGGGCTACTTCAACAGGCCATTATGTTTCATCACGAAGGAAGAAGCAGTCGAAGTCCTCAAATAGGCACACAATCCAGCTCACATAGGAGAGGACAAGTTGTATGACGAGTTAATGATGTTGGGGTATTATTTGCCAATAATAGAGAAAGACTCTGCTGAGTTCGTTCGAAAGTGCAAGGCTTGCCAACTTCATGGAAATATGATCCATGCCTCATCGGTGGACCTACACTCCATGGCCACGCCTTATCCTTTTCACACTTGGGCGTTCGACCTGGTAGGGGAAATACATCCTTCTTCGAGGGCGAAGATATGTATACTAGTAGTAATGGAGTGCTTCACAAAGTGGGCCAAAGCAATACCACTAAGAAGGGAAACAATGGGGGCGGTGAGAAACTTCATTAGAGAATACATCATTTACCATTTTGGGATTCCAAAGGTTATCCTCTCAGATAACGTAACCCCTTTCATCAATTCAGAGGTAACAATGATCACAGACAAGTACTTCATTGTTCATCATACTTCAACGGTGGCATATCCAAAGGGCAACGGTCAAGCCAAGGCAACTAATAAAACCTTGGTTAATATTTTGGCTAAAACGATGGAGGATTTTCCAGGATCGTGGGATGACAAGATACCAGCTGTGTTGTGGGCCTATCGAATAACCAAGAGGAAGCCCTCAGGGTATACTTCGTTCTCCCTTGTTTATGGGGCTGAAGCGATTCTCCCGGTAGAGTTGGAAGTTCCCTCTGCTCGATATGCCTTACGAAGTAGCATGCTCTCTCAGAATAGACATGTGCAGTTGGAAGCATTGGATAAACATAGAGATAATGCGATGCAACACTTTCAAATGTACACGAAGCAGATCTCCAGGGCATATGATAACTTGGTGAGACCAAGGAAGTTCGTGGAGGAAGACCTTGTTTTGAAGGCAGCAGTGAAGCGCATTAGGGGGCTTCCTCTACCTAAGTTTGTAGCAAATTTGGAGGGACCTTTCATTGTAAAAGAAGCTCACGATTCAGGTTATTGCTTAATTTCTAAGATGAAAGAATACAAACCATTCAAGATTAATAATAAATGGTTGAAAGTCTATCATGTGTAAGCAATTACGTTCGAACCACTAATGTATCTAGCTATTGTTATGAATATACAAGTTCTTTTTTATTATAACTCGAGTGAAGATGAAAGAATTATAGAACTTCATAATATACGCAAACAGTTGTAGCACAAAGAAATGACATGGAAAAATATACATTTTTTTTATTCATTCATAAACTTTGGGGCATTACAAAATTGGGAGCTATTGCCTAACAATTACATAAAAAGAAAAGGACTGTTTATAACAAATCATTGACCTAAGAGGAACCAAAGATCTAGAGCAGAGAAAAAATCTCCAGGAAGGCCCGAAGAAGCTGCTAGGCAAGACTGTTGAGCACTTATAGAAACCTCCAATCTTGTTTGCGCTTGTCTATGTTCAACGAGTAGTTTCTCTCATTTTAGCTTCACTAGCCACAGAGCTTCTTCAACATCTTCTACCTACTTATTAAAAACTTCAAGCAGAGGTGCTAGCTCAGCCAACTTAGCATCCTCAGCCCATTAATCGTCCCGATGTTTTTGCAACAACTCCCTCTGACTATCCAGTCGCTGACTATTCAAAGTTTTTAAGTGCAAAATAAACCAGTCAAAATGGAAGCCATCATGACCCAACTCCCTCAGATAGCCTAGGAATTGGTTGAGGAAGGCTCTGGTAACATTTGAAGTGGGAGTGCTAGAGATATCAGCAACAAAGGTAGCCATGCCCTAAAGTCTGTAGCTCATCACCGGGATGTTGGAATGCAGGTAATCCACAGTAAAAGTCTCAGGATGGTGGCTTGCAAGCTGATCAACTACCAAGCGATGGATGGAAGGCATTTGAGGGGAATACTGAAGGACCATGAGGCAAAAGGCATGAGGAGCTAAGTCAGGCAGAGGGAGATCACAACCAGATTCGCTCTTGGCAGCAACACCAGTCGTGGAACCTTAATCGTTGTGACTAGAATCTTCTAAGATAACGGGTTCTCGATGGGGTGAAGCGATGGGTGAAAGAACTAGTAGAGAATCCTCCCGTGCAACCTGAGAATAGGTAGAAGAAATAATGAGTTAAAAGGAAAAATCTTTACAAGCATTTTCATTGATAAGTCACCAATATAGGTGAAGTTTACGAAAAATCTTAACAAATGTTTTCATTGTTAAGTCACCATTATAGGTGGAGTTTATGAAAAATCTTAACAAACGTTTTCGTTGTTAGGTCATCGATATAGGTGTAATATGAAAAAATCTTAACAAGTGTTTTCGTTGTTAAGTCACCGTTATAGGTGGAGTTTATAAAAAATATTAACAAGATTTTTCGTTGTTAAGTCACTGATATAGGTGGAGTTTATGAAAAATCATAACAAGTGTTTTCGTTGTTAAGTTACCGATATAGGTGGAGTTTATGAAAAATCTTAATAGGCGTTTTCATTTTTAAGTCACCAATAGAAGTGGAGTTTATGAAAAATCCTAACAAGTGTTTTCAGTGTTAAGCCACAATCATAAGTGAAGTTTGAAAGGTTGAGAAATGCAGAGAAATTAGCGAAGTACCTCAACAGTAGTGGGAGCGAGAATGGGAGTCACAGTAGAGGCTATAACGGTAGGAACCGTTGGGGGCAGGCTTATTTCCTCAGAGGCCTTAATGATACCCTTAACTGAAGAAGCCTCAACAGTCGGTAAACCTCCCTCGGCAATAAAAGGTACTAAGGCCAACATATGGGTTTCACTAAGAGAAGACGATGAACCTCCAAACGATGCCCCAACATGGGTGGGTACAGAAGAACCACCACGCTGGGCAGAAGCATCAGCCTTGGACTTGAAAAGATGAAAACCACTAAGATAAAAGCGTGGGGTGCAAACATGAAGCTAAGTGTTAGACACGAGGAGCAAGTACAAAAAAAGGGAGAAATTCATCTAAGTGTTACTTACCTCAGTTATGGCACCAAAAAGTGGAACCGCAGTTATGGGTCTCGTCAGCACAGGGGGAAGAATAATTCCGGCTAATAAAGATGCCATTTCAACCTAAGGCATCCCAACATATTAAAGTTTAGCATGATAAATATAGGGATGGCCAAAAAAATAAGATGTAAGACCTGATAAGTAATATATTATATGTTACCTCGAGAGCACTTTTTATAGACGGAACAATGGGCAGAAGGACCTCGTGTTGAGATGATAATTCAGAAGCGGCTGGGGGAGTTATCTCTGGTTGGGAAGAGATTCCCACAGACTTAACAGACTCATCCCCCAAAGCGAAATCCTTCGCACATTGAGAGGTTGGACAGCGGGAGTAGGTAAGGCCGATCATGGGAGAATGGGTATAAGGTACATCGGTATCAGAGGAGCCGAAATGTCCCCCCATAAAAGGGCTCACGGGGGGGCTGGGTCTTTCTTATCCAACTTCCTGCACCAGAGTGATTAAGAGGTAAACAAATGCAGCTTGACTTAGAAAAAAATGAGAGTAAAATCAACAACACACATACATACCTCGGATATAGTGGGAGAATGGGAAGATATAACCACTAGTGAAGGAGGATAGGAGGAAGCAACAGAGGGAGATGGGGAGAGATGTACCTCGGGGGTTTGTTTCCTCTGGGACTTGGTACCTAGAGTCTTCTTCCTCGCACTCCCAGCCCAGTGCCCTGAGGAGACTTTAAACTCTTCTTCCTCTTTGCCCCCGATTTAGTTGGATCCACCAGGATAGTGGGGAAGGAAGTAGAAGGAGGAAGGACAGGAGCGCATCATTGAAACTTAACATTTATCCGTTCCACCTCAGCCTGAACCTTCCTTCTCAGCTCTTCACTTACCTCTACAGATATGGGAGGGGGAACGGAGGCGATGGGGAATGCCTCCAAAGGGATTTGCGACTGAGTTTGAGACTTGGATTTTAAGGACTTGGATTTTAAGAAAGTCCCACTCTTGGACTTACTAGTCCTTTTGGTTGGTGGCTAGGAAGGCCCTTCACTAGTGGCTACTTAAGTTGAAAGGGAAGGCTGTTTGGGGGTTACAATGGTCTTGGGCTTGGGCGTGGAAGTAGGAATCATTAGGCAATAAGGGGGTAGCTCATGGGGAGGATATTTATTAGTTTAACTCAGAGGGAACTCAACTCCAAGAACAGAGTTGCCCTTGAGACCTAACTCCGAGGCATAGAAAGAAAGGAATGGGGGATATTGGAGGGACTCTGTATAAACTCATGAATCATGGTCAGCTGCAGTAAATGGAACTTGGTGGCATAAGAAGTAGATATACCCCTTTCCTAGTGGCACTAGGAAGGGTGACTGGACCATCCATGGTAGAGGTCACACCAAGTACTATTGCTGCAAGATAGAAGGTGCAAGCCTCAGTAAAAGTAGCCATTTGATTGCTCAGTTGAAACATAGGCCAAGGAGCCCCCTGATCAAACCTGAACTCCCTATTACATCTATCGGGGTTATAAGGTTCAGAAGTGTACCCCCATTCAGTGAAGGAAGGAAGAAACCTAGGAGTGAACAGAAGCATCACGACCTGCGAAGGATCTTCTACAAATAGAATGAAAGTGACGTTAAAGCTGTAGAAGGAAAAAAGTTCCAAGTGTGGGCAAAGGTAGACTCGCCATATGGCCTCATGACAAAGAATTAAAACGATAAAAAATGCCCGTTATCTCCTTTCGGCTCTGATTTTTATGGAAGCATAAGAGGCGTGGAGGCTTAATGCCTTGCCTCACAGGGTAAGGGATAGACTTGGCGACAATGACAGGAAAACGGGTATAAAGGAAGCCCGTTAAGATAATGGTGTTAGTAAAATTGGCCAAGTTGTAACGACCCAGTGACCGTGCCATGTCGATATGGGTTCGATCCAGCCAAGTATAAAGGGACCCCAAAGTAATGAAGACCAGAGGAAGGTTGAAACCCCTGACCAAACGGATGGAAATGTTTATAAGGTCCCTACTGGGCTGGTCATTCGGTTTCCCAGTCAATAAGAAACACGAAAGCAGTATAAGAATGTAGGCTGGTAGTTCCAGATATGTACCTTTACCTCACCCCATTACAGCAGTGATGTCCTTCAGAGTAGGAGCTTCAAAAAAATAGCTGATGAGGGGAGTAAAAGTGGCCTTGTTTGAAGACCCAGTGAAACTGCAATAGATTTGATCAAGCTCAGCTCGGTCAGTAGTCTCTTAGGCATCCAAGGCCTCATCGTGGTATGTAAACTCACCCATGGGCTCAAACCCAAATAGCTCACAAACGTCCTCCAATGTACTGGTGAACTCTCCCCACGCAGAAAAGAACGTGTGAGTTGTAACGTTCCATCTGAAAACTAATACTTGGAGCGCAACGCTGTGCTTGGAAAGAGTGAACTCCCCAAACTAGTAGGATTGATGAAGACCGACCTTTGCAAGAGCTGCAGCGTAAGAGCTTTGCATGTGTGCATGCCAGGAAGCAAAATGAGCCGGTGATCCCCCACTTACCTCGAAATCAACTTGAGAGTAGGGGAAGTCACCACTGTCCAACCGAAAGCACAGAGTCCCCTCTGGGGAAGATAGCCCCACTTCGACGAATCCTCATCTTCATCACCTACAAGTAAAGGGTTGTACTTGGCTGTGAAATGGCAGGTCTTGCATGCATTAGAACGCTAAAGATGGGAGATCGATGGTATAAACTTAGTTTCTCTTGAAGAGCAGTGTCCAGGGTAGCAGTGCTAAGGGTAGTTGCGGCACCAGTGGTGGTAGAAGAGGAGCTTGGCTGAGCAGCGACGGTGGTATCTTTGGAAACACTTGAAGAAGCCATAGTAAGTGGCGATGAAAGAAATAACTTGGTAAAGAATGGCAGTGAACGAAAATAGAGGAGAACAACCACATGTGGTGGCATAAAAGATAAGAGGAGGAAGGAAACTAGGTAAGAGATGGGCAACAATAGAGTTCCGACAGAGTTTCTCTCTCCAGAGTAGATGGAAGGTTAAAGAAGACGAAGGAAAGAGAAGAGTTTAAAATATAAATGTTTGAGATATAAACGTTGAGATCTTTTAAAGACCCGTCTGTTGAGTTTCCCACCACCACACGTGCAGAGTCACCTGTAAATTATTTTAAATGGACACGTGGCACTTTGGGAAGTGCCCTGACAGTCGAAAAGATAGCACCACGTCAGTTGAGAAGTGATGCATGGGGAATAAAAAGGGTTTCCTTGCTAGGCAAGTTTGAGTTTTGGTGCCAGAATTTTTGTCAGACAGATCCAATAAACTCGTAACGAAGAAGCTATCCTAACTGTCCAAAAAGCTTCGATGTTCCCTCGCCACAAGTCCAAATGTTATTTAATTATGACTCAGCTACATCGAGGATAATTTTTGCTTTTTTGAACATGGTGAAACGTTACAAGGGAGAATTTCATGAGTCACAATGATAGGGGTAGTACTACTGACAAACTCACTGCCTACAACTATAATTCACACCGGCACAAACAGGAGAATTTAACTTACCAAGAGTCAAAATGGGTATTTGAGAAAGTTAACAGGTGTATCGGGAGAATTTTAAATAGTCAGGCGACAATGGTTGAAGCTCAGTGAATAGAAAAAAGTGGCGATGTCCCTTCGCCAAAGCGCCAATAAGCCGCATCGTTTTGACTCAGATACATCGGGGAGAATTTTACTTTTTTCTGGAGATGGAAAACTGCAGTGGTTGTAATGAAAGAAAAGATGCCAGAATTTTTTCACGCGGAGAAGGTTCATCGGATTGAGAAGTTTTCGTGCAGACATTTCTTGTTCCCACAACAAATCTCCACATGAAGGGGAAAATATAGAGGGGTCATATCAGGCATCTCCTACATAAAATAGATAAAATAGGTGTTTTTTGTCATGTGTGAAACAACCGTACTCTAAATCCTCAGAGACATATTATGAACGTGATATAGACATGATGATATGATAGATAAGGTAGAAAACTAAGCAAGCATACTCATCCCTATGGATTTCCTAAAAGATCCAAATCTAATGTTGTCTAAGGGCTTAGTAAACAAATCAGATAGTTGTTTCTCAGTTTACATATATTGAGTAAGGAGTTCTTTATATTCTACCAATTCACGAATAAAGTAATGTTTAATCTTAATATGATTGGTGTGAGAGTGTTGTACATGATTCTTAGAGATATTAATAACACTCTGATTATCACATAATAAAGTCAATTGGTTCTCAATAAAACCATAATCACATAACATTTTTTTGATCCACAATAAATGAATACAACAACTACTAACAACTATATACTCAAACTCAGCAGTAGATAAAGATATGCAATTATGCTTCTCACTCTTCCAACCGACCAGGTTATTCCCTACGTAGTAACAAGCACCATAAGTGATCATATTATTATCGGAACACCCTTCTTAGTCAACATCAGTGTAACCAAAAATAGAACTAGAGGTGTCCTTTGTGTACCAAATACCATACTCTAGTGTGCCCTTAACGTATTTATTAATACGCTTTATACAAAATAAATGGGATTCTGTTAGTGCACATTGATAACGTGCACAAACACAAACGACATACATAATATCTGGTCTAGATGCACTTAAATAAAGTAGACTACTTATCATGCTTCTATATGTAGAGGGGGCTTGAAGGTAATCCTGAGATTAGAGATAATCCCCCCATTTACAACAGTGTTTGGGATTAAGGCAGCTCAATGTGGCAACTCAGCATGGCAACTCAGAGGGACCTTCCAGTGAAAAAGCTAACCGAGAGAGCTCGTCCTTTAGTCCTGTTAATTTAGTCTTATTATATCTTTTGTTTATATTGACTATGAGCTATAACGATGGTAAAGATGTAATGAGTATAATGATTGGGTGTGAGGTAAAACAGTACCCGCGAAAGACCAGGCTTGGCAGTGGCTGGGAGAGCTTTCATGCTCTATCGAATGACCTCGCCGTGGGAACTTCAGAGGGACTTAGTTTGGAGGATTTAGAAGTGAGGCACAATTGGGGCTTGTCCTGGCCATCTTAGATACATCTGATAGAACACCGAAGGACCCTGTCCATGGAATCTTGGGGGAGCAACCTTGAGTTCCATCGGGCATTGAGTTATGAGACAAACAACCCTCTACTTAATGTCACGTCCACTTTATCTGATGTCACTAACCAGCTAAGCAATATCAGACCTGCACTTGAGTAAACCACCGTGGTATTTGGGGCTGTCAGATAGTTGGTGTGCCACCTCTGTGACGGTAGCCCCTGGCACACAGTGGTTAGGCAAACGACATGTTTTGGCATTTAATGCTTATGACGTGGAGATAACTAGTGCATCAAGTATTTAATTCTTGTGACATAAAGTATGAGGGATATTTTCACAAGCATTAATGACTGAGTTTCCTCGGGGGTAGTATGGGGGGTTATTTAAGGATCCCAACCACCTCTGAGGAGGGATCATGTTCTTATTGAGAGTTTAGAAGTCATTACTAGAGAGATTTATTACGAACCAGAGAGTCTACTCCCCCACCATTGTCATTTATTACGAAGCTTTAATATTTGACAAAGATCATCGAGGGTAGTGGGGGTATTTTGTTGCCTACCAAGGTGTATCTAGGGTGCTCATTTTCTCTCTCCCTCTAACAAAGTTGCTTCTAAGTTCATTATTACCTTCTGAGTTATACATGAGATATTTATGAGTTTAAACTGAGTCTATCTTCATTGGGTCATTTTTGTATGTCCCGTGGTTAATCAATAGTGTTGCTATCTAACTTATCATTACTATACTCAAAAGGGGTTACGCCTCCATCTAATCTAAAGTACCCTCTTACACTATACAAGGTTAGATTAAAAGTTTTCCCATTTTCATCTTTTAAGATCTTAGACGTTGTGCAGATGGGAGTGCATGCAATTTTAGCATTATCTAAACCAAATTTCTTAACCAACTCATGTGCGTACCTGATTTGAGAAATAAAGAGACCATCACTCAACTTTTTAACTTGCAAACCTAATAAAGTGTTGTAACTCCCCCATGAGTACATTTTGAACTCCCCGTGCATTATTTTAGAAAAATCATCAGCTTGTTTAGAGGAAGTTAGACAAAAATGATGTCATCTATGTTAATTTATGTGATTAAAATCTTGTTATTTATTTTACAGACTAACAATGTCTGGTCATTGACGCCACGCTCAAACCCTTTATTGACTAAAAAGGTTAAGAGGCATTTATACCAGGTCCTAGGGCTTATTTTTGGCCATATGAAGCCTTCTTCAATCGGAAGACATGGCTCGGGTGAGACGGGTCAATAAAGCCTTTCGATTATTCTACGTATACCTTGTCAGTCAGAATATCATTCAAAAAGAGGACTTAATATCCATTTGAAATTTTTTGAATTGTAAATGACATGCTACTGTAAGGAGGAAATGAACAGACTTTAGCCTTGTTACTGGGTAAAAGTCTCATCAAATTCTATTCCCTCTATTTGAGAATATCCTCGCGCTACTAGCCTTGCCTTGTTTCTAATGATTACCCCAGATTCATCAGTTTTATTTTTAAAAGTCCAACGGGTATCGATAACCTTTTTTTTTGCTGCGAAATAAGATGCCAAACATCGTAACTCTTAAATTGGGCTAATTACTCTTTCATGGCATCAATTCAATAAGAGTTGTTGAGGGCATCGTTTACATTCTTTGGTTTCACTTGAGAAACAAAGCATATAAACTTAGCCACATTTTAAAGTTGGTATCTAGTTCTCACAGGCTCCCCAAGGTTATCGACTACCTTATCTAGGGGATGGTCTTTAAAAACCCAAGTTGGCACTGCAGGGACTTAGTGGGTCAGTTATCTGAAAAGAGTCTATTTCAAAAATGTTTTTGACTCATCCATAATAATTGATGTGGTACCAACAATCCTAGTGGCAGTGTCATTAACAATTACATTAATAGATTCCATTAGGACTTTGTTACAAAAATTATAAATGCGATATTCTCTACTATTTTAGGAATACCTCAAAAAAATTCCCTTATCATCTCGGGTGTCAAATTTCAAAAGATATTCCCTATCTTTGCAAATATAACAAAAACTCCTAAAGGTTCTAAAGTATTTTAAATTCATTTTTTTGTTGTACCACAGTTCATATGAAGTCTCTTTGGTATTCGTCCTAAGGTATACACAATTAACAATGTGACATGTTGTCTGGACCGCCTCAACCCAAAATTATTTTGGAATACTTTTAGTGTGTAACATAACTTGAGCCATCTATTAGATTGTTCAGTTTTTCCTTGCAGCAATACCATTTTGCTGTGGAGTTTTAGGAGCACTAAACTTATGTTGATATCCATTAATAAAATAATATGCTACTATTCTAGTCTCCTTAATTGTCCACCTATGTCACTTTTGATACATGATACTTGAGTATCCTTTTCATTTTCTATTTTCAAAAGGATTTTAAGAAATTCTCAGAATTTGTCCGATTTATTTTTCGTAAAAGCTACCCAAGTATACCGTGTAAAATCATCCACAATAACAAGAATGTAATTATCGCCACAAGGGCTCATAATATGAGAAGGACCGATAAGGTCCATATGGAGTAGTTTCAGTGATTTTGAAGTCATTATATCCTTAAACTTCTTATGAGGCTCTTTACTTATCTTTCCCACTTGACAAGGACCACAAAGAATGTGTGAAGAAATTTTAATTTTGGGTAAACCTCTAACCAAATCTTGGTAGCTCAATCTGTGTAAGTTATTAAAATTATTATTACCCAATCTATTGTGCCACAGATCAGAATCATCTAATCTTGTTAACTTACATGACTCAGCTTTGGGCATAATCGTGTAACAGTTATCTGCAGTTTTGTTTCCCGTAAGGATACAGTTACTGTTGATGTAAAAAATTAGATTACTCTAATTATTTAATCACAGATAAATAAATGAGACAAAAGATTTTAAAGTGGTTCAGCCTTATATGAATGGCCTACGTCCACTGTTATGTTATTGCTGAGTGTTTGGGAATTCTCGATTACAAGTGCTATCAAGAAATTACGGTCCCCTTGAATAAGGGTGATACAAGGTATTTATAGCCCTTAGGCTGTACATGAAAGGGTGTTACATTAAATGATACACATATGAAAGGGTAATTCATTTAATGCTCTTCAAACGTGTGCGTCAAGATGATAAGCCTTTAATGAATAGTTGAACTGTTGATTATCTGGCAATTAATGCTGCGGTCGAGATGCAACTCGAACCGCCTTAGTTGCTCGTCGTCCAAGAGTTCCTCGGAGCATTGGAGTTCCTTGGAGGACAAGAGTTCCTCGGAGGGTTGGTGTTCCTCGGAGTATACCTGTTGCTCGGAGTGAGTATGTTGGTCGGGGGAATGACTTCCTCGTTGCTATTGTGCCTCGTAGATTGACACGTGTCTTCTTATTATTTGTCCACATCTGCATACTAATTTTGGTATCAACAGAAGCCCCCAATGTTTCATATTTCGAACTTTGAGGAGTATGGAACATTCTTTCTCGGTATATGGCGATATTAAATGACCTTCCTGGGTTTTAGGAGCCTTTTCTTCATATTTGAATTTCCTTCCAAATTCGCAGAATCCGCCTTTTTGCATTTTTATAGGCGCTTCGATCTTCGTGCCCTTTTTATCCTTTTAGCTGCCGGTAGCGTAATAGTTTCCTTTTTGTAATCATTTCTTTCGCCGTTTCCCAAGGCAAAGCATTTAAGCTTCAGAGGCAATCCCATCGTCTTCTACCTTTTCAATTTCTGCTTTC
The DNA here is from genome assembly GCA_949130495.1 of Sambucus nigra. Classification (NCBI taxonomy): domain Eukaryota; kingdom Viridiplantae; phylum Streptophyta; class Magnoliopsida; order Dipsacales; family Adoxaceae; genus Sambucus; species Sambucus nigra. Next base: position 597,008,993 of record OX422215.1, on the reverse strand, counting down.
GAGTTTTCTATAGCTTTTCTCTCTCCTGTGCGTCAATCCCTTTCTTCGTTTATTTGTCAACAGATCTCCTTTTTCCCTGTAAGCTCTTCTTCCTTCTTCTTTTATTCATCATGGTTTACATTATTGAGTCTCTTGAGAAATTCCGTTCTGATTTCTCTATTCCATCTTGGGTAATTTTGGAGGTTCTTTCTGAGCCTTCAAGTTATTTTGATTTGGCTGAGGGACATTGGTTCCCTAGCCTCTTTATTGCTGAATGTGGATTTTCTTTTCCACCAAACCCTTTGTGTTTAGAGTTCTGTCAGTATTTCGATGTTGTCCCTACAAAAATAGCCCCCAACACATAGAGAATAGTTAATGGGGTATATAGGTTAAATCAAACTCATGGAACTCGTATAGGAATTCCTGAGATTATGTACTGTTATAAACGGGCTATTTTAGACAATGTTTATTATTTAAAAACTAGATTTTTGAATAGGGCTCTAGTAGTCAACCTCCCTGATGCCAACAGGGATTATTTTGAACATGGAGTACTTGTAAAAAATTGGCAACATGCCCCTTTGGTTGGAGACGAAGTATATGAGGGTCCCAAATGCCCTCCATATGGCAATGGGATAGGTTATTTTCATCTTATTTTGTTTTTTGAAATTATGATTTCATTGTGTTTGTCAAAATGTATGACTGATATTTCACTATGTTTTTGTTTGCAGTTGACAGCAAGAGAAAAACTCCAAAAGAAACAGAAGTTAATATCAAGCATTTAAAATATATCTGGAGTTTGCATCAGAAGGTTGCAGACGAGTACATTAGGTCTGCTTCATACTTGCTGCAGTACAGGAGCTATACATCCTCTTATACTGCTCGTCCTGTGGCTAGCATTAGCGAACCATTGCCAGCTTCTGAAGACTCTTCACCAGACTCTCACATTCCTTTGAGTCAGAAGATGGGCAAGAGAAGAGTTCCTGCTCTCTTTGAAGAGACCTCCTGTGCTGGAGATGGAAAGAGAAATAAAGCTGATGTCCCTAAGGGGACAAAGAAAATGGATGCTGCCCCTTCTGCTGCTCCTCAAAAGGCCGCCGAGAAGCCCCCAGTGGCTCCTGTACAGAAGGATGCGCCTGTGGAAGTAATCACTATCTCTCCAACCAAAAATTCCTCTTTGGTTGAGGTTGTTGAGAAGACACCGAGGAGATTGAAGAAGTCCTCCTAGGTTAGTTTTTCTGAAGTCATTCCCCAGCTCCAAGCTAGTGGAGCTGGTGTTCCAACCATTATTCCCCCGAGCTCTGCAATGAGCTCGGTAAAGACCTGGACTATTCCTGAAGCCCAAGGCATCGAGGAAAACATGTCTAGGGATATGCTGACATCCCTAGCTACTCATCACATTGCTTCAGTAAGTTTCTTCTTATCTTGAATTCTTCTTATCAATATATGTATCTCGGTATTAACTCATCACTACCCTCTTTTTTTTCAGCTAGTGAGTTGCTTTAACACCATTGTGAAGAAAGATGAAGCGCTTAAGGCTTCAAGCTCCTCGTCTGGAGTAGAGGATTCTTTCCAGGGTTTGTGCTTCTGAATGACCTTCTTTAGCACGTAATCTCCTTCTTTTAAATCTCATTTCTTCACCTTCTTGTTGTAGAACAGAGTTGTTCGTTGTTGATATGCAACATTCCTAATGGCTGCTTCTTCTCTAACCTCTTCGAGCATGTCCAAATCTAATCTTCTCATCAAGTCACTGACTGGGGAATTTAAATTCAGCACTCTATGTGTTGGGAGACCCAACTCAGTCGGTATTACAGCCTCACTTCCAAACGCCAGCATATATGGTGATTCTCCAGTTGCTGCACGGGGAGTTGTTCGGTAAGCCCATAATACTGATTATAGCTCATTAATCCAATTAGCTTTAGCTTCACTTAACCTCTTCTTCAAACCATTTAATAATGTTCTGTTCGTCACTTCAGTCTGTCCATTGCTTTGAGGATGGCCTGGTGCTGAATGAACCTTCAAAATGTTTGACTGATGACAATAGGCGGCAAACTCCTCGTTATCAAACGGTGTTCCATGGTCTGTGATGAAGGCATGAGGGAGACCATATCGGCAGATGATATTCTTCTAAACGAACTGGTACACCTTCTCGTATGTCATATCAATCAGAGGCTCAACTTCTACCCACTTAGTAAAATAATCCACTGTGACGACGAGGTACTTGAATCTTCCTCGGGTCATTGGCAGTGGTCCAACCAGATCAATTCCCCACATGGAAAATGGCCAAGGGGAAGTTATGGGTGTCAACAATGCTTGTGGAGTACGTCGGATGGAAGAAAAATGTTGGCATTTATCACATTTCTTAGCATAGGCTATACAATCAGCCCTCATCGTTGGCCAGTAGTATCCTTGCGTCATCACCCTTTGTAAAAGTGTTCGACCTGCTACATGGGCTCCACAGGACCCTTCATGGATTTCTTAAATCAATTCTTTCACCTCGGAAGGATGTACACATCCTTGCAAACTTGCCATAATTCCTCGTCTATACAAAACACCATTAGTTAGTACATATCGAGCAGCTTTAAACTTCAATTTCTTGGCAGCGATCTTATCCTTCGATAATTCTCCTTCTTCAACATATGCCCTGATGGGATCCATCCAAGATGGTCCTAAATCAAGGGAAATAACATTCATCGTCAGGCCTTCATCTATACTTCGACTTTCTAACACCTCAATTGGTATCGTTCTTCGTAACTCGGTACGAGTAGCTGATGCTAGTCGGGCTAGTGCATCTTCTTGTGCATTCTCCATTCTTGGTATTCTGATCAACTGAATGGCATCAAATTCTGCCAACAACTCCATCGCCTTTTCATGATACTTGACCATTAATTCTCCTTTAACTGCATACGTTCCCATCATCTGATTCACAATTAATTGAGAATCACTGAATACCATCACTTGTTGCGCTTCCATAATCTTTGCTAAATTAAGACCTGCTATCAAGGCTTCATACTCAGCCTCATTATTGGAAGCTTTGAATTGGAATCGTAAGGCATATTCCACGTCAATCTCGTCTGGGGTGTTCAAAACAATCCCTGCCCCATAACCTGTTGTGTAAGATTACCCATCTACATATAATTTCCATATAGGTAACTCGTCTTCAAATTTCTTTTCTGACAGAGTTCCTCGGTGAAATATCTACTGTTTCCTTTCATCCTCCCCTGGTATTTTTTGTTCTTCGTCGACCATCTCTTCACGCCCTTTTACCAACCGGAGTTGGTCTGGGTTTGAATTTGATGATCTTTTTACATCCACAAGCCCTTTTACCAACTGAAGTTGATCTGGACTCATGTCTGTTGATCCTGTAACATCCACAGGTTGGTTAGCGAGCGACTTTTGCTCCTCGGGGGTATCAGGATATGTAAATTCTGCTATAAAGTTTGCTACAGCCTGTCCTTTTAATGATGATCTGGGTTCATATACAATATCATATTCACCAAGCTCTATTGCCCAATACATCAGTCTTCCTGATTTTTCTGGCTTATGAAGGGCTTGTCTCAATGGCATGTCGGTGTATACGATGATGGTATGGGCCTGGAAATAAGGCCTCATTCTTCTACTTGCTTCAATTAATGCTAATGCCAATTTTTCCAACTTTGGGTACCTGATCTCTGCACCTCGGAAAGCCTTACTTGTGTAATAAATTGGCTTCTGGACTCCATTCTCCAATCTGATCAATGCCGAGCTGACTGCATTCTCTGATACTGCCAGGTATAAGTACAACTTTTCTCCTATCACTGGTCTGGACAGCATTGGAGGTGTTCCCAGATATTTCTTCAAGTCTTGAAAGTCTTTTTCACATTCATCATTCCACTCAAAAGTTTTTCGGAGTGTTTTGAAGAATGGAAGGCACCTATCAGTTGCTCGAGATACAAATCTATTGAGCGCTGCAACTCGTCCTGTAAGACTCTGCACTTCTTTCTTCGTCGTTGGAGATCGCAACCCTAAAAGAGCTTTGATCTTTGCTGGATTTGCCTCAATGCCTCGCTAGTTGACGATGTACCCGAGGAACATTCCTTCTCGTACTCCAAAGGTGCACTTCATCGGGTTGAGCTTCATCTGGTATTTATCCAGTTGATCAAAGGTCTGACCTAAGTAAACTAGATGCTCAGCAGTTCTCTTGCTCTTTGTCAGCATATCGTCGACATAGACTTCCATGTTGCAACTGATTTGTTCGGCAAAAACCTTGTTCATCAGCCGTTGATATGTCGCTCCTGCATTTTTCAAACCAAAAGGCATAACATTATAACATTAAGTTCCCCTAGGGGTAATAAAAGAAGTGCTTTCCCTGTCTTCAGGTTTCATTTTGATCTGGTTGTAACCAGAGTAAGCATCCATGAAGCTGAGCAGCTCGTGCCCCGAGGTATCATCCACTAGTTGGTCAATTCTGGGCAATGGGAAGTGATCCTTTGGGCAGGCCTTGTTGAGATCAGTGAAATCAACACACATTCTCCATTTATTATTTTTCTTCTTTACCATCACCACATTTGCCAACCAGTCTGGATACTTCACATCTTCAATGAATTGGGCTTTCTGGAGCTTGTCGACCTCCTCTTGAATAGCTTGATTCTTCTCGGGGCTAAATACCCTTCTTCTCTGCTTTACAGGCTTGATCTCCTTATTCACATTGAGCTCATGACATATGAAGTTTGGATCTATTCCTGGCATGTCTTCGTGATTCCACACAAAAGTTTTCTTTCTGTTTCTCAAGAAAGTTATCAACTCCTGTTTTATTGAAGCATCCAACGACGAAACTATCTGGGTTACTCGTTCAGGGTGTTCGTCGTCCAGAATAACATTTTCTGTAGATTCTACCACCTTTCCTTTTACAAGTTGGGATTCATCTCTCGGATCAAGTGTTTCAATTTCTGTACTTTCATCCACCTGGTAAGTAGTAGTTTTTTTCCTTGACTCTTCAAGTCCTCTTACTCGGCAGATGAATAATAGCATTCTCGAGCTACTTTTTGATCAACTTTCACCACTCCCACTCTGAAATTTGTTGGGAATTTTAAACATTGATGTACTGTAGATGGGACTGCTTCGAACTTCTTCAAACCAACTCTTCCCATGATGATGTTGTAGGCTGACTGCACATTCTTATCCATCACAAAGAAGCGTATTCTGTCTGTTCGACAAGCAGGCCAAGTTCCAATGAATATATCCAACTTGATCGTCCCAAGTGGAAAAACTTTCTCGCCAGCGAAACCCAGAAGAGGTCTGTGATAAGGTTCCAATTGAGATAATTTCAAATTTAAACTGTCAAAGCATGAATAGTACATGATGTCTGCCGAACTGCCGTTGTCAACCAACACCCTTGAAATCACTACTTCTTTCATCCTCATTTTGATCACCAAAGGGTCGTCGTGAGGGTAAAGAACACCTGCCAGGTCATTTTTTGAAAAGCCAATAACCAGCTTTTCTTTGTTTACCTTCCTCGGACGATCCTCCTCGGCCAAATTTATTCGCTGAATGTAGGAGCAAGCTTGTACCTCTCTGAGGTAAGCTTTTCTTTCTGCAGTAAGATCTCCTCCTCCTGCATCTCCTCCTGTAATAACATTACAATCAAATGACCCAAAACGTATGGAAAATACCTCTCGTTCTGGCTGCCTTGGTTTCTTGGGAAGATCGGGGTCATCCTCGGCATCATCTTCATGGCCTCTCTTCTTTTTCTCCTCTGCTCGACGAGGAGATCTAGATCTCTCTCTAGTTCGATCATTATTTCTTCTTTCACCTCCCCGATCAACATACTTTTCTAGCTTTCCTCTTCGGATGAGTGTTTCAATCTCGTTCTGAAGAGCTATGCAATTTTTAGTCATATGGCCATGATCTTTGTGGAACTCGCAATATTTATCCCTGTTCCTCGCATCAGGGTCTGACCTCAGTTTCTTCGGCCACTTTACCTCCTCGCTATTCTTGATTTCTTCCAAGACATGATTAATACCCATTATCAAGGGAGTATAATTATCAAATTTCTTCAGGACTTCCCATGATGACTTATTATTTCTGGAACGCTTGTCACCGCCATTGCCCTTATGCTCTTTATTATTTGACTTGTCGACTTCCACCTTGGTATCTTTATCCATATTCTTCTTTGCAGCCATAGCTTCCTCGGCATTCATGATTTTGTCCGCTTTTGCCATCAATTCTGACATAGTTTTAGGTGGATATTTCGCCAAAGTGTAATACAACTTATTAGGCAACAACCCACTCATCAAGGCGGTGATTGCTGTCTTCTCCTCATAATCTATGACTTCCAGTTTCTCGTTATTGAAACGAGTTATGTAATCTCTAGTACTCTCACCAGATTTTTGTCTAACACTTAACAAGTGTGCTACTCGTTTTACTGGCTTTGCTCCAAAATAGAAATTGCCGATGAACAACTCGGCCAACTGAAAGAAAGTTGAAATCTTACCCCGAGGAAGATTGTTGTACCATATCTGGGCAGCTCCAGTAAGAGTTACTGAGAATGCTCTGCATCTCATCTCGTCGGGGGCAGCATAGATATCGGCGGCAACTTGATATTGCTCTATATGAAGAACAGGATCTGTCTTTCCATCGTATTTGGGGGTCACCACATGGGCTTTAAACTTTGACGGTGTAGGAAAATTCACAATGGCCTGGACAAAAGGTGTCCCTTGAACAAAAGTTCGTTATAGGGGATTCTTCGCCTTAGCCATTTCTCCCAATCTATCCTCCAACTGCTGAATGGAACCTTTCCATGCATCGTTTCCTTCCTCGGGCCTATTGGTTCAAGCAATAGATCGTTCTAAAGTAGCCTCCTGAGATCTATCTTGATGAGCAACTGGTCGTGATTGTGCTAATCCTTCTCTTAGATCTGATGGTTGTCGAAAACTCCTCGATATGGTCTTAGGTGGACTCCTATTCCTCCTAGGGCCTAATCGACTGAAAGGAGACACCCTACTCAGTCTTTCTAAGGCACTGGGTCTTTTTGGAGAGAGAGTGATACGTTGATCAGTATCTGTAGCCCTTATTGACGAAGTTCGCCCAGGTTGATAAGAGAAATCATCAGACTCCTCATTACGATATGACTCAGTACGCCTGGATCGTGAAGAAAGTAAATAAGTTTGCCTCTGATCACTTCGCTATCCTGAACGTGCAGGTGCACCGCCATGAAGGGTTTGTATGAGTTGCCTCATTGTTTCTTGCATGGCGGGTTGTCCTTGAGCCAAATTCGTCATAATCCCAGCCAGATCTGGAGGTGCAGAGGGATTTGGAGGATTTCCAGCATTTCCAGTGTTTCGATTGCTAGATTCTGGATTATTCGCCATTGATGATGAATGATTTTTGGTGAAAAACGATAATAACAATCGTTCCCACAGACGACGCCAATCTGTTGATGTAAAAAATTAGATTACTCTAATTATTTAATCACAGATAAATAAATGAGACAAAAGATTTTAAAGTGGTTCAGCCTTATATGAATGGCCTACGTCCACTGTTATGTTATTGCTGAGTGTTTGGGAATTCTCGATTACAAGTGCTATCAAGAAATTTCGGTCCCCTCGAATGAGGGTGATACAAGGTATTTATAGCCCTTAGGCTGTACATGAAAGGGTGTTACATTAAATGATACACATATGAAAGGGTAATTCATTTAATGCTCTTCAAACGTGTGCGTCAAGATGATAAGCCTTTAATGAATAGTTGAACTGTTGATTATCTGGAAATTAATGCTGCGGTCGAGATGCAGCTCGAACCGCCTTAGTTGCTCGTCGTCCAAGAGTTCCTCGGAGCATTGGAGTTCCTTGGAGGACAAGAGTTCCTCGGAGGGTTGGTGTTCCTCGGAAGACTGGTGTTCCTCGGAGTATACCTGTTGCTCAGAGTAAGTATGTTGGTCGGGGGAATGATCTTCCTCATTGCTATTGTGCCTCGTAGATTGACACGTGTCTTCTTATTATTTGTCCACATCAGCATACTAATTTTGGTATCAACAGTTACCATATTTTTTCAAAATTTTATATTCAAATTTTAAAAAGGTAATTATGTGATTAGAATCACAAAATTGAAATATACTCACCATATTGGCCTTCAATCCTTTTATTAACAAAACATCATTGACATGAAGAACCTATTTTTAAAGTGTCCCTTTACCAATGATCTGGGATGAGACTCCATCATCAAACAGGATATTACCTCCTAAGAAGTTAGTAATGTTTATCACTTTAGTCTCGTCACCAGTCATGTGTTTTGAACACCCAGAATCAAGGTACCATCCAATGGAGGTGCATTCAACTTCAAAAGAAGTTACAATAACATTGCACCTTAGTTGGGGTAACAAGGCATCTTTTCTAACCCAAAAGACACTAGTTTTAAAAGGTTTTTGGGCCTTTGATTTTGGGGATTTCTCCTTACACACTTTATTTTAGTGCGAGACCTATTCCTTTTATTTCTAATGTTAGAGTTTTTATTAGTTTTCCTTGGGAGAACATAAGTAGACTGGCGTATATAAACATTTTTGAAAACACTCAGTAAGAGAGTGACCATAAACATCGCAATAACTATAGTATATATGTGAGGATATCTTGACTCTATCTTCTAAAACTTTGAAAATAGGTTTAGACGTAGTCACATTCTGAAAATGAGGTTTATATGCAATATGTTTTGAGTTTTGCCCAAATTCTTAGGGGGTGGGTCCAAGGGGGAGGGATGGAACGTACTTCGCTTTGTTATCAGGCTTTTGCTATGGAAAATACATAATCTTAGTGTCTTGTGAGACCGAATGTTTCAAAACACTTTTTTAATATTTTTCCAAATCTTAGCTTAGTGTGGTTGGTAAAGTCCTAGATGAAACAAATATAGTTTTGGAAACATTTTGGTTAGAATCGTTTGTTCCTTTAGGGTTTTTGTCAAGTCCAAGGCTAGTTTTATCATTTGAGTTTATATTGCTATTATTTTATCATATGCTTTCGCATTAGTCTCAAAGTAAATACATTTCTTGAAAATAGTTGAGTCTTTTTATTTATATTCTTCCAGATCTACCAAATTAGACTTGTATCTCTCTTCCAAAATATAGTTTTTCTCGTAAAGTTCATTTATTCTAAAAATGAAGCTTTTGGTCTCAGTCTCAGAGCCATGCTTCTACTAGTGTAGTCCTCGATATTTTTCCTAACAGTCTTACTAAGTTCTCTACGCGTTCAACCAAGTGTTTTACCATTTTCTCAGGTTTAGGATCCTTTTTCAAAGTCTTATAATAAAGTTCTTGAATATCCGGTAAATCATCATTGGACTCGCTAAATGAGGCGTGTGAGTTTCTCCGTAATGATTAAATTTTAGGTTTGGGATACACGCACCCATTCAATTTGTCACAATGATTTTCACTTTGACTCATGTAGATTCTAGACTTATCAGAAGTATTAATAATAGCAACATTTGACATCTCATTCACACAGGAAGTATGTATAGAATCAATAACAGCATCAAGAGGTAAGCATGCCTAATCATCAGAATACACACTTTTAGCATAAAAAGACATGCATAATTCATGTATTTCAAATGACTCAGATAGGCAGTAGGTATAGAATCAATAACTTCATAAAGAGGTAAGCATGCCTAATTATTAGAACACACACTTTTAGCAAAAACGACATGCATAATTCATGTATTTCAGATGGCTCAGACTCGTCATCATCGGAGTCACTAGAATTGTCCCAAGTCTTACACATGTGGAACTTAGGAGTAGTCCTAATCTTAGATTTGCATCTATTGGCATAATAACCCATATTACCACACTTGTGTCAGTTAATGTTACTTAAGTATACCTTGCGCCTCTATTTGTTATTATTGGTATGTCTATCACCATTACGGTTATGGGGTTTGGGAACTTGAAAGTTTTGATAGCCAACCTTCTTTTGTTTAGTTTCCATAACATTCCTAACATGTATAATATTTTTTTAAATGTTTACTCATAAGGGCTATCTGGTTATCAATACTCTTAAGGTCACAGTCCTCTCCTAATTCTAAGTCATAACTAGGCATATTTAACTTAAGCACAGTCATTTGAGAAGAGAAGACTAAATTAAATCTAGAGGATTATTTAACAGTAGAAGTCATATGTTTCTTATACTTTAATTCCATCCCTACTCTTCATAATTTTCTACTTAATAGTTCTAGAGTTAGAGTTAGATTATCCATTTCCTCTATAGCATAATGCTTGTTATCAAACTTAGAAGGTAAAGATCAAAGTATTTTTGGTATAATTTCTCTTCCATTATAGACTGTAGGGGTCCCTTTTTTGTTTGTGCTTTAGGTGTAATATGCACCAATTTTGTGAACCAATTTTACTTGACTCAATTTTATCTTATTAATCCTAAGCATGCATCTAGGTGAGATTAAGCAAGTAAAATAAATCAATTCCACAAAACACATTACGCCGATGTATGAGGAAACCACTAAGGGAAAAACTTCGGACTACCCAAGCTAGAAAATCACTATGATACATACTTACTCAACGACTTAATTCCTATAAGCCTTGAAGCTCTTCTATGATTTAACCATTCCTCCATAGTGCAAAGTAGGAGTCAACCTATGCCAGGTCCATAACACACGAGTCCATATGCGCCTCGGTATCCACCGATACAGCTTTAGAAACCACCTATGATTCCGAACACGGAGTCCACCGCTTCTTCATCGCAAAACTCAACGAAACTAATGTTCAACAGCGATGAACAAACTCCAAATGGTGCTAAACCAAGATCTCTATGGCATATGTATATGAAAGATCGGATCTTGAAACACAAAGGGTACTTTTAACTCTGGAAATCTTCGTAAACAAGTGCAGAAAAATGTAAGGATTCTGTTATGTAATTTTGGTTCTGCACACCCGAAATTTTGAGAAACAATCTCCTTAAATAAAAAACATTAAGTCAGCAAGTCCTTAGAATGATATTGGCCCGTTGTTCGAATGGTATGACAATCTCGTTAGAACGATAGCTTCATGTCATTTGAACGACTTTCACATGTCGTTAGAACAAATTTGTATGTCATTTGATCCTCCAAAACACAAGGGAAGGATCCATACGACTCTAATATGTATTCATCTAAGAATAAACGAGCTTAAAACATTTTAAAATAATTTTTCATGAAAATAACATCCTTAAAACATTTTTCGAGTCCCATAAACATTATGCGTCCATACCTGAGAGATCAAAACATGATATGAAGACGCGAAATGTGAACCAATAAACATGGCATGATCTATCTTAAAGCTTGGCCGCTACATCTTCAATACAACATCACAGGCTTAATAAGGATTATGACTCGAAATACAATCCTACGACTTAAACTTTGTTTTATTCGAAATTAAGTCAATTACATACAAATTGACACACTTGGAAATTTTTCCTTAAAAATCTCCCCCTTTGACTATTTCGGGACAAAACTAAACTAGTGAACTAAGACGGGCTGTTAAGTCGGATGACACCTAAATCCCATCCCATAAACCCAAAATCAAAAATTACAGGACAAGGACTAGTATATGTAGAACTGGCAAGCATGAGCTATCTGAATGTGATGTAGTCGTAAAATCTCGAATCTTTGAAGAATACCTACACACATGAAATAAATAAATACTTAGTGAGGTATGGAGGCCCTATGATACCAATTTGTAAAACAAACCATTTGTTAAATATGTGAGCAAAACATATGATACCAATTTGTATACTTTCAATATAGCTCAAATCAATGATACTAATATCGAAACATTATGATTGAAATATGATACTAATATAAAGCATATTTGCTCATCAAACAAAAATCCTCCTACATCACATACTATCTCTCCCCCTTTTTGTCATGAATAGACAACGAGTGAGAAAGATAAATAAACAACATCGTATCTAGCATGAGAATAATCATATACAACATATCTAGATAAACAGAGGTGGCCAATAAAAAATAATCTCAATATACCGAATCATAGCTAGCAAACAGTCACATGAATGAATCATCGATTGCAAGAATGTTGTGACTAAATGAATCAATGCAAGGTAGAGATGAGGTAGCTTATCAGCACAAAGATATTAATGATATAGAGCTTCTATCCAGTGTGAGTTATAAGGAGAAGCCTATTACTATTTTTGATTGTAGGGAGTGTAAACTTCGTTCAAAGGTAGTTCCTTTAGTGCATGTCTAGTGGAGGTGCCACAACGAGGACGAGTCGATGTGGAAGAGGGAGGATAACATGCGAGAAAATTATCTAGAACTCTTATAACATACGTGTTGAATTTCGTGGACAAAATTCCTTTATATAGGGGGAATGTCATAACCCCGTACTTTAATGTCAATTATTTAGTAGAAATTAATTAACGAAAGTTTATAATTACTTGAGATATTTAGTAATTAACAAATTTTTCATATGTATATGATATTAAATGTGCATGTTATGTGCTTTTCTTATACCACATGTTATCATAATTAATAAATGTTGTTAATGAAATGGACTATAGGTGGTTAACGCGCGAAATAATTAAGTTCGCTATTTTATTTGATGCTGAGAGATTTTACCGTGTAATTTGAGGTATAACTATTTTTAGTGGGCTTGGGGATTATATGGAGGCTCTTTTATATGTTTTGAACATCTTAAGTTTGGATCGGGGGGTAGGGATACCCTTAGGGTGAATTTTGGGCAATTTTGTGTAGCATTTTGGGCTCTTTTAAGGGGCCAAAATTAGGCCTCATTAGGTGGTGTAGAAATTAGAGTTTTTTAAATGACTAGCACTCTTTCATTACTATTATATTATTAACTAAACCAAACTCTTGCATCCACAATCACCTAGGAGAATTAGAGAAAACTTGAATAGAAAAAATCAAATGGGTTCAAGTTTTTTTTTTAAATCTTCATACCTAAGGCAAGAATTATCTTTCAACATCATTAAATAATATGTAATTAATTTAGAATCATGTCCTTCCCATATTGATTCTAGGTTTTGGACTCATGTTGGGATTTAATTCGTATTATATTATCCATGTTATTATTTGGAACTAATTAGGATTAATTATCAATTAATCTCATGTTGAAAGTTAATGTTTTGGTCATCGAACCTGAAATCGATGTAGTATAATAATTAGAAACCATATTCAAACTCACGTTCTAGGATTTATTCACGTTTTTAATCTATCCCATGTATTAATTTGAATATTTATTCTGAAATTGAAAGAGGATTGTAAACCATTGATGTTTTGGTCAAAGATATGATTTTTTATTAACCTTTGGAATTGATGAATTAAATATGTTTATAATGAATAGGAACCATTGGAAACTTGTTCCCATACTATAAATTTAGTTCTTATATTGTTTAATTGAGGTTTTGGAACTTTAGAACTCGTTAATGGAAGTTAGAGAAGAAATCCTTCATTTTAGGCAAATGTGGACCTACTGCCTGCGTGAATCGATTTGGGCCTGGGGCGGATCAATTTGGCCCTTGAGTCAGATCAGGTCGAGTTGGGGAAACCGGACTGTGGAATTATTTCTAATTGATTCAAGTATATGATAGTTTGTCCATTTGTGGGATGATTGATATAATGCATAAGTGAGTTTTTTATAGTAAGAACCTAAAGTGGTGAATTTTTACGACTATAGTATAAAGTTAAAAATTGATAATATTCATTAATAACACAATCTAACATTATGGTAATTGGGTTAAATTGGATGAACGCGTGAGAGATGCGATATCCTATGGGGTAGCTACATATTATGTGTTGTGTACACACACACACACACACACACACACACACACACACACACACACACACACATATATATATATATATATATATGTATGTATTATATACTTGTGTGAACATACCTTTACTCTTGGTGAATCTATCTATTGGGAATTTTTGTTTGACATCGGGACCGTGTACCACGCATTAGCCGAGAGGGGTAGGACGTAGTGGAGGTCATTATATTAGATCATATAGTCAATAGTCACCACTTCGTGATGAGACAAGTAGGATGGCTTGATCTATTTACATGGTCTGGATATGGGCCGTTTGTGGTGTTACTGCGTAGTGATCACACCATTATTTATTTATGTGTTTTTTCTTATGCTTGTTAAGTGATGTACTCCTACAGACTTACCGTTAGAGGCACGAGATGGACACCGAAGACACTATCCTTCATGTGATGTAATAACCATTAAGAAAGAACTAATATGGTCTAGATATAGACAATTGATAATAAACCCTATGTTACGTAAAATGCATCATATGCTTAATTTATATCATTTGGGGGTAACAATGTGGGGGTTAGTATTAGGGTTCTATTCTTATTCTCATAGGTAGTTACATCCATGTTATGTGATAGTTAGTTATGTTTTGTTCGTTATGATAGTGTCAAGAATTATTATTATAGTCATGCTTTGGAATATGTTATGCACATAGTATCGCACTTAGATGAGGAGGTGAGGTACTTATTACCTATGAGTGTCGATGGGTTGCATGTATTATAAATCAATCGCATGATTATTTATTGTACTGAAGTTAATTCTTTCAACTTTAGGGCTCTAATCCAAAATTATAATTTTTTTTTCCAGGTTTATGTAGGTAAGATAAGTTAGGCTGAGGAAAGATCAGACTTGCAATCCCCCCTTGCATACCAGGTTTGAATCCTTTGATTCTATCATAGATCGCTATTTATTTTAGTCTTAGTTAATTCTGTTTCATAGTATTGTATGGTCATAAGCCCAAATTTATTATTTAGTCAGTTTTATTCAGAATCGTGATGTGTCGATATTCCATATGTCAGTTGGGTTGAGACTTATTTATTTATGTGATTATGTCATTTCAGTATATTTTTCATGCATGGATACTTTAATTAAATTTTTTACGTTATGGTTTGATATTGAGAGTGATATAGATTCTTTGTTAAGCCTCATCTTTGGCGTATTAGCCTAGCCGTCTGTTTTGTGGAAAATGGGGGGTTGTTATAGAAATCGAGCCATATAGTCTCTTTAGTTACCTAAAAAATGGCAACAACTTTGATGTCCTAGGTGGAGTTAGTAATCTAAGTTTCTTCACAATCCTCTAACTTATTGCTCCACCTCTATGGGTAAACACATATTCCAAAGTAGAAAAAAATGGAATCCTTATCTAACTAAAAATCTAGTCTTTGTGCTTAAAAGGAACAAGACTATTAGATTGAAATTTATTGAACATGACAAAGGAATAACATATTTTGGTCTTTTTACACAATATATAACATTCATGGGGCTTCCCATCACTGAATCATTGGGTATACTCTTGTTCATTCCATCTAATCAAGTGTCATATGACATTGATTTCCAAAAAAAATGGTTCCATACTTGAAAAGAAAACTCTTCTCATGGAATTCTGATGCTAATCTTGTGTATATTCCATTGATATAATCAACTTGGGATAAGCCCAACACCCTTTACAATCGATCTAGCGAAATATTGATCATGAATACATGTCTAGCTTATCCTGAGTATTTCTTATCAAATATCTGGAAAACCACACTCCTATGTAAGATAATACTCCCACCTTGTTCTCGATTAGGCAAATATTATTCTCAAATTGTACTTAGAAATACCAACACATTTTTGCTATGCTTCTGATACTAATAAATGTTATTCAGACTTTGATCTAGATCAAAACTTGATTACCTGATCAATCAAATGACCCAAGACTTTAATGTTATCTTAAATCCATAAATGGATTTCACAAGCTTACATCATTTTACTTTTCCTAACTTCTTACTGTATATGTACATGCAAGATGGTCATTCAAAAACATATTCTTGATGTTAAAAGGATCTCGAAAGACTTTAGCATGGCTATCGGGAGAAGGTTTGATCATAGTCAATCCCTTTATTTATGAGTAAAACTTTTCATAAGTCTTGCCCCGAAGGTTTTTGTGACACCCCGACTAATTAAATACCGGGTAGCTACTCCTTTATTAAATCAATACAAAATGCCAAGTTGGTTCAGTTAATAGCATCACTGTCAATTTTTTTTTTATAATTTCTAACCACCTAGTATTTAAAAAGTAAGTTGCCAAATTTTAAGTTAAGTCTGATTAACATGCAGTAAAAGAATAATGGAAGAACAACATAATCCATTCACCATAACGAAGAAATGAAATAACTAACAAATAGTAATAAGTCCGGAGGAAAACTCCTCACAACAATTCCATAACTAAAAATAATATGACAAGTCTGAATCCTGAATTAATTACATGCCAGAAGCCTGAATAACTGAAATAAATGAAGTGTCTAAAAGAAATGGGCGACATGCCCTACAACTGATAAATGCTGAATATAGAGTCAAGATAGATGAAACGTCTACAAGCAAAGTCCTGTAACTTCCACAAACAGCTACATATCGTCACCTGAATGAGGATCCTAAGCATGGTGTCCATGTGGCTGGGCACCTAAAATGGTTTTTACAAAAAGATAGATTTGAAAGCAACCGGGTCAGAGCCCGAAAGTGAAGAGTATTTTAAAAACAGCAAGTGCTTTAATAACATTTAAAAATAATGAATGCAAAATACATGTTAGGACGTGCTCTCACATGAAATACTCACCTCTCGTCTAACTGTGCACTCCTAACGTTCCTGTACCCATTCATGTGTTTTCTCATAACTATCTAGTTCAAAAGAGTTTCTAAAACTTCTACTCGGGTCACGTTTTAATTCCAACCTTAACAATTAAATAGAGAGTTCTACTATAATTCAGATTCTCAATTAGTAATACAATTCACTATCGGTTAACCCGTTATGTTTTCTCAAAACATTACCATAATTATATTCACAATATCAACATGAAAGTTCCCATTTATTAAGTGTATATTATTTACATCATAAATATACAATACAAGCACCCCAAGACTAAGCTGCGGTGCACACATA
Organism: Sambucus nigra; assembly: GCA_949130495.1. NCBI lineage: Eukaryota > Viridiplantae > Streptophyta > Magnoliopsida > Dipsacales > Adoxaceae > Sambucus > Sambucus nigra. The sequence continues at coordinate 596,992,073 of OX422215.1, read as the reverse complement.
CTCTGCTATCCATCCCGGTACATCACGTACATAAGGATCACGTATTCCGAATCTCTCAGGAATCGTTCTCAGATAACAACAATCACAAACAATGGAGGCGAACACAGTCACATCACATGGGTCACGCACATACCTGCGCTCCCACGATCAGCAGACTTATTAACATCCCAATAAGTCCTTCTCTGACCTATGTTCACCGAGGTACCAGTCTAAATCCGGGAAACACAAGGATTAGAGGGCCCTAAGCGAACGTAAACCTCCCGTGATAGCAAGTATGGTAGGTATGTCATACACAGAAAATCATATGCTAAGCATTCACACACCTTAGATATCTCAATATTAATAAAGGTATACTCTACATTCTTATACCATTATTCCAATTTTATATCTATTTTAAGTCTCCCGATAATATAGAGTTTAAACTGTCGACACGTCACACGTCATAGTTCTTATACTTAGAACCTATCTTAAATAGATTATTAAGTTCCTATTATTCCCACATATAACATCATCATTCCTAAGGTCCTTACTTCTGCCCCGAACCTCATTTCATCAATTATTCAAATTTACCCTTTTAACACAAATATTATTTCACTTATCGAATTCCATAAGATTTAAACTAATTCCTCAATTGAATTCTAATTAGGGTCCAAATTTCATAGCCATGCCTACTAGTCCTCCTTAAGTTTAAGGGTATTCATAAGGTCTCCAATAATATTTTCCAAGGGTTAACATCACTAAAATTTAAATAGGGAAAACTTTACTCATTCTGGGAAGGTCGATCGATCGACCTTTACCTTCGATCGATCGATGGTGGTCGATCGATCGACTGATGAATGTCGATCGATCGAACGCACCAGGTATGGCTACGGACTGCTTCGTTTTGCAGTTTTCAAATCATCACAAAACATCCTTTTAATGCATGAACCTCTAATATAACGTTATAATATCATCATACAACCATCCTACAACATTGTTAACGTTCTAAAACCAATAATTCATCAACCAAGGACTTTGTTTGGATCAAAACTTTATCAAGAATCCTAGTTTCCTATTTCCTTCAAGAACATTAATAAATCTCTTCTTAAATCCGTTTTTAAATCATCAAGGGTCATAATTCTGAATTCATAATTCGTCCAGAATGTTTCTACATGAAGTCCCTAACATAGTTCATAGTTTTACATCTTCAAATTCATGGGTCTAATCAATCTTCCAAGATAAATTTGATAATTTCCTAAACATGGAAAGCATAGCATTAAATCAATTGGAATTAAACCACTTGCCTTAATCTTTCTCTGAATTTGAGGTTGAATCTTGAAGGTTGAATCTGTCCTCTCTCTCTCTCTGCAGAATTCTCCTCTTTCTCTCTCTCTCGCTACAAGTTCTTCTCAAGGTGATAATGGAGGTTGGGTTGGTTTTTGCCAAGTTTTAAAGTTTCTAACTTCTCCCGTAGCCCACTACCTAAATTGGAGTTGGAGATGGCTTAGTGGGTTAAGACTAAGTCAGATTTTTAACTCTAATTTTCGTGGGTTTTAATTACCCAATATCCGAAATTACCAAAATGCCCTTATAAGTTACCGGTATGGCCCAAAAATGCCCCGGGACCTAAACTTAACCCCCGGCTAGTGTTTTTTGACTATTTCGACCCTTCCGGACTCGTTGGCGCACTCAGAATGACCATACGGGTGATAAAAATAAAATTCATTTTTTTAATTCAAATAATTATATTCCTGACGCGACTGTCACGCGCGTCCCAACAAAATTTCCCAAATTGCCGTATTTCAATCTCGCGACAATTTCAATATTTCCGATGTTCATATATTGCTATATATACACATTATAATAAAATACTAACTCACATCTCGTTAATATTTTATCCGGATTAATTTTCAATTAATACACATATAATTTAATTAATCCCAAAAAATAAATATCACGAAAATACGGGGTATTACAGTTTTCACCTTCCCATCCGTCTATATTTTAACTTTTTGTAGGTCCACTTATGTCTGATATTTTTACTCCACCAACATGTCTACAAGTCCTAAAACTTGATTAAAATACATCAAATCCGTTTTGGTATCCATAGTCACAAGTCAAAGAAAGAGTCATTGTCTTTGAATTCCATATTATAATTCTGGGGACTCGATTTATGTTTGTGTGGAATATCATCGAAATGATCACCCCAAACACTAACCCTTCGGGATGACTCCTAACATTCCCACTATAATGGGGCAACACTTGCTACCCATTATAAGTGATATGTGTACCCTGATCATCGGTATTGTTCCCACTATGATAAGGTAATGTATTATTGATATTATGTTGTATTTCATCATGTATGCGTTGTCTAGCAACATTAGTAATATGAAATTTCATTGAATCTTTTAACTCTTACTTACACCTAGGCACATTATTCATTACGTAATCCTCTTTTAAGAATCGGACATTAATGCAATCATTGACCTTCTTATACTTATAAACTATATTTGTAACTTTTGGAATAACCAACAAAATATATACCTTTCTCCTTAATTTTAACTTCCCTGGCTCCTTCCATACATGAGTGTTAGGCACCTCCAAATTCGAACATGATTTGAAATGATCTTGCTCCCATTCTAATGTTAAATGCGAGTTGGAGAGACCAATTAAGAAGAACATAAATTAGAACTTATAAGCTCATCTCTTATGTAAAATCCCAATGAGAATGTTGTAATCCTGAATAACTTACCATGGACCCTATCATATCTAAAAGAGAATTAATCATTCCTATCCTCTACAACATTCCTAAGTGAAATACCCGATCTAGACGACTGGTATAAAATCCCATACCTCCAATAAATTATCCCTTAACTATCCTAAGAGATTAACACTTCTAAGATCAGATTGCAAAGTTTGTATTAGTTTACGTCACCCATTATCCACTTTAGCCTTTCACACTTTGAACTAATTAAAGGCTTCAGACATGTGGTGTATAAGGTAAACATATCATTACCATGAATAGTCATTCACGCAATTAATGAACCACTCAAAACCACCTCTTGTCTAGATATTAATGTAATATACTAATTAAAAACCATTTCTAACACATCTTTGGGTCTTTAGATTTTGATCGCGAAGGACCTTTAGTTATTTTACCTTCTAAACGAGATTCAAGACTAGAAGTGCCTCCACTTCTAGTGAACTCAGTTATCAATTTTAAATGATTCTTCAAATTCCTTCTAGAATAATATAACGTCAAAATAAGTGTCAATATAGTATTCGGTTCTAGTAGGTAGCTTTCCCTTTAATGATCATTGTCCATGAAATTATTCAATTCAATATTTAGCAATATGGTAAGACAAAACTTACAATGTATATTTTCCAATGTCCCAGAATAGATAAATATATCCCAAGTTTAATAAAATAATTCTATAAAATCAATCGAATATTTTTTCAAAACAAATTTCAAAAATTAAAACCAAATTTCTAAACCCCTGGTACATTAAATAATTTACATACATTAACTTTATGTCTATACTAAAATTAATAAATGATTTCCTATAGCTTATAATGTTGTCTTGTTCTAATTGTCCCTAACTAGGAATATCTATCTTAAAGTATTTTAGTTAACTGGAACCTTTGCAACGAGTTGAAATCCTGATTTGTGGTTTCTAAGTCTACATACCAAGTTGCCATACATCGGACCATAAATAACACATTTACTTTTAAGAGAAGAACCATTACCATGTCCTTTTACTTACAAAGCGAGGAAAATCGTTCATCCTTGCTATAAAAGTTCTAACTATTTGTAGTGAGAATACATGCTTTTAGGTTATTTCACTACTACCGAGGAATATGAACCTTTCGAAACCTAAAATGTTGTACCCGAGACTAAGCTTTATCCTCCTATCTCCCTTTTGAGAGAGAAGAAAATCTATTCTCAAACAACTAACATTAGCCTTTGGCTACCGATTATCCTCACTCCCACATTACTAAATGGTATTGGGTTTTCTCACCATGTCTAATCTGAAAAATCCTTAGTTCAATCAATAATGGAGATCTATTCAAGAAGATAATTATTACTTAAGCGACATCAACTAAAAAAGGTATTTAACATATTCTCATAAGTTAATTCTTTAAAATTAAAATATTCATATAAAACTTCCTCGATGGGGGACCGAACACTTACAAGATTTAATGTGAAAAAAATATCATATATTTTAAAATACCATGATTTCGCAATTAAAGCCATGCGATGGGGGCCAGAGAAAATCGACACTAGGAATCAATCCCATCATAATTTTAAAATATTGATGATAATTGTGGATTAAATAAAGTGCATTATCCCCTTTAATTTGGAACAATGTCCAAATTACATTCCAGTCTTTGAAACTTATTCTAATTAAAACTTTAAGACTAGTATCAGTGAGAAATGTATCAATTTTGAAATCTTAGAATCATAAAAATGAAAAATATTATTTCCAATTACTAGAGAGAATTATTTCAATTAAAATTTTTAAATGGCGTCACTCAATTTCCAATTTTAAATTAATCTCGTCAGAGATTCTAGTTTCCTTATGATGTGATATTTCTCGATGGGAGATTGAATCACACTACCTTGAACCAGAAAATTTTTCATCTTTCATTATGCTATCTCGGCATTTTAGGTACCTTTTGTCTAACATAATGAATAGCCGGTGATTTTTTGTCGTACTCCTAATGACAGTGACGATTTAAATATTTTGTTTAAGTGTATACGATCGGTTCATTTATTTAGTTCCTCAATGGGTGGACTGAACTCACTCATATTTAATTCCAATAAAATTTCACTTAATAATATGAAAATTTTCGTGATAGCATGACTAAAATCATTTAGTGGGGGCCAAATCATGCTAAAACGAGAAATTAATCACAATCAAATTTTAAGTGTCGATGGAGATCGTGGGGCTTATCTTGAAACCCCTATCACACTTATTATTTTATGAAACTTGAGGGTTTTAAAAAACAATTGATTCAATTCAAAAAACTTGAATTTAAATCCTTGATAAATTACCAATTTACTTTGTACAAATTAAATTGCACGATCTTACTATTTTAATTTTTTAAAAAATAAACCATTTTAAATTAACATAAAACCCAAAGATTAAAATTTAGTATATACATATAAATTAAGGGGCATATACCAAATAGTCCTTTGAACTTCTTTTAATATATGTATAGTCCAAGCCTTTTTATTTTGCACCAAAAAGTTCTTCACCATGCCAAAAAGACTTTACCATGCCGCTGGCGCGGACCTTTAAAGATAAGAGAATAAGGGACTTTTTGATACAAAATAAAAGGGTTGAACTAAATATGTATTGAAATATGTTCGAGGGACTTTTTGGTATTTGATCCATAAATTAATTACCCCATTTTAATTGAATTTAAATAAAATGAATTTTTTCGAGAAATATGGTGATCTAAAACGGTCTAAAAATTAAATCCATGTTGTCCATAAAATTGGTGGTCCTAATTAATCTAATTAGCACGCCAAATTTTGCAACATAAAATAAAAATATAAGGAGAAAAGTGCCTCATCCATCATGGCATATACTCACTCTTGAAGTAGAAGTCTTTAAAATAAAAAATCCCATTGAAGTTGACTTTTTCATGAACGAGAATCCTCCTTGATTTAGATCTATTTATAATTGTGAGTTCCTTAAGGATAAAACTTCCGAAAAATTACTTTGCACATTTTGGATCAATCGGAATGAAGAATCGGAGCAAGAGGCATCAAAACAACATCAAAATTCTTATGAAAATGAATCTACCCAGGGGAGCCGATCGATTGGCTATGTCGGGAACAACTTCATCCTAACTTCGCAAAAATCATGCAAAAACTTCCATAACATGGTTAAAACTTTACAAAATACTAAGAAACTTTGCCCAACACCCCAACCCATATAAATACAAGATTATAAATGAAAATAGCTCCTACATCCCTCACAATTTCCTCTGAATCCATCGCTAATGATTTAATACAAAAATCAGATTATGACAACCATATCGAATCAATGAGTGAAAAGTAACCATAGATAAATCACCATAGGATTCAATCACACAAAATAAACACATGTGACTATGATGGAAGGGATATAAACATAGAATCTATGAAAAACCATGTTAGTATGATGCCATACATAAGATTATATAATCATACAACATGATAAAAACTAGGATTTCATGGTGGAGAACATAGGCCTTTCCAAAATAAGATTAATCTCAATCGAGGATGATACTAATTGTCGGGGAAAATAACATAGAATACGAAAAAATTTCAGCCCTAGAGATCTTTTATTAATCAGGCTTTGAATATAAAATAATATGAAAATATAAAATTTACATCAATATATAAATTGGCTATATTTTTGTGTCAAAATATTGAGTTTATTAAGTCATATAGATTTGATTCTTTATAAGTGAGCCGCGGTCGAAATGAGGTTAGAGGAGCGTTGAAGATTGATGATCATGCACAACCTCTCATTTGAAGACATCCGTTGCCATGCATTCACAGTCAAGTGAAGACTGTATCCTTTTGTAGATTATAAATTGATTATGGCTAGACACACACACACACACACGTGCACAAAACATTTTTAAAATTGTGTGAGGATAATTAAATTGATTTAACAAGTGTTTAAAATATTTTAAATTGTCTTAGAACTTTTAAGAAAGTGATTTTGGAAGATGGTCTTTGCTTTTTGAAGTATTTTGATCAAGGCACGTCTTTTTATATGATTTGGGATATTTTTAAGAGGCGTTCGAATGGACACAAAATGGGGGCATGCAAATGCCCAAGATTTAAAGTACCTACTAGACAAAGCTGTGTAAACGATTTGATCTAAACATGCGCACAACGATGTCATATTTCTGAAAAATCTTATTTAAAGGCCGTTTTCCCTTCCAATTACATCTGAAAAATCTCATAACTCAAATACATTTTTAAGGGAATTTTTGAGGTTGAGAGCATTTTATCTTTGTTTCTCTTTTCAATTTCACTTTTCCCCCCAAAAATTAATAAAACTTAGATATATGCTTGATTTACGTCTTTGAGAGAGAATTGAGTATGTTTTGGTTCAGATCTATACACTAGACTTGGTTAATTCAATCTACCTTTTCTGAATTACTGTGATTTATCACTCTTAGATTTAAAACTAGAGGCACTTCACATTATTGGAGAATTTAGAGTGTGGTGTGATTCTAAAGAAGAAAGTGGACCTCTTCATTCACAACATGGAGCTCATTGGGGACTTTCGTTTTCTATAGGGGAGAGTTGCATTGTTAATAGGTAATTAGACGAGAGTGCTTGTGTGAGAGGTATCTTTTTTCCTTGTGTAAAATTACTGTTCAAGTAGAAATAAAAATAGGAGTGCATCGAGTTTTTTTATCCCTAGATGGGTTTTTTCCTCATAAATCTATTATATGTGAGTTTGTGAATGAATTATTGTCGTATGCACATATTTGATCACACACATCACTTAGGTTTAATTTAAATCTACAGAATTGAAGGAAAATTGATGTGGGTGTGTTAGATCTATTTTTTTTCATCTAGATTCACCTATTTACATAATTATGTGTGTTAATCTTATCATTGAATAATAGAATTGGTTAAACCTGTGTTTAGTAGCTTGGATGTGCAAGAAAAAATTATTAAAATTAAAAATTGTTCATATGTTATCTTCAAACCTATTCACCCCCATCTATGTTTGTTGTAGGTGTTTACCCATGAACATAACACTCTCTTTCAATTGGTATAGATCCAATTGATCATTTTAATAAAAATAACGTGGTTGAGTTAATCCATTCCTTGCTTTTTTGTATGTGGCTCTTGTTGCTTAGATCTTGTTTACTTATGAGTACATCTATCTTTTATGATTATGATGGATTTTTCTTGTCCTAATTTGGATAGTATTGATTGTGCCATACATTTAGATCCTATGATTATGGATAATAGGGAAAGGATAGAACATTTTATATCCAAAATTGAGAAGGAAAAAATTGAATCTCCTAATTCTCCAACAAAATAAAAATCTATTGATTTTAATGAACGTGATGAAATTAGAAATAGAAAATTATTGAGTCAAAATTGTGATGTTTTAAATCCTCAAATTCTCAAAATGAAAAAGGTTGAATGTGTGACACCCCCCACAATTAAATACCGGGTAATCAGTTCTTTATAAAATTTAAAACAAAACGTCCAGCTGGTTCATTCTTAGAATCACTGTCGAAAAACATTATTCATTATTATTCACCTAATAATTAATTAAGCTAGTGTCAAAACATTTTAACTAATTAAAAACGTTACTTAATTAAACCATTTAACACATTCACCATTCTCATGAATAAATAAATAATGAATAAAACACTATATAACTGAATATAATAAAATTGGAATAATCGCCCCAGTTAAATAAAGTCCAAACCATCAATTGTAATGATACTAAATCCAATCAAAACTGAAATACAGAAATGAAATGAGTACAAGTCTCTCTGACATAAATGAAATAATAATGGTCAACACATGCCCTAACTAAGAAGTCTAAATCAAAGAACTGGAATCATAGATGTGGGGGCGTCTAAATACGAGGATCTCCAACTCCCACAATAGCTCTAGCATGCCAAAAGAACCAACAGTCGAAGCTTGGTCCCCCTTATGACTGAACACCTAAAAATAATTTCACAAGAAAAAGAGATTTTACCAGAGACGGGTCAGAGCCCAAGTGTAAAAAAATTTAAAACAGTTTAGAAATTATTTAAAGATGCAGTAAAGAAAATATGTACACATGTTTGCTTTTCGAACACTCTCTTGAGATTCTCACGTATCAACTATTGTGCACACCTAATGTACCTATAAACCGTTCGAAGCATAGTTATTACCTAACTAGATTATAGACATAATCCTTTTAGCTTACCAACCGTAGTAATAACCCGTAATCCCCACATACTACTATTATACAATATTCTTGTATCTATTATCACGAGTAAGAGTTTCACTAGCTTACTTTACTTACGAATTCATTATTTTTCTTATCTACAAGTATATATACATATTCATTATTACATATTATATAAAATAATACAGCACCCCTAGACTCATCTACGGTGCGTGCATACTCTGCTATCGAGTTCTGGTACATCTTGTACTCAGTCAAGGACAAAAGGCTCGGTATCTCTCACGAACCATAAATACAAATCACACACATTTGGAGGTGAACATAGTCCTAAGCCTTTGGGTTACGCACCCAAACGATAGTTCAATACCATTGTTCACACGAATGGCAATCTAACCTAAGTCTGATGTTCTGAGGCACAAGTCTAAATCCCCCCGAAGGCGCCTCAAGATAAGACTGTCACCTTCATAACCTCCCGCGATAGCAAGCAGCATAGGTATGTCATAGAAAAATAAATCAATTATATAATAGGTATTCGTCTCATATATATATATATATATATATATATATAGGTATACTCACGTCCCATATCATAATTCTCATACATAGTATATTATTATTATTATCCCAAATACCCTACGTTTACTTGAATACCAGTTTCACTCTTCATCGTACGCTCTCAAGTATTCCTCACCACTCAAAGTGTACCCTTTAGTCGACCCATAATGTTAGTAGGTAAATCACTGTGTTCCACTGGTCTGAATCATCGTTGCCCTCAAATTTTCGTAACTCGAATTTATTTCCAAATTAGGTAATCCTCTTACGTTAACCCAATTACGTTCATCATTAGGTAATCCTAAATACATCATTATGAGATCAAGCCTAATACTCAACCTAGGCCTACTGGTCCTCTCACAAATGTCCAATTAATTTAAAATAATTCCCAATAATAAATTCTAAATGAATTTCTAACTATAATTAACAAAAGGGAAAAACTGGGCAAAACTGGATAGCCGAATCGATTCGGCGTGGATCGAATCGATTCGCCCCTACATGTCTGGAAAAATCTGCACTTGTGTTCTTACGAGTTTCATCAATTTTCAACTCCAAATATTGATTCTAATCATCCCAAACACCAATTCAACGTTACCAAATGTTATACTGACATATGTAAACAAGTGCTAATGATTACAGATCACAATTTCACCAAAGCCATCAATTTATTTGGGTTTAATTCAAGAATAATGATTATGAATCCTAGGTTGTCATCTTCTTCAATAACTTCCATAAAAATAAGATTTGTTCATCAATTTAAATCAAATTTCATGGGTAGTTATCTACCTATCGTAGGGAATCAATCCAACATAATTTTCGGTCTTCAATTATGATTTAACTTCTCCAATTTCATTAATTTCACATATGATTCATAATTAATTTCAAACTACAATAACATGGGTTATATTATTTCTCTAATTAAGAAAGATTTAAACACTTGCCTCATGAAGGAAGGTCTGATCCGTTGGTGTAGGTTGTATGGTTGTATTCCTCGTTATTCGATCTATGCGGTGGTGGTCTCGGTGGTGTAAGATGGTGGTTCTTGGCCTTAGACTCCTAGAATTGGCTCTCCTTCTTCCTCCGTGACTCTCCATTGGGTTTTGTGAATGAATACCCTAACTTCCCTTATGTATCAGATATATTCCCTCTTTTAATTTCGTAGGTAATTAAATCCCAAAAATAGAAATGACCAAAATGCCCTCCCGGGATGCCGATTTGGCCTAAAATTGCTCCGAGATGCAATCTAAACCCCCCGGTAGACTTTTCTGACTATCTCGACCCTTTCGGACACATTGGAGCACTCAAAATGACCATTTGAATTACTTAAAAAATAATTTACTTTTTATTCCATTAAATTAGTCCCGACACGACTGACACACGCGTCCCGACTTAATTACCATAATTATCGTATTTCTTACTCGCGATAATTCTCTTAATTTCACAATCATATCCACAAACATATATTACATTATTCTCTCAGTAATATTCAATATAATTCTCGTCAATAAATACTAACCCTTATCTCGCTTGTTAATATTTATTTATTCTGGATTAATTATTAATTAATTTTCCCTTTAATTTAATTAATCCAATATCTAAAAAGCATTAAAAATATGGGGTGTTACATAATCCCCCCCCCCCCCCCTTACAACGGAATTTCTTCTCAAAATTCAGAAAATAAAGGTATACCTGGTAAAAATAACTCTGAATATTTTTCGCACATCTTATCCTCGTGCTCCCAAGTAGACTCCTAGATATTATGATGCCTCCACTGAACACGTACTAACGGTACCACCTTCAACCTCAGTTTTCTTTCGCTACGATCTAGGATAGAAATTGGCCCCTCATCGTAGGAACTATTGGGATGTAGATCAATCTCATTTAAAGCAATATGAGTGTGAGCCAACTCATCGCGAAGATATCTCCTCATCGAAGAAATGTGGAATATATCATGGACCAATCCGCTCAATAATAAGGAATGAACCTACATACCTCGGTGCCTACTTCCCCTTCTTCTCAGATAGAATTATCCCCTTCATAGAAGATACTCGTATCAATACCCGATTCGCCACACTAAACTCCCTGAAGAACCTCTTGGCATCGGTATAACACTTTTGTCTATCATGAGCAACCCGTATGAGAATTCTAATCATCTCAATCCTTGCTAATGTATCCTCAATCACCTCTGGCCAGAGTATCTTGTTGTCCCCCACCTCTAGCCAACAAGTAGGAGAACAACAAGGTCTACCATATAAAGTCTCAAATGGGGCCATGCTAATAATAAACTAATAGGAGTTGTTGTACGCAAACTCCACCAGCAGAAGGTACTGCTCCCAACCTCCCCCAAAATCCAGAATACACATACGTAATATATCCTCCAGCATTTGATTAGTTCGCTCGATCTTCCCATCCGTCTATAGGTGATAGGTCGTACTCAAACACAACTCGGTACCCATGGCCTCCTAGAATCTCTCCCCAAAACAAGCAACAAAAATCTTGTCCCGGTCGGATAAAATATTTAGGGGCACCCCGTGTAATCTCACTATCTCTGAAATAAAAATCTGGACATACTGTGCCGTAGTATAATCATCCTGGACTGACAAAAAGTGAGATACCTTAGTCAACCAATTCACAATTATCCATATCGAATCGTGATCCCTCCGAGAAGTAGGCAACCATGTGATAAAATCCATGGGAATGCTCTCCCATTTCCATATAGGAATCTCTAGCGGCTAAAGAAACCCTATCGATTTCTGATGGTCCACCTTGACTAGCTGACAGGCGGCACACTTTGAGACGAACTCAATAATGTCTCTCTTTATGCCACTCCACCAATACTACCGCATCATATCCTGGTAGATCTTATCCCCATCGGGGTGTACCGCAAATCGAGATCCATGCGACTCTGTCATCACCGCATGGTGTATATCCTCCCCCTCTGGAACAACTAGATGTCCATTAAAGTGAAAACCCCCATTTGAACCCATAGAATAAGACTTAGGTCCCTCGGCTAGGAGCTGTACAATCCGATCTTGGTAGAAGGGATCTGTTGCCTGAGCCTGTACAACCTTCGTAACTATCTGGGGTGTGTGTGACACCCCGACTAATTAAATACCGGGTAGCTACTCCTTTATTAAATTAAATCAAAATGCCAAGTTGGCTCAGTTAATAGCATCAATGTCGAAAACATGTTATTATTACTAACCACCTAGTATTTAAAAAGTAAGTTGTCAAATTTTAACTAAAGTCTGATTAACATGCAGTAAAAGATTTAAAGCAAGAATAATATCACCATTCACCATAACGAAATAATAGAATAACCATCACATGATTTAAATAAATCCGGAGGAAAAACTCCTCACAACAAATCCCACAACTGAAATAAGTAACGAAATACTGAATACTGAATTAATACATGCCAAAGTCTGAAAACTGAAATGGAAATGTCTCTAATAGAATTTGGGCAACATGCCCTACAACTGAGGATTACTGAACATGGAATCCAAATGATAGAAGCGTCTAAAAGCAATTCCCTGTAACTTCCACAAACAGCTACAGCTCGTCATCGAAATGAGAATCCTATGCGTGGTGTCCTTGTGGCTGGGCACCTAAAATGGTTTTACAAGAAAAATAGATTTGAAAGCAAACGGGTCAGAGCTCGAATGTGGAGATATTTTAAAAACCTGCAAGTGCTTTAAAAACATTTAAAACATTAAATGCAAAGTATATGTTAGGACGTGCACTCACATGAAATTCTCACCTCTCGACTAAATGTGCACTCCTAACGTAAGTACCCATCTAAAATGACACTAATCCCTAGCTAAGTGACATCATATCTAGCTAGACTGTCATAGGTTCTACTCTTATTACTCGGTTCCCATTTACATTATAACGATCACATTTAAATAGGGGCTTAACGTGAATTCAGTTTCTCCCATAAAAGCAACACAACTCATTTTAGATTATCCCTTTTTATATTTTCCAAATTTATACACACAATACCATATGAAAGTTCCCATAATAAAGTGTATATTTTCCACAACATAAATATACAATATAATCACCTCGAGACTAAGCTGCGGTGCACACATACTCTGCTATCCATCCTGGTACATCACGTACATAAGGATCACGCATTCCGAATCTCTCAGGAATCGTACAGATAACACAAATCACAAACAGTGGAGGCGAACACAGTCACATCACATGGGTCACGCACATACCTACGCTCCCACGATCAGCAGACTTATCAACATCCCAATAAGTCCTTCTCTGACCTATGTTCATCGAGGTAACCAGTCTAAATCCGGGAAACACAAGGATTAGAGGGCCCTAAGCGAACGCAAACCTCCCGTGATAGCAAGTATGGTAGGTATGTCATACACACAAATCATATATCAATACTAAGTAAACACGCATCTTAGTAATCACCATAATATATTGGTACATATCTCTTCTCGTACGAACATATAATACTACACCATTTATATGTTCCCGGTTAATATAATTAATTAGGCCGTCAATAGCTCACATCGTAATAGACACTCACGTCCTACTTCACATTTTCCCTTAGGTTCAAACTACACTTCTAGGTTTGACTCCTCATAATATCCCAAACATCCCAAATATATCAATCACTCATCAAGGAAAGGCTATCTCTACCTATACACAAGGTTACTGGGCACTTGGGATCAAAATAGGCTAAAAAGCCTAAACTGTCAACTCGTTCGAAGTCTCGTTCGAACGAGGCTGTTCGAACGAGACTTCGTTCGAACGAACTGAGTCTTCTAACGAGATCTCGTTCGAACGAAGTGGGCTTTCTAACGAGATCTCGTTCGAACGAGTTTATCGAACGAACTCCACCCTCGTTAGAAGTCAATGGTCAACTCGTTAGAAGCTCGTTCGAACGAGTTCGTTCGAACGACCTGGGTAGGTCTTCTAACGAGTGGCCAGATTCAAGCCCAGAATTTTCTACTCATTTTTCACCAATTTCTACTCCTCAATACTCCTCTAAAATTCGTCCCAACAATGTTTTAAGGTCTCTAATCAATCCTAAACATATCAAGGTCACATACTAACGTGTTTTAAGGAATCAATTCATCCTAAACACCATTAAATCATCAAGTCTCTTCACTTTTCCCCAAATTTTCAAGAACATAAACCCTAGAATTTATAATCATCAATTTACTCAAATTAGATCCGTTTTTGTTACATCCAACATATATTAACATCAGGGTAATCATCTCTATACGATTCTACATGCAATTTCTTCTCAAAATTTAAGTTCTAAGTCCAATTAAAATGGGTTTTTATTAAACTCCCAAGAATAATTTGATTTATTGGATAGTCTAAGCATGGAAGAAGCATTTACTGCATAAAAAACGTAATTTATACCACTTGCCTTGATTCTATCTCAGATCTTGATGACGATATGAAGAAGTTCCCTCTCTCTTCCTGCAGAATTCCCTTCTATCTCTCTCTCTCCAAGCTTTCTTCTCCAATGGCTATGGTGGCTAGGGTTTGTTTTGGGGACTTAAAAAACCTAATTCTAAAACTCCCCGTAGTCTTATGGGTCAATATGGTTGGTAGTGGGTTTAGTGGTTGGTTTCCTGAATCAGATATAATTTACTAATTTTCGTCACTTTTAATTTCCCAAAATACAAAATTACCAAACTACCCTTTTATGTTGCCGGTATGGCCTAAAAATACCCCGGGACCCAAACTAAACCCCCGGCTAGTGTTTTCTGACTATTTCGACCCTTACGGACGCGTTGGCGCACTCAAAACGACCATACGGTTAATAGAATTTAAATTCACTTTTATAATTAAAATAATTATATCCTGACGCGACTGTCTCACGCATCCCAATAAAATGTCCAAATTGCCGTATATCAATCTCACGACAAATTTCATAATTCAATATTCATATATCATCATATATACTCAATATAGTCATATACTAACTCACATCTCGCTAGTATTTTATCCGGATTAATTCCCAATTAATTCTCATTTAATTAATTAATCCCAAAAATAAATATCGCCAAAAATACGGGGTATTACATACTTCCCCCCTAATAACAGAATTTCGTCCCGAAATTCGGAACTAGAAAGCACCTGATAAAAACAACTCTGGATAACGTTCGCGCATCTTATCCTCGCGTTCCCATGTGGACTCCTCGACATTGTGATGTCGCCACTGAAAATGCACTAACGGAACTATCTTTGACCGCAGCTTCCTCTCACTTCGGTCCAAAATAGCAATCGGCCCCTCCTCGTAGGAGCTATCAGGCTGTAAATAAATCTCCTCCAAAGCGATGTGAGAATGAGCCAAATCGTCCCTGAGATATTTCCTTAGCGAGGAAATATGAAACACATCGTGAATCCGGTGTAAATGCTCCGGTAACCCGAGTCTATACGCAACTGGTCCAATCCGCTCAATAATAGGAAACGGCCCCACATACCTCGGTGCCAACTTCCCCTTCTTCCCGAAACGCATAATCCCCTTCATAGGAGATACTCTGAGCAAAACCTGGTCCCCCACTTGGAACTCCCTGAAAGATCTCTTCGCATCAGCATAACTCTTCTGCCGGTCTTGAGCTACCCGAATGCGACTCCGAATCAACTCAATCCTTACCGAAGTATCCTGAATCACATCCGGCCCAAGTAGTTTGTTGTCCCCCACCTCTAGCCAACATGCTGGGGTACGACAAGGCCTACCGTACAACGCCTCAAACGGAGCCATGCCAATAGTGAACTGGTAGGAGTTATTATAAGCAAACTCTACCAGTGGAAGGTATTGCTCCCATCCACCTCCAAAGTCAATAATGCACATACGTAACATGTCCTCCAACATCTGATTTGTGCGCTCTGTCTGCCCATCGGTCTGCGGATGATAAGCCGTACTCAACCGCAATTCCGTGCCCATGGCCTCCTGGAAACTCTCCCAAAACCGCAAAACAAATATCTTGTCTCTGTCAGACACGATATTTAGGGGCACACCGTGAAGTCTCACAACCTCTGAAATGAAGAGCTGGGCATACTGTCCCGTAGTGTAGTCAGTCCTTACAGGTAAAAAGTGAGCGACTTTGGACAATCTGTCCACAATTACCTAAACGGAGTCGTGACCCCTCTGCGACGTAGGCAACCCCATGATAAAATCCATGGATATGCTCTCCCACATCCACACCGGGACCTCCAACGTCTGTAGAAGTCCTGTCGGTTTCTGGTGATCCACTTTTACTAGCTGGCAAGTGGCACATTTCGAAACAAACTCAGCAATATCTCTCTTCATACCGCTCCACCAATACTGCCGTCTCATGTCTTGGTACATTTTGTCCCCCCCGGGATGTACCGCGAACCGTGAGCCGTGCGACTCTGCCATCACCTCGTGTCGCAATTCCTCCCCTTCCGGAACCACCAATATCCCATTGAAGCGTAATCCCCCGTCTGAGCTAACGGTATAGGACTCGGCTCCCTCTGCTAGTAATCGAACTATCTGCTCCTGACAGAACGAGTCATTAGCCTGTGCCCGTACTACCTTCGTGACAATCTGCGGTGTAACGGTCATCACAGACATAAAAGATCGGGCCACTGCATCCTGGTGTCCCAACTCCTTCCACTTTGCCTTCCACACCCCTACCACCTCATCTGCTAGCCTACGGCTCAACGCGTCTGCTACCACGTTAGCCTTACCCGGGTGATACTGGATATCGAACTGGTAGTCCTTCACAAACTCAAGCCACCTCCTTTGCCGCATGTTTAACTCCTTTTGCGTGAACAGGTACTGTAGGGACTTGTGGCCCGTGAACAATTGGAACTTCTCCCCTAAAAGATAGTGCCTCCAAATCCGTAGGGCAAATACCACTGCCGCCAACTCCAAATCATGCGTGGGGTAATTCTTCTCATGAGGCTTAAGCTTACGGGAAGCATAAGCTATGGCCTGTCTCTCCTGCTGCAATACACCTCCAAGTCCTTGCAAAGACGCATCGGTGTAAACCAAATACTCAACTCCCGGTCTCGGCAATGCTAACACAGGGGATGAGGTCAATTTTTCCTTTAACTCATCAAATGCCAACTGACAGGCATCACTCCAGATGAATGGCACACCCTTACGAGTCAGATGTGTCAAAGGACCCGCTATCTTCAAAAATCCCCGAATGAACCTCCTGTAGTATCCTGCTAGGCCCAAGAAACTACGAATCTCAGTCGGTGTCGTGGTCTGTCCCCACTCCCTCACCGCGGATACCTTCCCCGGATCAACAGATATCCCCCGGTCGGAAAAAATGTGTCCCAAAAACTGGACCTCCTTCAGCCAAAACCCGCATTTCTCATATTTTGCATACAACTCGTTCTGACGTAGTGTCTGCAAAACTTGCCTCAAATGCTTGGCGTGCTCCTCCTCTGTCTGGGAGTAAACCAGAATATCATCGATGAAGACAATGACAAACTGATCTAGGAAATCCCTGAACACTCTGTTCATCAAGTCCATAAACACTGCTGGAGCGTTGGTCAAACCAAAAGGCATAACCCGAAACTCGTAAGAACCATATCTCGACAAGAACGCAGTCTTCGAGACATCCTCCTCCCTGATACGCAACTGGTGGTATCCCGATCTCAAATCAATCTTCGAGAAGAAAGAAGCTCCTCTCAACTGGTCGAATAAGTCATCGATTCGAGGCAACGGATACTTATTCCGTATCGTGACCTTATTCAACTCTCGATAGTCCACACACAATCTCAGTGAACCGTCCCTCTTCTTCACAAACAAAACTGGAGCGCCCCAAGGTGAGGTACTCCTGCGAATAAAGCCCTGACCTAACAGCTGCTCTATCTGATCTCGTAGCTCTCGCATCTCTGCCGGAGCCATACGGTACGGTGCGCGTGCTATAGGTCTCGTACCTGGAAATAGGTCTATAACAAAGTCTATCTCTCGACTGGGGGGTAGGCCTGGTATCTCTTGAAACACATCAGAATACTCCCTGACAACTGGGATCGAATCTAAAGGAATCACAACCTCTTTAGAGGTATCCTCCTCTAGGTAATACAAATGAGCGGTCGAGCCTCCGTCTGGGCAAGGCATCGCCACTACAAACATCTCTTGCCCCGGAATGGAAAAAACAATGCTCCCACCGAAGCAATCAATCATGGCTCTATAATCAGCTAGCCAATCTATACCGATAATCACATCGTGAACATGCATATCTAATACCAACATATCTGCAGGTAATACCAGACTACCAATCTCTACCCTCACTCCCCGGCATATAAAGAAAATAAGTGACCCACTCCCCAATGGTGAGTCTACACACGTCACTGTGCTCTCTGCCATAGCTAACAATCCTAAGGCTTTTGCAAAATGTGTAGCTATAAAATAATGTTTAGCCCCCGTATCAAACAATACCCGACCCATAGTGCCATGGATAGGAAATGTACCCTCAATCGCGGGCGGTGCCTGTGGAACTGCTGCCTGGTGGACGTTATAGATACGTCCGTACTGTAGCTGCCCCTGCTGAGCTGGGATTGCTGGAATGGGTGGCAATGCTGCCATCTGTGGCGGTGCGGGGAGAGCGGCGGGAAACATAGGCATTTGCGGCTCCTGGCGAGCACCCTGCTGCTGCTGCTGTGGGGCCCTGCCCCTATCAGGACAATCCTGTCGTTTATGGCCAGTCTTGCCACAAACATAACACTTCCCTGGGAAGTTCCCTCCTCTCTGCCCCTGCTGTCCCCGGCCCTGGTGGCCGTTACCGTTCCTCCCTTGGCCCTGCTGGCCCTGCTGAAACTGCTGCCCATTCTGCCCCTGTTGGCCCTGATGGCCGTTTGGACCCTGATAGCCCTGACGGAAACCTCCCTGTCCGTGCCTGTAATTCCCTGATCTGAACCTCTTCTGATCCCCTTGCTGGGAACCCTGCTCACCCTGTCTCTGCCCCTGAACAGATTATGCCCCACCGGCACCATATCCTCCGGTCCTGCCCTGATGGCTAGACTCTCCCGATCTCTTGCCCTCAGCCATATGAAAGCAGTGATCCTGGCAGTGTAACAAAGCAGCATTAGCCACATCAGAATAAGTGGCCAACGAAAGGTTCCCTAACAGATGCTGACGGATCCTCCATGTCAACCCGTCGGTGAATTTCTCAATCTTCTTCTTTTCTGTCGGTATCTCATCTGGAACGATATTCAACAGATTCGTGAACTCGGCCTCATACTCAGCCACGGTCTTACCCTCTTGCTTCAGATTCATCAGTTTCCTCCTCATTTCCGTGTGAACAGCTGACGAAAAGTACTTGCGGTCGAACCGCACCCAAAAGTCCTGAATAGTGAGAGTATCCCTCTCCTCCACGGTGGTAATAGACTCCCACCACTGCAGTGCAGATCCAACTAGCTTGAAAGTAGCTAGCACTTGTTTCTGAACGTCCGTGCACTCATACATCCTCAAGTGCCTCTGTATATCCTTCTTCCACTGGCTCGAGACTACCACATCTGAGATACCTGCAAACTCTAACGGATGCGCTTTCTGAAAAGCGTCACGTACACGTTCCCAAGCAGACGGGAATGCATTTGCCTGTACTGGCGCGGCAACCGGCGCCTGAGGTGGTGCCTGCTGGACTACGGCAATTGCGGCATTTACCGCTTGGGCTACAATGGCTGCAACCTCAGCGGCGTTCATCATGCCCTGAACTGGAACAGGCTGGGGTTCGGGCGTTGCATCCCTGGGAACTCGTCGTGCACGTCGTGGAGGCATCTGAAATAAAAATGAAGTTTATAAGTTCACAGTTTATAAACTTAAAATAGCTGAAGAACGAAGCATACACAAAAAGAGTACAACAGTCCTAAAATATAGGGCTCTATATCAAAGAAAACTTAGCGGAAACATAATAGCCGTACAGATCCTAAAGGACACTAGAACCTGATGCTCTGATACCACCTGTGACACCCCGACTAATTAAATACCGGGTAGCTACTCCTTTATTAAATTAAATAAAAATGCCAAGTTGACTCAGTTAATAGCATCACTGTCGAAAACATGTTATTCTTACTAACCACCTAGTATTTAAAAAGTAAGTTGTCAAATTTTAACTAAAGTCTAATTAACATGCAGTAAAAGATTTAAAGCAAGAATAATATCACCATTCACCATAACGAAATAATAGAATAACAATCACATGATTTAAATAAATCCGGAGGAAAAACTCCTCACAACAAATCCCACAACTGAAATAAGTAACGAAATACTGAATACTGAATTAATACATGCCAAAGTCTAAAAACTGAAATGGAAATGTCTCTAATAGAATTTGGGCAACATGCCCTACAACTGAGGAATACTGAACATGGAATCCAAATGATAGAAGCGTCTAAAAGCAATTCCCTGTAACTTTCACAAACACCTACAGCTCGTCATCAGAATGAGAATCCTATGCGTGGTGTCCTTGTGGCTGGGCACCTAAAATGGTTTTACAAGAAAAATAGATTTGAAAGCAAACGGGTCAGAGCCCGAATGTGGAGATATTACTGTGACACCCCGACTAATTAAATACCGGGTAGCTACTCCTTTATTAAATTAAATCAAAATGCCAAGTTGGCTCAGTTAATAGCATCACTGTCGAAAACATGTTATTATTACTAACCACCTAGTATTTAAAAAGTAAGTTGTCAAATTTTAACTAAAGTCTGATTAACATGCAGTAAAAGATTTAAAGCAAGAATAATATCACCATTCACCATAACGAAATAATAGAATAACCATCACATGATTTAAATAAATCCGGAGGAAAAACTCCTCACAACAAATCCCACAACTGAAATAAGTAACGAAATACTGAATACTGAATTAATACATGCCAAAGTCTGAAAACTGAAATGGAAATGTCTCTAATAGAATTTGGGCAACATGCCCTACAACTGAGGATTACTGAACATGGAATCCAAATGATAGAAGCGTCTAAAAGCAATTCCCTGTAACTTTCACAAACAGCTACAGCTCGTCATCGAAATGAGAATCCTATGCGTGGTGTCCTTGTGGCTGGGCACCTAAAATGGTTTTACAAGAAAAATAGATTTGAAAGCAAACGGGTCAGAGCCCGAATGTGGAGATATTTTAAAAACCTACAAGTGCTTTAAAAACATTTAAAACATTAAATGCAAAGTACATGTTAGGACGTGCACTCACATGAAATTCTCACCTCTCGACTAAATGTGCACTCCTAACGTAAGTACCCATCTAAAATGACACTAATCCCTAGCTAAGTGACATCATATCTAGCTAGACTGTCATAGGTTCTACTCTTATTACTCGGTTCCCATTTACATTATAACGATCACATTTAAATAGGGGCTTAACGTGAATTCAGTTTCTCCCATAAAAGCAACACAACTCATTTTAGATTATCCCTTTTTATATTTTCCAAATTTATACACACAATACCATATGAAAGTTCCCATAATAAAGTGTATATTTTCCACAACATAAATATACAATATAAGCACCCCGAGACTAAGCTGCGGTGCACACATACTCTGCTATCCATCCTGGTACATCACGTACATAAGGATCACGCATTCCGAATCTCTCAGGAATCGTACAGATAACACAAATCACAAACAGTGGAGGTGAACACAGTCACATCACATGGGTCACGCACATACCTACGCTCCCACGATCAGCAGACTTATCAACATCCCAATAAGTCCTTCTCTGACCTATGTTCATCGAGGTAACCAGTCTAAATCCGGGAAACACAAGGATTAGAGGGCCCTAAGCGAACGCAAACCTCCCGTGATAGCAAGTATGGTAGGTATGTCATACACACAAATCATATATCAATACTAAGTAAACACGCATCTTAGTAATCACCATAATATATTGGTACATATCTCTTCTCGTACGGACATATAATACTACACCATTTATATGTTCCCGGTTAATATAATTAATTAGGCCGTCAATAGCTCACATCGTAATAGAGACTCACGTCCTACTTCACATTTTCCCTTAGGTTCAAACTACACTTCTAGGTTTGACTCCTCATAATATCCCAAACATCCCAAATATATCAATCACTCATCAAGGAAAGGCTATCTCTACCTATACACAAGGTTACTGGGCACTTGGGATCAAAATAGGATAAAAAGCCTAAACTATCAACTCGTTCGAAGTCTCGTTCGAACGAGGCTGTTCGAACGAGACTTCGTTCGAACGAACTGAGTCTTCTAACGAGATCTCGTTCGAACGAAGTGGGCTTTCTAACGAGATCTCATTCGAACGAGTTTATCGAATGAACTTCACCCTCGTTAGAAGTCAATGGTCAACTTGTTAGAAGCTCGTTCGAACGAGTTCGTTCGAACGACCTGGGTAGGTCTTCTAACGAGTGGCCAGATTCAAGCCCAGAATTTTCTACTCATTTTTCACCAATTTCTACTCCTCAATACTCCTCTAAAATTCGTCCCAACAATGTTTTAAGGTCTCTAATCAATCCTAAACATATCAAGGTCACATACTAACGTGTTTTAAGGAATCAATTCATCCTAAACATCATTAAATCATCAAGTCTCTTCACTTTTCCCCAAATTTTCAAGAACATAAACCCTAGAATTTATAATCATCAATTTACTCAAATTAGATCCGTTTTTGTTACATCCAACATATATTAACATCAGGGTAATCATCTCTATACGATTCTACATGCAATTTCTTCTCAAAATTTAAGTTCTAAGTCCAATTAAAATGGGTTTTTATTAAACTCCCAAGAACAATTTGATTTATTGGATAGTCTAAGCATGGAAAAAGCATTTACTGCATAAAAAACGTAATTTAAACCACTTGCCTTGATTCTATCTCAGATATTGATGATGATTTAAAGAAGTTCCCTCTCTCTTCCTGCAGAATTCCCTTCTATCTCTCTCTCTCCAAGCTTTCTTCTCCAATGGCTATGGTGGCTAGGGTTTGTTTTGGGGACTTAGAAAACCTAATTCTAAAACTCCCCGTAGTCTTATGGGTCAATATGGTTGGTAGTGGGTTTAGTGGTTGGTTTCCTGAATCAGATATAATTTACTAATTTTCGTCACTTTTAATTTCCCAAAATACAAAATTACCAAACTACCCTTTTATGTTGCCGGTATGGCCTAAAAATACCCCGGGACCCAAACTAAACCCCCGGCTAGTGTTTTCTGACTATTTCGACCCTTACGGACGCGTTGGCACACTCAAAATGACCATACGGTTAATAGAATTTAAATTCACTTTTATAATTAAAATAATTATATCCTGAAGCGACTGTCTCACGCGTCCCAATAAAATGTCCAAATTGCCGTATATCAATCTCACGACAAATTTCATAATTCAATATTCATATATCATCATATATACTCAATATAGTCAAATACCAACTCACATCTCGCTAGTATTTTATCCGGATTAATTCCCAATTAATTCTCATTTAATTAATTAATCCCAAAAATAAATATCGCCAAAAATACGGGGTATTACATACTTCCCCCCTAATAACAGAATTTCGTCCCGAAATTCGGAACTAGAAAGCACCTGATAAAAACAATTCTGGATAACGTTCGCGCACCTGATAACTGACATGAATGATCGGGCAACTGTATCTTGGTGTCCTAACTCCTTTCATTTCACGTTCCACACCTCATCCACCTCCCCTACTAGCCTCCATCTCAACTCATTTGCTACTACGTAGCCTTCTCTAGGTGGTACTTGATATCGAAGTGGTAGTCCTTCACAAATCCAATCCACCTTTGTTGATGCATATTCAACTCTCTTTAAGTGAACAAGTACTATAGTGACTTGTGATTTGTGAACAGGCAAAATTTCTCCCCTAAGAGATAATGTCTCCAAATTTGAAGTGCCAACACGAGTGCTGGTGGGGTAATTCCTGTCGTGAGGCTTAAGCTTTCGGGAAGCATAAACTATAGACTGATCCTCCTGCTGTAACACTCCACCAAGCCCCTATAACGATGCATTATTATAGACTAAGTACTCAACTCTCGACCTGGGCAGGTCTAGAACTGGTGCTGAAGTTAGCTGGTCCTTCAGCTCATTAAATGCTAACTGACACGCATCATCCCAAACAAATGGTACACCCTTACGGGTCAAATTAATCATCGGGATTGTAATCTTAAAAATCCCTCGGATGAACCATCTATAATACTCAGCTAACCCGAAGAAGCTATGCACCTATATTAGTATCATGGTCTGTCCCCACTCCCTCACCGTTGGCACTTTACTCAGGTCCACCGATATCCCCACTCAGAAATGATATGCCCCCAAAGCTGAACCTCCTTCAGCCAAAACCCACATTTCTCATACTTAGCATACAGATGATGCTCAGGTAATGTCGGTAGAACCCGATGCAATTTCTTGGCATGCTCCTCCTCGGTCTAGGAATAAATCAAGATGTCATCTCTAAAAATTATGACGAACTGATCTAGGAACTCTCTGAACACCCTGTTCATTATGTCAATAAATACTGGTGGTTCTTTAGTTAGCCCAAACGGCATAACTTAAAACTCGTAGGACCTATATCTCATTAGAAAGGCAGTCATAGACACGTCCTACTCCCTGATCCGTAACTGATGGTATCCCGATCTCAAGTCTATCTTCGAGAAGTAGGCAACTCTTCTCAACTGGTTGAATAAGTCATCGATGCGAGGTAACATATACTTATTCCATATCATGACTTTATTCAACTCCCGATAATCCACGCATAATTGCAAGGATCCATTCCCCTTCTTCACGAACCTAAACGAGGAACCCCAAGGTGAGGTACTCCTACGGATGAAGTCATGTCCAAACAGCTACTTAATCTGATCCAGTAACTCCCCCATCTCTACTAGAGCCATACGATAAGGCACACGGGCTATCAGCTGAGTGCTTGGCATCAAATCTATCATAAAATCTATCTTTATACTCAGTGGTAACCCCGATATATCCTAGAACACATCAGGAAACTCACCGACGACCGAAATCAAATCAAGGGAAATCATAACCCCCGTAGAGGTCTCCTCCTCTATGTAAAATAAATGAGTGGATGATCCTCCCTCGGGGCGAGGCATCGCCACTATAACATCTCCTGCCCAGGGATGGTAGTAATAATGCTCCTACTAAAGAAATCGATCATATCCCTACACGTGACTAGCCAATCCATCCAAATAATAGCATTGTACTCAGACATGTGTAAAACAAGCATATCAGATGGTAAAATAAGACTCCCAATCTCTATACCTACACCCCGACATATAAAGAAAATTATTGACCCATTACCCAATGGCGAGTCTACACAAGTTATTATACTATCGACCGTTTCTAATAACCCCATGGCCCATATAAATCTAGTGGTTATGAAAGAGTGTGAGGCCCTCGTGTCAAATAAAATACCATAGACCCGTGGATAGAAAACATACCCTCAACTATGGGTGGAGCCTGTGGATCTATTGCCTGGTAGGTGTTGTAAACACGCCCATACTGTAGTTATCCCTACTGAATTAGGGCTGCTGGGATGGCAAGCAAAGATGGAACTTGCGCTGGTGCTGGGAGTGCGGCTGGGAAGATCGGTATCTGGGGCTCCTGATGAGCACCGTGTTGCTGAGGATGCTTCCCCTTGATGGTAAAATCAAATCGTTTGTCTCCTGTATTGTCACAAGTGAAACATCTACCTACTTAGTTACCTCCTCTCAGCCCCTGTTGGCCTCGGCCTTGCTGGCCGTTGCCACCTCTCCTTGGCTCAGATGGAACTGCTGCTGGCCCTACTAAATAATTACGATTGCAATTAAATTTAATTATCTCAAAAATAACTTGGATATAATGAAGTCTTATTTGCAAAGTTGATCATGATACATAATATGATTCCCACATTAAGTGCCCAACAACCGCTTACTCAGATCAATTTAGTGTTAATCAATTTTAACTAAAATCTAATCAATTTTTTTATTCTCAGAGTTAAATTGTTTGCTACTCTAATAGAGTTATAAAATAATCTAATTACTGGATTGTACTTGGTGGAAACAAAACATATTAATCTATAAAGGGGGTATCGAAATCCATGGTTTCCTATGGACGGGGATTCCAATGAATTATGATCTCAGAGGTACTTACACGGCTACGACCCAATATGCATGGCGGTTAAAATAATATCACACCCATAATAATCAATGTGACATTCTTGCAAGCATTCTAATCCTCATAATTCTCGGGATTAAGAATCTAGGAACCCTTTGGAAATTGTGTGAGATTGCGTGAGTCTAATCAAGACAACCCTTAACTCAAATCTCACAGTTGGACCTATTCAATACATTCGTGGGATGTACCGATCATAATCCTCTGCAGAACTATAGAGAAAGTTCTCAAATCATCAAATTGGTTCTCATAGTTCGAGATAAACTAGTAGGATTGCATCACAACCGTTACAGTAGGATGTCAACAATCTATCTAGGTTGTGCACTTTTATAAAGTTCTAGAGCCGGAGTTGTGATCTCCTGCCAGAAGTCGATTCACCAAAATTCATACTAAGCTCTATTAGCCGATATGTCTATAATATATTCAAACCAAATATGAGACATTCTCTCAACCATGATTCTTATTTCAAAATGAATTGACACACCTTTACTTAAAAGTAAATGTCATACATGATTTTAAGAATAAAACCACGATAATGTGGAAGAACGTATTGGACCAAATCCCAACGTGCATCGCCGCCATCCGTTTGTTCAATGGGTTTAGGTCTTAGGCTCTGTGTATATAATTGTTTGGGCAAAAAATTATTTGTGTTTACAACAAAAAATATGAATAAAAAATAAAATATTTATTTTGACTGCTTAAATTTTTTAACATGTTTTTAATATGTAGGAGACTTTTTAACCCACCTTCCCAACTTCTTCCATTTGCTCTCTCCACTAACAATCAAGAAAGTTCAGATTATGTTTCATAAATTAGGCCATCAACCATTATTTTAAACACAAATAAAAATTACAACTCTCTTCTAAAAAATATTTCTCTCTGCAAAATAATTTCTCATGAAGTTAGTTGTTCCCCCAAATACAATACTGTGATATTGAGCAATTAATGCTGAATGGGTGATTAGAATCACTAGCTGTCCATTGTGCTACGACAATTCGCATTCATAAATTATTATAGAGGTTTTTTGTACTAGGGGTGATGGGGAACTACAAGAATGGCAACACACTTTGGGCAGAGCCACAAAACACCTTGAAGAAAGCGACCTATTTAGTGACTCAACTACAAAATTTTTCTGCGATTCAATTTCGCATTGGGTAATTTTGTTCCTCTTTCTATTTCATTTACAACAATTTTAATATGTTCAAATCTCTAATGGAAAACAAAAATACCTCCGCAACTATTAACAAACCTTTCAAATTTGAGGGTCTGCATTTTAGACAGTGACAAAAAATATTATTTTACCTAACTACTAAGAAACTAGCATCTAGTGTTCAATTAGACAAAGCTACTGTGTATGACCCCCTATTACTAATAAAAAATGCCATAAGAACTTTGGGCGAAAATGATTTTATTTATAAAAATTATTTTTTTAATATCCTAAATGATTATCTTTACGATTACTATCCCAATTGCAAAATGGCCAAAGAAGATTGGGGTGATTTATCAAAAAAGTACGATAGCAAGGAGGTGGGTACTAACAAATATGCAACCAACCCTTATTTGGAATTTGAAATGATGGATGATAAATACGTTGTTCCTCAAACTTATGATTTACTCAAAATTGCATGAAAAATTATTTATGAGATACGGAGTTAAATGAGCAAATCTAGATTGCTGTTATTATTAATTAATTGCCTTCCGTCTGGAAAGATTTAAAAATATTTTAAGGCATAAATTGAAAGAATTTTCACTTGAAATCTTAATCACACATTTTAGAATTCAGGAGGTTGTCCGGAAATAAGTAAGGATGGAATTCTTATTGTGTCTAACAACAAGAATTATAAAAAGAATCGTACACTTGTTAGTTTGAAACCAAATGGAAAAAATCTGAAAAATTACAAAATAAGACACAACCAAAGCTTTAAATCAAATCAGAATAAGAACCACCTTAATGGAATTTTACAGATTAGTAACACCGGGAAGATTATCTGCTTTAGGCATAACAGGCCTGAACATATGGCCTACAAATATCAGAGTGTGTCTCATCCCTCTTTTTAAGTGAACCTAACCAAAGAGGATTTATGATCAACGATTTATGAAAGCAACATGGTTAACATGGTTGAAGGGTGGTGGGTAAATATCTATGCTTCTCTCCATATCTGTTATGCTCGTGCTTTATTTGAGACTTATTTTTAAGCTAAAAATAAGGCGGTGTTATTAGTTGATTCCAACTCCACTAAGGTTGTTGGTATTAGAGACGTGAAATTGAAATAGTTTTTGGAAAAGTGTTGATGAATTTCTTATAATTGAATATAATATTCAAGTTGTAGATAATGTTAAATTATTATCGTGTGCAAACTTTGATATGAAGGATTTGGGTTAAGCTAGTGTAATATTAACAATTAAAATTACTAGGTCTCAAAAGGGACTTTCTTTATACCAGTCTCATTATATTGAGAAAATTATGAAGAAATACAATTACTTTAACTGTAAACCTACTACTACTCCATTTGGTCCTAGTGTAAAGTTGTTTAAGAACACTGGTGATAGTGTTAACCAATCTAAGTATGAGAACATCATTGGTTGCGTACGTTATGCTACAAATTAAACTATACCTAAGATAACTTATTTTATAGGAGTACTATATAGATTTACCAATAGACCTAGTATAGAGTACTGTCATACTATTGAGAGGGCCACACGATACTTTAAAAGGACGATGGAACTCAAATTATACTATAAAAACATTGTATTATCCTTGAAGGATTTAGTGATATTGATTGGAACAACCTATCTAATGACTCCAAGGCTACCAGTGGGTATATATTTAGTATTATTGGTGGTGCAATTATATGGAAGTGTAAGAAACAAACTATTTTAGATCAGTCCATGATGGAGTCGGAGATGATAGTGATAATGAAGAGGCAGGTTGGTTGAGAAACCTTCTGTTACATTTCCCATTAAGGAAGAGACCGATACTAAGCATTCTTATCCACTGCGATAGCACCGTGACTATTACAAAAGTTGATAACCGCTAATATAATGGTAAAAGGTGATAAATATGTCACAAATAAAGTACCGTTAGAGAGTTTATCTCCATGAGTGCTATGAGAGTAGATTACATGCGTATTGAGGAGAACTTGGTTGCTCCTTTCATGAAAGGACTAACAAGATAAAAGGTGTGGAATACCTCGAAAGTCATGGGACTAAATCTTATAGATGTTTAGGTCACTTGTGATGGTATCCCTACCTATAAACTGGAGATCCCAAGAAATAGGTTCAAGGGGTAATAATAAGTCACAAGTGATATGGTCTGAATCATGTTATTTATTATATATGCGATTTATTGTGAGTCCATATCTATAGAGCATGATATTCGAATGAAAATTAAGGTTGAGTTAATTATCCTTGATAGACTCGCCTATGTGAATGAGGAAGTGTGGTCGCTTACTATGGTAATTTTAAATAAATTCCTAGACCGTTCACTATAGTAGGATAAAAGAACATAGTTATAACATGATGGCTTAAGAACTACACCCAAGTAGGGTTGTGTGTGGGATATCATCATAGATAAAGTTCAAAACTATGGTTACTCTTGTATATTCTAAATCATCTTTACTATATAAAGGTTCAATTCAAAACACACATTTTTTATGAACATTTCTATGAATTATTACTTGATAAAATTATTTTTCAAAATTTATAGGTGGAAGATTTTTGGAGTTTTTAAGTGTAAATGCTTAAAAAAACTAAGTGAGGGGACAAAGACTTTATACGGATCCCACATGTTTGTTGGCTTTCAAGAAAAAGTTGCTCCAAACACAATCTTTTAGTCCCATATTGGAAGTTAGCTTTAAAATGGTGTGGCATATCAAAAGGATGTTTGACACTTATTGGAAAGCCATTTGGGCATTAGATTTTTATGTGTCTTGGGTGAAGGAACTTATAGGTCCAAAGTCCACACGAGCATGTGCCACCTCCGTTTCCCGTCTGATCGACCCAACCCGTGTCCAGGTCCTGGAGCTTGGGCAGGGCTTGGGCTCTGTGTAATTAAGTTTTTAGGAAAAAAATTATACGTGTTTCAATAAAACATTTGAAGAAAAAATAAAATATTTATTTTGACTGCTTAAATTTTTTAGATGTTTTGAAAGGGTGGGAGACTTTTTCAATCCACCTCGCCAACTTCTCCCCATTTTTTCTCCCCACCAATAATCAAGAATGTTCAGAACGTTTTCCATAAATGAGGCCTACACCCATTGCTTTAAACACAAAGAAAAATTGCATCTCTCTCATAAAAAATATTTCTATTTGTAAAAATTTTTCTTTCAAAATTATTTATTCCTTAAAATACAGTATTATGATATTGAGTAATTAATTCTGAATGGGTGATCAGTATCACGAGTTTTCTAATGTGATACAATAATTCACAAATATATAAATCACTATGGACGCTATTTTATCCCGGGGTGACGAGGCACTACAGCAACTGTAACATTTTGGGTATAACCGCGGTAGACCTAATCTGCGACTCAGCCATAAATTTTCTTGAATAAATTTTGTATTGGGTAATTTTGCTCCTCTTTTTATTTCATCTACAACATTTGTAATGTGATTGGTTTAATTATTTAGTGGATATTATATTTAGGAACTATAATTATTTAACCCATAATATAATATAAGATAACATAACATAAGGTTTAAATTGCTTCATTTTAAAAAAATTATGCATTGCTACTATATAAGAATTTCATCATCTCTATATCACTGTGATAAAAACTTGATTTACGATTCAGTTTTCCCTAGCAAAAGTGTTTACTCTTATGCCAATAGTGTAGAATATTATCCCGAAGGGAGTTAGAGAAGTAATAAACTCATTCATTTAATTACAAAATTCAAGTAATGGTTTGAAATCTGAACTTATAATTGTGGTATTGGTGCACTAACCATTGAGTTACGAGTCATGCGACATAGTAGATATTGCATGTTATAGCTTTATTGATTTGTGAAGATACATCAAAGTTGTAATATATGAACAACATTTTTTCAATAAACACAATTCCACTGAGTTATATAGTCGGTACGTACAATTGTTGCATTGAATATTATCATTAATCTTGGAGCATT
Source organism: Sambucus nigra (assembly GCA_949130495.1). Classification (NCBI taxonomy): domain Eukaryota; kingdom Viridiplantae; phylum Streptophyta; class Magnoliopsida; order Dipsacales; family Adoxaceae; genus Sambucus; species Sambucus nigra. The sequence continues at coordinate 596,960,351 of OX422215.1, read as the reverse complement.
GGACTCAACTCTATAAATTAGTTTGTTGATTTCTCTTAGTATAGTAATATTGCGTTGGATGATTTTCATGTCATACCTTACAATTTTTGGCATATTACTTACAATATCTGACATATTAAATTTTAAGTGCTAATTTTATTTGAATTTTTTATTCTTTAAAAAACTAGAAGTAAATTTTCAATTTTTTTTAATAAAAAAATCCAACATATTATTATATCACCCAAACAACTGAGTACCAGAACATTTTCTAAATGGATATTCAAAAATTCGAATCCTGTCGGTATTCGAGTCCATTTTTTACAGATATTTATCTTCATAGATATACAGATGAGAAGAGTCTGATACCATCTGTAACTATCCGAGAAAAATGGATACATGTATGGATACTAAGGTATCCATCACGTATAATCCGTATCCAAAGAGGACTATTCATCATTACAGATATTTGTTCTGAATAAGTATGTGTGTGTGTGTGTTGTAAAGATTTTTTTTATCTTTGTATCTTGTCACTAATACCATCTTACACATTAAATTTGCATTCTACATTGGTCCTCTTATTCTCCGAAATTAATATAACTCTAGACATTATCCCATTCTGTTGACATATTCATGGAGACTCATATATATTGGGCTTATCAATGTAGTGTAGTTGGAACCCAATGTTTCTTCCTTTTTATGTTCACTAAAATGCTTTCTCAAATCTCATTGACCCAATATGACCCGTTATTAGGGAAACAAAGGGTGACTTAATACACATTAAATGTTAGTACTTAATTTTAAGCCTCCTAAAATTTAATTCTCTATTTTTTCATAGTCATATTTTATAAAATATTGTACATTATTTAGAATTTTACTTAAAAATATTTTTGTTGAAATTTAGAATTTTTTAAATTATTGCTTGATAAGCATAATACTCTCTCTCTCTCTCTCTCTCTATATATATATATATATGCAAATAGATTCAAATATTATTCGAAGGGATACAATTAATGTTAATTTTGTATACTATTTGAGCGGATACGAATAGTATAGTTATAAATGGATACAGATAATGAATAGTATGGTATCTGCTCCGTATCCATCCATTTTACCCCCGTAGAAACATGTATTCACCCTATAAAATGTTCTTTAAGGGAATAAGGTGATCATTTTAACCATTCTAAAGGAATAAAACCATTTATAGGGTGGAGATCCCACGACCTACGCCATTGGTTTCCTTACGAACAAAATTAAATGATAAATTATTAGGTTATTTGGATTTAATAACCCATTAATTTATGGGCCTTTGGATTTTAGCACCCACTAAAAAACTATTGCATCATTTATTCCCAATATCTAACAAAATTCGTCAATGGACTGTTTTGATTGTTATTTGGGGGTTAACTTGCTCAATTAGGTTTAAATATATAAGAAATCCCAAATATATCCTCCCCTAACCTCCTCCTCTATTTTTCTCGCTTTCGAGTTCTTTCTCTTTATCATTGTGGCCAATGCAGAAGGAAATAATAAAAAAAAAGAAAATAAAACCCAAAAAATTGGTTTAAGCTCCAATCCTCAACATAAAAAATCATTTGCAATTTCAAACCTAACCCATTATAATATGGGATTTCATTTATGGTCTTTTTTGAATTTTTGTTTGTGTAATCTCTTTCAACAAACTAGAGTCATGGATACTTGAGATGACAGAGAGATAGATAACTAGACGACTAGATAGATAAATAGCAATATATATATATATATATATATATATATATATATATATATATATATATATATATAGAGAGAGAGAGAGAGAGAGAGAGATAGATAGATAGATAGATAGATAGATAAATAGATAGATAGATAGATAGATAGAGAGAGAGAGAGAGAGAGAGAGAAAGAGAGAGAGAGAGAGAGAGAGAGAGAGAGAGGGTGATGGGAGGGGGTGGGGGTGGTTATGGATGGGTTAGGGGTGAAAAGAGGTCGGGTTGATGTGGGTGGGCGGGGAAGATTAGGGTGGGAGAGATAAAATATACATTCAGATATAGCTTTTTTGTTTGTGGGTTTTTTGTTTTATTTTGGGTTATTTTGATATGACCCACTAATAGTTATTTCTTTTTGGGGATTGAACCCAGCCCCATAAAAAAAACTAATTTACCATTGACCCGAAAGTGTATGTATACAACCTAATTGTCAAATGAAGGGTTGGGGGGGGGGGGGGCTAAGGTTCTCTTCAAATTATAATTTTTTTTATGACCTCGAACCTCCACACGAATGAGCTCTTTAGAATCCCTCCTGCGAGATGAACAGAGGGGGACACCATGCCAGAGCTACCCTAACACATGCCCTGCTTACTATTAGGTATCCGTTGGTGAGTTTTGAACCTTAGACCAACGGTTATTATCCGAGTCTAACAAGTTCTCTCATTACCATTCGGACAACCAGAGTGGATTCTTTCAATTATAATCAATCATGCATATTCAAATTTTAACAACATAGATATGCACAATCATTTAAGTGAAATGAGTTAAATCTAATTAATTAATATTACTTGATTGAAGTGAAATAGGTGAATGACAAATCATAATAACAATATCAAATAAAAAAATCCACACGACAGATCTTATGAGGAAATCCATCCACCTATGAGTAAAAAACTTCGATTCACCCTAGTTTCTAATTTAACTTGAAAAGATTTAATACAATAAAGGAAGATATCCTTATCTTGTTCGCCCTAGATATTTATCTGAATAAAAATTCGAAAGAGCAGATTCAGATACCATTTTTAAATGTCAAGGAAAAATGGATATGGGGAAATTTACGAATATCGATTCTAGATATTCTTATCCATAATGTTATTTATTATTTTATTAAGTGTGTGTGTATATATATATATATATAATTTTTAATTATCTAGGTGATTTTTTGAAAATAATTTAGAACATTAACTATTTATTATATGAACACAATAAGAAAAATTCAAACCCATTGCCTTTTATCTTTAACACCATCATACTCACTATGTATCCATTTTACATTGGTTATTGTAATACCCCGTATTTTTACGCATATTAATTTTATTATGAAATTTTGGAAATTAGGATTAATTAATTTAAGAGAGAAAATTTATTTTATAATTAATTCGACTTTATGGTCATAATTACTAGCATGACGAGAGTTAGTAGTTATCGAAAATAATGATGTTGAAATCATGTTGAATAATAACTATGTTGAGCATTCCATAGTGAGTAACCTAATAGATGGTTTCGAAAATAATAATATGGCCGGGGACGAGATACACGACAGTTAAGATATAATTTTTCGGGACGCGCGTATGAGTCGTGTCATTATTATATGTTTGGGGGTTAAAAGGTAAATTATTTTATATAACTCGAATAACTATTTTGAGTGTGCCTATGTGTCCGGAAGGATCGAAATAGTCAGAAAACACTACTCGGGTGTTATATTTGGAGTCTGGGGCATTTCAGACCAAAATGACACCCTAGAGGAGTATTTTAGTCTTTTGGGATTTTTGAGTAAGTAAAATGATGAAAATTAGGATTATAATAAAAGCTATGTGGGTTAGAGGTTACTGTCAGTTTCAACCTACGTGAGAGAGAGAGAGAGAGAGAGAGAGAACCAAGGAGGAAGAAGACTCCATTAGAGAACAAGGGAAAGAACTCAAGGATTTTCCACCCAAGAATTACACCAAAGTGTAGATCGCGATGAGAGAATCAACCATATATCAATTTCAACCCGAGCATCAAAAATCCATTCCAAGGCAAGTGTTTATCTTGCTAGTTTATTTAGCATATATTGTTCCTGTTAAACTCTGTTGATGATTTAAACATAATATGATGAAAATTTGGTTTTCATTAGGTTTAATCGTAAAGGAACATTAGATTTTGGTGACGGGTTGCATGTAGAGGATTTACCCCATTTGTAGACTGTTAAATCTGAAGATTTTATGTATAAATCACGAATTAAATTAATTGTTTGAAATAATTAAAGTGTTGGGTTCATTATATGGGAATTCTTAGAGATTTTAGAAATTATTTGTTTCCCTTTTTAAAACATAAAGATTTGAACACTAATTTGTGTTAGAATTTTCCCTATAATGATTAGGGATAGTTTAGAACTATCTAAATTGATGTTGGAGGAAATTTGGATTGAGTTTGAGATTTGAAATGTTGAGAAAAAATGAATATGGGAAGAATCGGGCCTATTCGGATTTTTGATTCGAAGACCTTCCCATGTCGTTCGAACGAGACTTAACGAAAAATCCAATGATCCTTCTAACGAGATGTTGAAGTTCGTTCGAAGTGGAAACTTCGTTCGAACGAGCTCGTTCGAACGAGAATTTCTTGACTTCATCGAGATTCCAGAATGGGCTTTTAGGGATTGGTAGAGTTAAAAATCATTCTAGGTTTATCCAAGAGAGTGTATTAACCTAAGTGTGTAACGAGGTGACTTAAAATCCAAAGTTTTAGGTAATTAAGGGTGTAATGATACTCGATGTATTGAACTTGCATAGAAACCTAGGAGAGAATGTAAGTCCTAGAGAGGTTATATATAAATAGATATCGTAGAGAATAGAGACGTTAATATTACTTACGTATTATGGTAATTGGGTTGCATGAATGCCTATTAAGTTAAATAAGTTGTGAGCATGCTTATTACTTGGAATATTATGTGTATGACATACCTATCTACTGGCTATCGAACGAAGGTTAGCGCATTGTGGACGACCATATCTTGTGTGCCTTTGGGGGGTTTTGAGTCGTACCACTAGAGCATGGAACCTAGTTACGAGCGATCTGTGGGAACGGTAGTGGTGATGGTCATATGGGTGCGTAGGTATGTGCGTAGCCCATCGGCTTCGGACTATGTTCGTCTCCAATATGCGCATATGTTTTATTGGTTCCTGAGAGATTGAACCTATTGTCCTTCATGCGCGAGCATTTGCAATGGGACTAGATCGCCGAGTATGCCTAGCACCAGGGGTTTCTTAACCATGAGTCCAATATTGATATATATATATATATATATATATGTGTATATATATATATATATATATATATTTATATATATTTGTATGTATACATAGAGATATTTTATATATGTATACGGAGTTCCTATTCTGTGTTTCTTGTTGGCTAATTTATTATAGTGTATATGTATTGGGTCACTAGTTGAGAATTAAGAATGCTATGAGATTGAGTTAAGACCTCTTTAGACCTATTCCTAAATAATAGAAATATATTGGCTTCGGGTTATTTGGATATTTTCTCAGGCATAGTGGTTATACTACACATAGTCAGGCAGAGTATTGAGACTAATATGGGTATCTAGGCTAGCTAGGTGTGCACACTATATGAGAGGTGAGCATCCCAAGTGAGTACACTAAGTTAACATGAATAATATTTGCGCTAATTAACCAATTTAAGCACTTGCTATATTTAAACTGTTTTATACTCGAGCCTTGACCTGTTTTTCTGCAAATCTCTTTTCTTGTTATATATTTTTAGGTGCTCAGCCACAGGGATACCAAGCTTAGGAGATTCCATTCATTTGTTGAGCTGTAACTGCTGTGGAAGCTACATGATATTGCTAGTAGATTCCCTCGAGTCTATTACTCCTCATCTATCAGTTATTTACTTCTGTTGGACATGTCGTCCCTCCTATTTGACATTCAGAGATTTAGAGTTGTTTTATTCTATCATTAGACTTTAGTTTCATATTATTGGATTATTGTATGGTATTGTATTTGGATGTGTTTACTCCAGTTCTTTATATTATTTCAGTTAGTTCTTTCCTTACGTTTTTGTGTTGAATAGTGTTGTTTAACTATTTCCTTTTATGGCAATTATTGTTAATAAGATAGAATTTGGCATCGACCTTTTTAAATATTAGGTGGTTAATTTTAAATAATAAAACTTTTGACAGTGATGCATAACCTGAACCAACTCGATATTCTGATTTGATTTTATAAAGGACTGATCACCCGGTATTTAATTAGGCGGGGTATCACGGTTATCTAGATACTATTTCATTCCATTTACCTATTCACAATTACTCATAGATAATGGTCTTACCAATGCAATGTAGTTCATACCTAATTTTTCTTCATTTATGTACTTATTAAAATGATTCTTCAATCTCTCATTGACCTGATATGACTTGTTATCAGGTCAGTGAAGGGTCACTTTGCATTAAATGTTAGCATTTGTTTTTAAACCTTATAAAATATGATTATCTTATTTTCTATAGCCATATTTAATTTGATGTTTTATCTTCTTTAGAATGTTATGTAAAAAATATTTTTTTATTTAGATTTAGTAAATTTTCAATTCAATGATTAATAAGAAAAATATATTTTTATTAAATAACATAAATTGATAAAAATATTATTTGAATTCAGGATAAATGAAAGGATATGGATAGTTCATTTGTTAACGGATACGAATAATGAATAGTATGGTATCTCTTTCGTATCCGTCTAAAGATCCTCACAAACATAGATCTAAATTGAATTTAGTTTTCTCCCAATTTGAAATGTAACAAGTGATTTTATGAAAAGAGTAACAAATTTAATTTTTCTCAACCTCAAAAATAGCGTATGAATATAATGGAATGTGTTAAGGGCATTAACTCATTAATTTGGAGGGAAAAGGATTTATTTATAAACTATTTCCAAAATTTGACTGCTGCGTGTGCATGGTTTAAAAGGCCTCCATGTGGACACTTTTTGATATTGATAAAGACACGCCAAAAAAATGATTGTCATGCACACTAGTGCAAAACTATTCACATTACATAACATGAGTAAAACGCGTTGGCCGCACGCACAAAGTGAAAACTCTCCCATTCTTACATATCACGGACGAAGCCAGGAATATAGTTTGAGGGGGGCCAATGTAATATTTTTATTTAATTAGTTTAAATATTAATTAATTCAATTAATAAAAGGGTCAATTATTGAATAGTTCATACTATAAATATATATTTTTTAAAAAGGACACATATTTTTAGTTTAATCCATTTAGTCCCTCAAGCACTCAATATTCTCTTATCTTTAGAGGTTCGCGCCAGCGGCACTCCTTCTACAAAATATGTGGCAAATGACTTTTTGAAACAAAATAAAAAAACTTGGACTAAATGGGTATTAAAAAATGTTCGAGGAACTATTTGATATATGTCCCTTAATAAAATTCTTATTACAAAATTTTACAACACAAAATAGCTATAATTTGGATGTTATTATGATTTTATGTATTGGGTTCTACATTATATATTAAATTGTATTTCTAAATAATATCTTGTGCCAGTAAAAATTGTTGAAAAAAAGACTCAATTATATACTATACAAAATTTAAGGGGTATCCTTTTAAAAAATTTCAAAGTTGGAGGGAGTCATGGTCTCCCTAGAAAATAGATGGCTTCGTCTCTGGATAAATTATGTGGTGTCAAGGCATTAATGTGAAAGTATAACTACGAAAGACCCACTTTGAGAAGTGGGCCATGTAAGGTGAGAAAAACCCAAAGCAAATCAGAGCTTTACTCCAAAAAGTTTAGGTTTGAGTTGGTACAATATCTCAGCTGAGTTCAAAATTACTGGAAGCAACAAAAAAATTTAAGAACTTTGGGGGGGCCATGGCCCCCTTTGGCCCTCACTTGGTTTCGTCACTGTTACAGATGTAGGCAAAAAAATAATCTTTACCTATATTGAATTTTTCAAAGAGTAATCTGTCACTTTATGATAAAAAAAACACTTCTTAATATTATAATATTACTTATTTCACTTTAACAATAATTTTCAAAGTTAAAATAAAATGTGTGCGTAAATGTATAGCTTTAGATGTTCAAATCAAAAACTCGTGAAATGATATTCTTTAATGTAGTGACAACAAAAGTCTTTGTTATAAAATAGTCGTATTTGAGCTTCAACATTCAATGTTCATCGATCTAAATGAACATGACTATCTATGCCAAACAACATCTATGGAATCAAGCGTTTTGGGTTGATAATGCATGACTCAAAAGTCTTGAGACAAAACTAATCCAATGAAACTAATATAAATGGATTATATAAATTGTCATTCTCCGCCTTTTGGCTATTAAGTGGGAAAACCCCAAAAACTTCAAAAGACTTGATTACATACATGACTCACTCCACATTAGCCATATAATAAGGATAATGTCGCAATACATATATAATCCAAAAGACCAATAACATAACCAAACTCAAGTCTAGATCTGGTTGAGTTGGAATCTCATGTCGTTACTTACAAAAGCATGGATAAACACTAAACGATCATGCAGCTATGACAACCTAAGATTTAATTCCCCCTGCTCGAGAATCGTTTATAAAATATCAATATGAATGAAAAGGCATAAGAAAAATATATAACAATTTAAAACTGCCCTAAATTAAATCAATTTATAAATAAAAATCAAATATGCTCCCACTTATGGCAATAATCCTTTCAAGAATAGGTCCCCATATCTTAGATACATCACAAATAATTTATCCCCCTTTTTTGACACATAAAAGTCAAATATAAAAAGATGATATCATGGTAAAAAGTAACAAGTAACAAGTGACAAGCCGCGGTTTTAAAAGATATAAAATTTGTGGAATATCCAATGATAGTAATGTATAAAAATAGAGGAAACATATAAGAATGGTAATAAAAAAGCATGAGATATAAGAGACCTATGGATACATCATCAAAGCATACATGGTACATGAAAATCTTCAGCATGTATAATGAAAGAAAGTAAATACAACACTGATGGTACAAAAACGAAAGATGAAATTCATCATACTATTTGACCATGCATGTGGTTCTGAATCCATACCGTGCATACGGATTGATGCAGTAGCCTCTACTATCCAAAAATAAACGATCTCTACGAACACATATGAAACCAACCAGTACAAACCAATAGATTTTCTCAAAAAGTATTTTCAGCTATGCAAACTCACACAGACAATACACCAGATAATACCCATTTTTTTTGGTTTTCCCTACAATCATTCCAACACCATGAAAAGTCTTCGTAACACTCTTCATTCAAGAGATATCAACACCATGAACGCAACCTCCATCATCCAATGTGAAATTCTCAGAGCTAAATATCAAATAAGGATGACTAGCATAACCAAAAATGATATTCCATAAGAAAATACAAGAAAAAAAAATTCCAAAGTTCAAATAAGTATGAAGAACAACCTTCTCAAATGACTTGTGTATGTAATCTAACTTAAGATTGTAGTTACAAAATTCTCTAAAGATTTGTGAGGCATTTAAATTTTTTTAAATCACATTCCAAACAAAAAAAATATGAACTGATTCATCTAAGCTCATATGTGCGAGAAGAGTAGAAAACACAAGTTTTTATAGGAACTTGCTAATGTAGACATATTTTCTTCCTTTATACCAAAAATGCAATATGATCATGGGTTTAATAATAAAAAAAATATCCATTTAAAAAAAATTCGCTAAATTTTTTTAATGAAATTTTATGCCAAGGTAAAACAACCAATGCCTTTGAAATTAAGTTATAGTCCTACATTGTTTTTAATGTCGGTTAAATACTTTGCTTGTTGCTCTTTCGACATATGGACTTTTTCAATGATTGCCTTTTCACACTCTTTGAATGTATCCTACTCAGTGATAATTAAATTCAAATTAAGCATTAACACTCCAATGGCAAGCCTTATCATCCCATATAATGTTCCTTTTTTAAAATCCATAAAAAATATACAACTCTTTTCTGACATGGATGTTATTTGGAACTAATACGATATCAATTTTCAGTTTATAGATTCACCAATCCTTTTAGAAAAAAATAAGATTCATCAAAATTTGCGCATTCGTGTGGTTTTGTGAGGAGAAGCTTTCAATTTATCTGACACAAACACACATTATCATTTATTATGGAATTCATTGAAAAATTATTTTGTCAAATGCGTTCAACAATCTGTATCAACCACAATCTCCCAAACAACTAAACAATTTTTCATGCAATTACATTCATTATGCACTATAATTAGTATGAGATTTGATCAATATTACAAAATAGTAAAATCTTTTTTATTTTTCCTTTCAATTAGAATATGTACAACATATACAAAAACTCAAATGTGTTCACACACGCGTGCACACACACACACACAGGGGGAGAGAGAGAGAGAGTAAAGCTATCCTAGATCACACCATACATCACACTTAGTTCTAAGCCATAAGGAACCTTTTTCCAAATTTTTTATTTTTCTATTGAAATTAACCTTTCAACCCACACATGTTCAAAAAATTAGGACAAATTACATTTTCAAACTACTTTTAAAAAATTCATGAAATTCTGCTGGCACAAACCTTTATAAATAATGTATTTTCAATATTGTTTTTGTTGAATTTTTTAAATATAGTGAGATTGTACTTTTCTCTAATTTTTTGAACATGTGTTGATTGGAAGGTTAAATCCATGGATAAAATAACAAAAATTGAATTTTTTTAGTGCCTAGAGCTAGGTGTGATGTATGGGTGATGTAGGAAGCCTGATGTATAGGGGCATTGCTCTCTCTCTCTCTCTCTCTCTCTCTCTCTATATATATATATATATATATATATATATATATATATATATATATATATGCACCTTTCACTTAAAAAGACATTAATCACTCAATTTATACCAACCTAAAGAACCTAAAAGATAACTAAACAAAGAGAAGTCTAGAGAATTTTTGAAAATATTGATCAATTGACTATCGGTAGGGACATAATTCATATTAGTGAGTTTTTAACAACTACGTCCCTAATGAATTTGTGTATTAATTCAATATAATTTGTCCTTGAGTGCTTCGCCAGGTTTTTAGAAATATCAATTACGCTTATGTTATTGCAATATGGATCCATAGATTCTTGAACTATCCCATAGTTGTTCACCGATTTATCCATCAAAAGTAAATTGAGTGTAAAAAATCTCCACAAATATATATTCGAAATCACCCATAGATAAAGATATCGAATTTTTCTCTTTCGAAATCCATGACACCATAGAGGTTCCAAAAAAAAAATATCATTTTGATATACTTTTTCGATCGTCGGCATCCCCCGCCTAATGAATCATTAGTATCGAAATGATACCACAACACTTTTTGTGTTCCACGTACATACCAATTAACTCTCTTAATCAATTGTAGATATGACTCCTTGGGTTTAGCTTAATACCTAACACATACTCCTACACTATAAGAAATATCGAGTTGACTAGTGGTTAATAAAGCATTTAATAAAAATACTCCCAACTTAGGATCTCTCTCTTCACCTTCAATCTTAATTGTGGCCATCCAAGATTCCTCTGGCACGGGATCATCCCAAAAGGAGAGAAAAACTCAACACATGTGTGGATTAAGGAGGGAAATCCTCATTTCACCACTTGCGCGCTCTTCACGGGCTCCCACGAATATAAAACATCCATCATAAAAAGAGGACGACAAGATAAAAATTGGAGTTGCCAACCTATTTTTATGAAAACGGGTAAAAGATGTAGAGTCCCTAAAGAAACGGCATCAAAGACAAATTGACGCATATAAAACCAAATAGATCGAGGATTCAAGGACTAGGTTGCGAAATGGGAAGGTGTTACGCATCCGTTCCGCCCTTTCAGTCTCTCATGGGCTATGATAATGTTTTCCTTTTTCTCAAAATGCAACTCAGGTGAATAATGTGTGGCTTCCTTAAATAGAAAAAATTAGGGTTAGGGTTATACCGATCGGCATAGGCCCTGGCCTACCTATCGATGTACCCCTAGCTTGCTGGCGAAGTAAATTACCCCTCTGCCTATTGGCAAAGGGTCTGGGGTGCCGATAGGTAGTCCAAAAAGAACTTTATTGAAAATGTGGGCATAAAATATAAATTGTAAGTCCGGATTGCGCACGACCAGGATCGTTGGAAAAGGGTATTTACAGCTCTATGAAAATATATTAGGAAATTATCGGGTTCAAGAGTTGAACAAAGTCAAAAGGGGATCGAAAGCTCCTGGTGGCCTCTAGACGGGGGTTCATAGATTAAAACGACAAATACATGCGAACCATAAGGTCGATTCGCGCACGATACGGATCGTTGGAAACAATGCCCAGAGCCTTATGGTAGTGCAATGAGCTAAGCTTGGGTTGGAGAGTTGAAGAAAGTCAAACGGAGATTAGAAGCATCTGACAGCCTCTTGGTCAAGTTTTGGAGTACAAAGTCATATGCACTAACCGTAATCCCAATTCGTGAACAATATGGACCAACAGAAAGGGTATTTAGAGACCTATGAAAGTAAAATGAGCGATTCTTAAGTTGAAGAGTTGGATAAAGTTAAACGGAGATCAAATGTGTTCGGTAGCCTCTGGGTCAAGGTTCGGAGTAGGACCTGGGGTCATAGGGTGAAAGGAAAGGTATCAGGGACTTAAGGAGGTATTTGGATGGTACTAGGATGGGGTGTCTATGGACCCCTTGATGGGCGAGCTTGGGATAATCAGAGGTCATCAAAAGATAAACACCTCATTGAAGACTACAAGTTTTGAGGGTAAAGGTTAGATGCATAGGACTTAAGGAGTGTTAGTCACCAATTCAGTGGAACAAGGTGTTTAAGGGGTAAGAGACTAAGTTAAAAGGTTTAAGGCCGATTTAGTAGACCTAGGTTAATTATTTGAACCTAAAGAGTGAAAGCATCTAATTCAGAGGGTCGAGGTTAATTCTACGAACCTAAAGAGTAAAGGTAATCTATTCGGAGGGTCGAGGCCAATTCCGCTGATCTAAAGAGTGGAACGAATCATTTCAAAGGGTTGGGGCAAATTTTACTGGCCTAGGTCAATTTTGCATACTTTAAAGAATGGAAATAATTAATTTAGAGGGTTGAGGTCAATTTTTGGGCCTAGGGCAATTTTGCGAACCTTAAAGAGTGGAAGAGACTAATTCAGAGGGCCAATGGTAATTCTGTAGACCTTAAAGAGTGGAAGCGATCAATTCAGAGGGGCGAGGCTAATTCTACGGGGGTAGTTCAATTCTTCATACGTTAAATAGTGGAAGAGATCAATTTAGAGGGTCGAGGCTAATTTTGCAGACCTTAAAGAGTGGATGCAATCAATTTAGAGGGTCTAGGCTAATTTTGTAGGCCTAGGTCAATTCTGTGGACCTCAAAGAGTGGAAGTGATCGATTTAGAGGGTCGAGGCCAATTCTATGGGTATAGGTAAATTTTGTGGACCTTAAAAAGTAGAAGCGACTGATTTAGAGTGTTGAGGCCAATTCTTAAAACCAGGAGTGCAAGAAAAGGATTCAAAGGTTTGAGGCCAATTATCTGAGCCTAGGTTAATTCGCCAATTCTGCGGGTCTAGTATAATTTTATAGACTTTAAATAGTGGAAGAGATCTATTTAGAGGGTTGAGGCTTATTTTGTGGACCTTGAAGAATGGAAGAAACCAATTTAGAGGGCGCAAGCCAATTCTGCAGGCCTAGGTCGATTCTGTGGACCTCAAAGAGTGGAAGTGATGGATTGAGAGGGTTGAGGCCAATTCTATAAACCAGGAGTGCATACGAATGATTCAAAGGGTCTAGGATAATTATCTGAGCCTAGGTTAATTCTACGAACCTTAAAGAGAGAAATCGATCGATTCAGAGGGTTAAGGCCAATTCTGCAGGCCTAGGTTAATTATATATACCTTAAAGAGTGGAATCGATCGATTTAGAGGGTCGATGCCAATTATGCATGCCTAGGTCATTTTTGCAAACTTTAAAGAGTGAAAGCAACTGATTAAGATGGACGAGGCTAATTCTGCAGATTTTAAAGAGTGGAAAAGATCGATTCAAAGGGTCAAGGCAATTCTGCAGGCTTAGATTAATTCTACAGAGCTTAAAGAGTGGAAGCCACCAATTCAGAGGGTAAAGGCCAATTCTACAGACCTTAAAGAGTGAAGAGTTTGGATAAATGAAGCCAATAACTAATGGTCAAGACAGAGGATGTATTTTCATTCTTATCCTGCTAAAGAGTATGTCAATGATGATAGTTTTGTGAATGTTGTCTCACTTTGATTAAAAATTTTGTGAAAATTTATGTTTTTGTCTTTTTTGACCCTTTGGGGATTTGGGGGGATTTTTGTAAAATTTTCGGGCAAGTTTTTGGATTTTTCTAGAAATTTTTTATGATAAAATCTAGAGATACAGTCAATAGGCATAGGCAGAGGTCTGCTTATCGACATAGGGAACGAACTCTCGGGCTTCTCAGGGAAGGTTAAAGGCCATTATCGATAGGTATGACCAGGGGACTACCGATCGACAAACCCCCTATTACCTTATAAAAAGGGGTCGGTCTCTCTATTTTTCACACCTTCTTTCTCTCTCTCTCTCTCTCTCTCTAAAAATTAGTTTCAAACGTATTTTCTTTGATATAATTCATGGAAATCCTGGAAAAATTCTCTTGGATGGCTACTGAGGGTGGGCCGGCCTAGAGTGGCGTGATGCTGAGGCGTTGGTACTTAGGAGTGTGAACACTTATGATAACTTCAAGACTATTCTTGACTAGAGAGTCCTGCTATGGGATCCTACGAACCATCGTTCTATGAGGGTGAAGAACCCAAATTATTATGTGAGGGCTTGTCCTTTAATTTTAGAGTTCTTTATATTTTATTATTCATTTATTTTTTTTGGATTTTGAAGAATTTTTGCTTGTGTGCGGGTGGATATTACATCATCGAGTATCCATTCTCGTGGTTTGACAGTGATAAAGAAGGTGTGGGAAAAACTCCTTAGGGCGATGCAGTTTATAGTAGAAGTTATTGGATATGGTCTTCTTGTCGAATATTTAGATAAGACGCCGCGTTCTTTGATAGTGTTATGCGCTTTGGGCGAAAGGTTCTAGGAAACCACTCATACGTTTCACATGGGCATGGGGGAGATAATGGTACTTCCATAAATGTTCATCAGTTAACCAACTTGGAGTGCAAGGGTCAACAGATTATGGTGGACCAGAATCTGCGCATTTAGAATGTCGTGGTTCGGGATGCCCTAAGGGATATTAAGCAAATCATCTCGAGGTAGTCGATCAGGATATCACTGTTGAAGGAAACCTTACAATCTATGCAAATTGATGTGATCGATGGGAGGCAGGTAATCCATTTATTTATTTGTCTTTTGTTGGGGGTTTGTGGTGGCGACGAGTGGTGACATCAACCATTTGTGGTTTCTCCCCTTCTCGAGGATGATCTCATAGATTCACTTGTACGACTAGGGGAGCTTTACATTGGAGTCCCTCTATGCTTCTATGTATGCCTTCAGTCGATGTCTTAGATAGACTTTTATAAGGCCCACGTACCCTCTAGAGGTAATCCACTTGCTTTATTTTCCTACTTCTCTTATCTTTTTGACATTTGGTGTTGCTTTCTGCAGACGTAGTTTTATGAGGTAATTGGGAACGATAATTAGTTGGTGACCTTAAATTCAAGAGAGGCGGGGGACTTACCGAGGATGTACCGGTAGAGGAAGGCGAAGGAGTTTTTAGCTTTAAAGGATGGGAAGGTGGTGTTGAATGCCTTAACGAGTGATCAGATTAGCCTCTAGTTTTGTTTTGTTTTTACATTTTGAATTTTGTGTATTTTTTTCATTTTTAAAATTTTTAATAATTGAATTTTATTTGGGAACTGATGATGTTCTACCCTTAGTGTCTAGTCTCGGGGGTTCTAGGGGTTACAACCATTCATGCACATATACAGAGGTTTCTAGTTCATGGGTTTTGGTAAGTTTGGTACCTCGGAGAGAGGGTGGTGCGACAGGTGATGGGGGATGAAAGATGTGTCGGATGAGGAAAAAGCAATAGCGACATCGGCGAACCCTATATACTCTATACGGATACGATGGCGGGATATGATTATATAGGATTCACGACCATCTAGTTGATGCCGTTGTCCATTTATGATGTGGAGAGTAAGTCTCCATTAGCAGCAATATCAGGGAGGGGTAATAGGGAATCAGTGTCTTCAGCTCATAGCTAGGGGTGGCGTAGTGGTAGTGATAGAGGATGTTCCTGTCTAGTAGATTTCCCCTCCTTCCTACCATATTCGGTTGGGTGGTGGGTAGGTCATATTAATGCCTCATCGTCCTTTGGTGATGATAGATATTTTCAGTCCCCTTCTGGAGGAGGTTCTCCATAGAGAGGTATGACTTTAATTTTTTATTTTGCATTTTGTTCCTGATCTCCTTCTCTATTACTGACTTGCTCGCTTTTGCTGGATTGATTCTTTTGTAGACTGTTTTTATATCGACATAGTGGTTGGAGGACATTCGAGACTGGATGTCTTGGACATTCTGAATCTGGGCATGGGGGGTCGACCGTTCGCCGTCGGTGGAAGTGCATTCGCCAAGGTACTTGAGTAAATGGTTTTAGTTGATAGGGTTTTAGAAAGTCCGATGTTGTGTCCTGATAAATGTTTTAATCTTTTTTTCCTTATGTAACAGAAACATGTAAACATAATTATGAATATATACAAGATTTAATTTTCATTCTTTTGATCTATCTTGAATTGAATGTCCCAGTCTACTTTCACTTGAATTTTCCACTGGGGTTTTATTTATTGCATAGTAATAAAGAATTTAGTAATATACATTATTTTTAAGAAATCCTTTTTTTGGAAGTAATACTCGGGGGACAAAGAAGGTATTATTGAAAAGATGGGCAAAAAATAAAAGGTGGAAGACTTTCCAAAGTATAAGCATCACCCTTGGTCTTCCCATCGGCATACCAGTCAGGTCCAAATCACTTTTCCATCCATTATTATACTCCTCTTTCACTTTGGTGTACATGGGAACCATTGTAAAAACAACAGGTCGATCCCCTTTGTCTTTTGTGAGTGGTTTAGAGTACAAAATGGGTTTTAGTATGGAGTTTCACACCAAACTTCACCTTTTTTTCTTTCTTTCTATCCCTAAATTTTCTTGCTCCCTTGAGATGGATGTTCCTATATTTGAATCATTCGCATCTTCACTCGAGCGTTTGGAGGCCATGTGCTTTTATAACGTTAACTATGAGTCTTTTAACTTGCTCTCGGTCACCTTACGGCATAATCTTTCCATGGATTGGAAGATCTTAGAAGTGACACTGCAGTTTTGGTACCTCGAGGACCATATGTTTCGCTTCGGCCAGGACGAAGTATGTCCTACTTACGAGGAGTATTCTGTAATGTTGGGTGTCAACCCTAGTGTTATTGTGGCTATGCCTGATCTATCCTATATTCCTCGAGTGTCGTTAGTCGAGATGCTTCAAATTTCCCCTTTGCCTGCCCAATTAGTTGTGTATGGGGGGAGTATCATCCTTTTGGTAATGCTAAATTCGATTTGTCAAAGAGACTATACCGCCAACAGTTTTAGTGGTGATGTAGCTCTGGGATTGACTACCAGGATACTTTTAGTAAGTGGTGATATGATGGAGGACCCTAAGGTGGCCACAATTATGTTATGGATGTGTCATCATTATAATCTAGTTGCTGTCATATCCTTTGAAACTCTGAATGACTTGGATAATTGGAAGGAAGGCCGAACTAACTTTTTATAAGGCATTCCCATGATGTTGATCATATGGTTGTCGAAGAGACTTTTTCTTGGTGGTTCCTCTTGAGTACCTTATGATGGGTGTCCCTAACTTATTTTTACGATCCTTTTATATCTTTAGCCCATATGTGCAGAACTAGATGAGTTGTATTGTGGATAATGGGGCTAGAAATCTTCGTTTGTTAGTACTATGATGGGGTGAATTGCAGCCTTATAACTAGGTAATTACCATTATGTTTTATTGGTACGCCTTCACTATACTTCTATTTTCCTTGGTGACTTCTGCATCAAGTAAATTTGGAGAAGATTATTCTTCCTCATATAACCAACTTTTTTCCCATAAAGGACCTGACTGAATCTCTGAGAATGATTTTGAGACCTTTATGGCAGTGTCGCCAATCATCTACATGTCTATCGCAGTCCATTGGTAAGCCTAGGTTTGTACCTGATGACTATTGGAAATGGCTATTAAGGAAGGTGGTTATGAAAGTCTTTGTTGAGGGGATGGGGTGGAGGTGGCTTGTGATGCTTGACTCTCTAGAGGAAGGAGTTATGGTTTTATCCAAGAAGATTAAGGCGTACCTTCGCACAAAGGGTATACAAAAGTGTAGTCAGGATTGGGATTCCTAGGCTCCTTCAGGGACTGGTAATGATAATGAAGCGGGTCCATCTGGCAGTTGAAGTGGGTTTTGTGGGAATATGGGGATGAGTTTGTCAACATATATGCTTGTGTGTAGGTTAAGTTATGGGGTTGGTAAGGTATTTTTGTTGTTTCTTCATTGTTGTCACTGATACATCAAATAATTGTCGTGTTTTGTATTTAATAAAAGAATGGGATGATGTTCTCGACATATTTTATTGGGCCTTTGAAGAATACTTTTTGTTTAAATTATCTATAGCGATCGCTAAAGCATAAAAAATCGTATTATTCGTTTAAATGATGAGAGAGATTAATATTCTTGATGAGAGGAAAGAATAGTATTTTGTGAAAGAGAAAGGATCATGCCGGAAGTGTTGTACAGTCTGCTTATGTACCTTAATAGGACTTGAAAATTGTGAGTTTTTCTTTGAGAAGGTGATTTTGAGAGGATCAAGTCCCACGTAATTCTGAGAAGAGAGGGGAATTTTTTTAAATAGAAGGGAGGTGAGAAGAGCCGTAGCGCGATGAGAGCTGGACGAGGGATAATTTTTTTTAAAATGATCCAAATTAACTTGACACATCATCTTTTCTCTATCGAGGTCTTTAAGCATAACGACGCTACCTGGAAAAATTTTCTTCACGATGTAAGGCCCACTACGGTTAGATTTAAATTTCTCTCTTCGATCCCAGAAGGGTTTTATAATTTCTTTGAGGGTAATATCTCCTTCTCGCACATCGTGATCTTTCACTTTTTTGTTGAATCATCACGCAATACGTAGATGGTACCCCTGTATATGATATAGGCATTTTAATATTCTTTCATCCCAGAGTAAGAGTTCATCATAGTGGCTTTGCTACAAAAATATCTCGCTGACATGACTTTCGAGCATGACTTACAGGGAAGGTAGATACAATGGGTGTTCTGATAGAGGTACGGTAGCCCCAGAGAGCATATGGGATCATGTATGTCCAATCTCTATAACTTGCTGATTATAAACTTGATACTTTTCTTGGCGACTTCGACAACTCCACTGGTTTGCGATCGATAGGGAGAGGACTCGTGCCTTTAAATTTTATACGCATTATGATTTCATATTTAAAATGGAGCCTATTGTCTAATACCGACGTCTATGGAACTTCGTAGTGGCAAATGATGTTCTTTCTGATGAACCTGGATATATTCCTTATAATAATACCTTATCCAAATACTTCAATTAAAATTTGTACAAATTATGATGGAATGAGGATTGATGATAATTATAAGGAAATTGTGAATTGAAAATTGAAGAAAACAAAATAATGGAAAATATTAAGGGTCGTTCGAATGACTGTGAGTGATCATTCTAATGACATCCTGGTGTTGTTATAAGCAAGACGAATCTCGTTAGAAGTAGGGCATCGAACAACATGCCACTACTTTACGGTGGCAGGTCACGCGAAGTGTAGCACGATCAAAGCTTCGAACGAGATGGAGTAGACGTTCGGACAACTCAGACTTGTCATTCAAGTGACGTAAATTAAAATTCCCTTATGCGCTGTCACGATTTTAGTTATTGGATCTTTGAGCTATCGAGCTCAGATCAGTCCAGAAGTGGCAAAATGGGAATTTCAATTTTTCGGAGGTTTTATAAGGGGTTGTTTGGATTTACTGTGTAGGAAAAATGGAAGGAGAGAGAGAGAGAGAGAGAGAGAGAGAGAGAGAGAGAGAGAGAGAGAGATAGAGAGAGAGGCGGGTGGTCTTCCTCCTTTTCCCCACCAAAAATCACCATTCCTCCACCACTACAATCACAAAACACCATTTTTATAGTATATTCCACCATATACACCCATTTCTACCCTGGTAGTAGAATAGCTACATATTTTGGTGAAGTGATGGTGGATATTTGGATAAGATGAAGATGGGTTTTCATGGAGGTTGAAGTTGGTCTTTCTTGGAAGCTTGGAAGGAACACATTGGGAGCATTTAGAGGATGCATTTGGTAATCCATTGAGGCCACCTTTGGAGGTGGGGGTTTCTCTTCCTACACCAACATTTCAACCACAATTGGAGACGTTAGAGGTGAAAAAACCTTACTCTTAGTATTAAGACTATATTTGCATATTTGTAGTTTATAGTTAGATTACATGAGTAAGTGCATTTGAATAAATGGTGAAATTAATGTGTAGAAATAATAAATATTTTTATGAAATAAAAATGCTGAAAAAATGATATTTTGTTGAAAATAATGAATGAGTATATATTTTAAGGTTTTGGAATATTACAAGTTGGTATATTATGAAAATAGTGTCTTTTTTAGAAAGTTTGATGTTAAACATTTTACGAAA
Source organism: Sambucus nigra (assembly GCA_949130495.1). Lineage (NCBI taxonomy): Eukaryota > Viridiplantae > Streptophyta > Magnoliopsida > Dipsacales > Adoxaceae > Sambucus > Sambucus nigra. The sequence continues at coordinate 596,939,815 of OX422215.1, read as the reverse complement.
TAAAATTTTTGGAAATGATGATTTGCCTTGTTAAATATTGGTGAGATAATGTTTTAAAATCTCTTGCAAAAAAGAAAGTTTTATATTAAATGGGCATTTTGTAAGTTTGGAGAAATTAAATGCCTTTTATGCTTAAAAATTATATTTTTGCAAGTACGATGAATTTATAGAATGAAAATGTCTAATCCATTTAGTATGATTTTAAGGTTTAAAATCCATCTTATCATGCATATAAACTTGTAGTATTTTGTCACTAAGTGCATAAACAAGTTTAAAGAAGAATTAGTTAGGTTTAAACATGAAATGGTAAGAAGTGGAAAATTCTTGTTTTCAAGTGTGTGAAACAAGGGCTAAAAATGCGATGAGGATAAAGTGTATGACTACATGTAAAATAAAAGAATTGATATTTTCTTAGTAATGTAGTCTTAAGTGTAAATGGATTTCTTTAATAAAGAAAGTAAAGAAATGTGTGGTGGGGAAAATGTTAATAAAGGTATTGAATAAGTGTTAATGTGTGAACATGGAAAAGTTAGTGTGTATAACTTAGTAGTGTTGTAAAAGATTAACACTTGTAAAATTAGAATGAATTAAGGAGGTAAAGGTGTTTACAATTAAGAAGAATACTACTCCAAGGTTAAAAAGAGTGTTAAGGTGTTAAAGCACTTAAGAAGTTAGTACGGGTAACTTAGTAGTGTTTTGTAAGAAATTGACACTTGTGGAAATGGTGTAAAAGGTGATTTTGGAAACAAATGGGTAAAATGATAATTTTACTTAAAGTGGAACATTTTTTCGAAATAAAAATGTTGGAAAAGGTTTTACACATATTTTTCCTAAATGAATATGATTTTATTCCTAAAATCAAGGCTAAAGTGTAAAGGACATGAAATGGTAAAATTTCGAAGTGTAACACAAGTTAGGATGTAACACCGGATTTTGGATTTGGCCCTAAAAAGGAAAAGTGGGGTAATGTGAATGTCTGTAAAATGTTAAAACACATTAAAAGGAACTCGGATGGTATCGAGATAAGAAATAAGGTGCCAGAGCCCTAGGGTGAAAAGCGCAAAATCACTGGCCATAGCATATAGTGTGCATAGCCGGCGGCGTGGAGCCCGTCAAAGTATGCGGTATTGGTAGATTCTGAGAAAAGATAAAAAAAATATGGAACATGTCAAGAAATGGGTTGTGTGATGAAATATGTTAATACAACCTATCTTGAATGAACTAATAAATGTTCCGGTAAAAGGTTAAAATGGACAAGTAAATGTGTAATTTAATAATGTCCATAACGTAAGGAAAAAAGGTAAAGTGTGTGGGTTAATGGGTGATTAAGCAACCTAAGTGGTTAAACACATAACTAACAGAAGAATGTGTTGTAAAAGGTTATCAAAGATGAAATAAGTATTTTCTAACATGTTATTCGCGTGTGTTGAAAGGGTGAATTTCAACGAAAATATATAAGTGTGTTGAATAAAGTAAAAAGGGTTATTTGGATAAAGGAATGTTGTCGGGTAAATCAAATGCAGTGATTTCAATGTTGAACCATGTCTGTTAAATAAAGCAGGAAATACTAAAATAAGTAAAAAGGAAGTCGTTTATATGATTAAGGTAAATTAATCGGATAAATAAGGTTTTCGGAAGTAACAATCATTTCATGCATTGAGTATATATATATATATATATATATATATATATATATATATATATATATATATATATATAGAGTGTTATGTGCACATAGGCATAATGTGTTTGAGGGTCCTTTCTGCCGTTCGATTCTATATTGCATTTGTATATTTCCCTCTGAGCATCAACTCACAACCTCGCTTTGTTACGGAAGGTTGGGAGCGGTTTTGTAATTTGAAAGCGTTATATAGGTAAGTACTTTCTTTATTTTATGTTAATAGCTCTGTATACTTGGACTTCAGGGTATTCCCCATGGGTCTCTATCGTATATTATTTTGAAACTGGAATCTCATGCTAAACAAGTGAAATGTTAATTAAAATAAACTGTACTAGTAAAGTTATATAGGTTGTTTCATTGCACTTCACTCCTAATGCTCAGGTCGGACCAGTTTAACTACATGTAATCCATAAATCCAGGTCGGGGCGTTACAAATGGTATTAGAACTCTAGGTTCAATGTTCCTTTTGGGAGTGATGTGGTGAGGTCGGTTTGGATCTTTCGATTGTAACACCCCGCCTAATTAAATACCGGGTGACCAGTACCATACCAAATTAAAACAGAATATACAGTTGGCTCATTCTTAGCATCACTGTCGAAAACATTTACAACTCACCCAATACCCAATTAAGCTGGTGTTAAAAAACTTACCAAATTTTAATTTCAACAAAATCCATTTTAGTTTAAGAATAACACAACACATTTTATTCTACATCACTAATACCCGAACAGATAACACAAAAGAATTTAAATGCAATTGGAATAAACATTCTCAAATAATAATCCAATACAGTAATCCCAACAATATTAAATGTATTAAAACGACACGAATACAAGAATATTTGACTCGGATAGAAAAGATAACTGAATTCCTCTGGGCGACATGCCCTAACTAAAAGAATACTGTGAATCAAATGAATATAGGCGTCTAAGCAATACTCCATATCTCCATAGCTAGTCATAATCCTCTAAGGTTGGCATCCCTGCTACTGGACACCTGATATAGAAGGTACAATAGAAAAGAAAATATGCAAGGAAACGGGTCAGAGCCCGATGTGAAAATGATTTTTAAAACAACAAGTATTTAAGAAGTGCAATAAAGCATTTATTATGTACATGTTAGTATCCAACTCTCACTTGCTATTCACACCTCTCATCTAGAGTGCACACTTAACGTTTCCTATTAACCTCCTAGTTAATGGTTCCTCCTCACTAATAACCATAATGTGATTCTATTCCATATCATAACCCCGTATGTCCCATACCATACGTAGTATAATTATTCATATACGTTACCCATTACCATGAATCGTTTCTCATTAATATGAATTAAGCTCTTCAATAAATATTCATTAACTTAGTTCAATTGTCTTTCTCTATTCACCGTTATCTACAATTATCACACAGTAGATTGATTTAACCACAATATACACATTCATTCATTCATTCATTATATATACACATATAATACGGCACCCCGAGACACAGTTGCGGTGCAATTCATTACTCTGCTATCATGTCCCATCATCGCTGGTCGCCGAATAGGGGACAAAAGGTTCGGTAAGGATTCCTCGAACCACAAACAACAACACAAAAATTAGAGGCGAACATAGTTCTCGTATCCATGGTTCACGCACATACCTACGTACCCACAGTGAGAGGACTTACCAACTCCCCGATAAGTCTTTCATAGACCTATGTTCTCGAGCGACAAATCAAAGATCCCATGGATTCATCAGGATATGACTGTCCTCACGCGCAAACCTCCCGTCGATAGCAAGTAAGTTAGGTATGTCATACACATAAATTATCAATCAATCAAATAGGCATTGTCATCTACTTATAGATATAATATTAACAAGGTAATCACACTACATAAGATAATTCCCATACGTAGCATTATATCTCTTAAACCCTACATATTAAAATAAAATGACTTTACTTGTTTAATTTAATTATCCCCGAGCCTCACTCGTTACTCAAGGTTCAAATAGGTTTTCCTTAATAGTATATTTAGTAAGAAATCACTAATATCCTACTGGTCCATATCATCATATCTCCCGAATTACTACAAATTAAACTCTCCCTTGATTAGGATTATAACCGATAGTTTCTAATCTCATATAAACATATCTTCTATCACTAGGATTGAATACCATCATCACATGGCCCATAGTCTATAGTGTTTCATTCACACGATATGACTTATCAAAAAAACTAATATCCTCGCGTCCTATAACATCTCTCCACTCCCGACGTCGTTAAGGTTCATGCACCGAACGTCTTGCAAAGCGAAATCCAAACAAGGAACCCCTCCAATACACTACTACTTAACATTGTTGGTCGTGGAGGTCCATCAACTTTAAATACGCAACCGGAATAACCTCATCTCCTCTTTCAACCAAATGTGGTTTGAACTCCCATCTCTATCCAGGAGCCATACCACTAAGCGCTTGTACTATACTCAGTCCTTGCTCAATAATAATGCGCTTAAACTCAGTCCTTGATGTTAAAATTGTAACCCTAAGGCTACCCAGGTGTTATATTAAATCTCCCCTACTAGAACTATCCTTAATCCTCATGCATACCAATTAGAATCCAACACATGAATCTAGCAACCACCACCGAAAGTTGGCCGGAGAAGCTTACTTGGGAAGGAGAAGAATAAAGACCAAATCACGGGGTATTACATCGATGTTGGTGTGTTTTGGGTCGATCATGCTAGTTTGGTGCTGGTTTAGTTTATATCCTCGACGGTAAGGTCAAAGAGGTTAGCACGACAAGTGATTTAGTGCCAAGTGGCACGTGATCAAGTTAATTGCTATTAATTTCTTTCGCGCTTATGATTAGAATTACCAGTATTTTACGGGTTTTCATGCAAACCAATAGTGGTGACACCGGGGTAATTAGTGTGAAGTTCTTTTGTTGAATAGTTGATGGCGTAGAATTCCTTGAGATGTTCATAGAGTGAGATGATGCCCATCGGTCAAATGTTGCATGTTGCATATAGTCAATGGTAGAGGTTGATGGTTAGGGTGTCATGACTAAGCAGTGGTGATTAATGATTAGAAATTATATAGCCATAAGGTGGGGCTATTACGGGTAGTTAATGCCACTATTGTGGTTAGGCAAACTCGATTCTAGGAGTAATATCGCAATTGATGGTAGTTCGGTGAACGTATGAAGTTGTGTAGGTCAATAGTGGAAACACCGTGATCCTTTGAGTGGTATGTATTGTGTGACAACTTTGAGGCTGAGAATAGCCTTGGCAGTGGCAATAATGAGTAGTATTCTTTGCGACTTAGTTGTAAAGGTTGTATATTTCACATGTGGATATTAGATGATCGATTGACATTAACAAGTATTGATCCCGTGGTAAGAATATATTGGGTCCCTTGGTCAAGGTCTAGGGTTTAGTATATTATGGTCATAATGTGGGATTGAGGAATAGGATCTCATGTCGAGTCTGTGGTGTGGGCCTCAGCATTTACAGGTAATACCCGACGTCCCATATCCTACCAAGATATGTATAGTTGTGTTAACTTGTAAGTTAACCCATGGTATGATGTTTGCATAACTAGACACTTTAATTGTTATAGTTGAACATTAATTAAATTTTAGGTGGGTTAGACCTTGAGGTTTATAGGTTGTGCACAACGTCCTGTACCTTGCCATAACCCGTAGTATCGTTGGTTATGGTTTATACATGGCTTATAGTCACGAGCGCTTAGAAGAAAGATCAGAAGATTATCTAGGTGTAGAGACTCACTTTAGCCATCGAGGTAATGTCTAGGTGCAAGGTAATTCTAGTGTGAGAGTAGCTCATAGGCACGTTGAGGTGTCCATAGGAAAAATTGTGTGTGGTGTCATTAAGGATAAATATAGAACGTTATGACGCCTTAAGGTGTTTTGTAGTTAGTGTGAACCATAGGTAGAATCTCATAGATTAAGCACTGAGAAACCGTGATGTGGGTCTTGAAGGTTTATAGAGCGCACCTATCGGATGTTGTAACTTTTAGATGAGATGTATTTGGTTTTCTTAGGAAACCAATTAAGTCGGGTAAAAAGAGGCAGTAGCATTCTAGGAACGACTATGTTGAGGTCCAGGTGATGATCCTATATTGCTAGTCATATGGTGTACGTACCGGACACAAGTCGTACTCACATCATCATATCAAATATAGATTAAACATAAATCAAGTATAGAGAGAGAGAAAACACAAGATATAGAGTGGTTCAGCTATTAAAATGAGCCTACGTCCACTTTGGTTCTTCATTCCCATTATATATGTTATAATACATGTTTACAGCGTCGTAATATGCGTATAATATAGTTGAGAAAAGAGAATACATGTCTATGATGGTTTTGGGAGTGCCGAAAAGATGACCGTAATGCAGATGAGTAGCCCCCAAACTGTACCGAGGGATATAGAGTGTTTGATAATGCCTCCACTAGTGGAGTGGTCTCTGGTATAGGTATCAGTACAAGAAATGGACCCAGGTCCCCTCTCTCGAGATGTGAACCTTTATTTATAGGAGGTTTATGTGGTGTATTGTTACTGTGAATGAGAGGGGTTGCGACTAGCTAAGTTGAGAAGCTGTGGCTGCACCCTATAGCCTATAAGTCTGTGACATATATAGGTAATACCGTAGCCTGTATATGCAAGGCTGTGGCTGAAAGGCTACAGCTCATGCCTATCATAATCCTTCCATGGCAGAGGTCCTATATTGGCCATATCAAGTATGCCTTCAAGAAGGTGCATCCCTTCTTAAGGAGTTTGAGACGTAGTAGTGGCGAACCAATGGAATAAGGACATCCAGAGGCACCTGAGGAGGTATGAGTGTATTGATGCTCAAAGGCAAATCTGAACAACGTTTAATCTAGTCGGGGCGACATTGAAATGGTGGGAGTCCACTACCATAGTGGATGAGAGAGATAACATGGAGATACAGGAGTTCTGGGAGAAATTTGATCGCAAATACTTTCCACCCGCCATCCAGAGTGAGATGAGGCAAAAATTGTTGAATCTCACCCAGAAAGGGAAAACAGTTGCCGAGTACGAGGAAGGATTTATGAAATTAGTACATCTCATGCCAGGGGAAGTGATTACGAAAGAAAAGAAGATTAAAATGTTTATGGATGACTTGACTTAAAGGATCCGGCAGCACGTATTGGGAAACCTTTTTTTGTGGACGTGCACAAAGGTGTTAAATGTTGCCTTGTTATATTGCCAAGACCACAACTTCCATCTTAAGGGGAGCAAGCGAGGAGGAGAGTCCAATCATCAGGGAAAGATCGGGGGTAGCAGTTCTAGTGGGGCACCTTCAGCTCAGGGTCAGTCTAGATAATGCGAGCAGAGTTCCCAACAAGGGGATCTTACTAAGCAATTCAGATACGGTGATTACAGGCAGGGAGGTCTCCGACAGGGCCATTAGGGCCAACAAAGTCAGGTGGGCCAACAAGGTCAACAGTATGTGCAACAGGGCCAATGGAGGGGTTGTAATGGCTAACAGGACCGAGGACAATAGGGTTAGGGAGGAGGAAACAAACAGGATTTCCCCAATAAGGGTAAGGCTCAGAAACAACAGGGTAGTTGCTAGGAGCCATAGAGACTGATTTTTCCAACTGCTCTCCTAGCACCAACACTGATGCCAACTTTGCATTCTATTTCGGGTGTTCCAGAAGTCCCACCTCAAGAGGGACAGTTAAATTATGGGTGTGCATATAACATTCATCAGGAAACAGTTCCTTAGGCCCCACCTGTAATTGAGGGTATGCTTTCAATCGATGGTACTTTAGGAGGCATTTTATTTCATACTGGGGCTTCACACTCATTGGTAGAAACTAGGTTTGCATGGACCACGGGGTTACTAGATACATCATATACTACGGTTACATGTGTAAACTCACCATTGGGCAATGAAACGTTGATATTCTTTGTCCGGGAGTGAACGTAGAGATTTGAAAATTAATTTTACCAACATACATGCTTATGTTAGATATGACTGAGTATGACGTTATTATAGGCATGGATTGGCTAGCTGCTTATCGGGCCATGATTGACTGTTATAGTAGGAGTATTGTGTTTACTATATCAGGCCAGGAGAAGTTTTTGATTACGATGCATCGTCTTGAAGGAGTGTCATCTACACCCTTATATTACATTGAGGAGGAGACCTCTAAAGGGGTGGTGATTCCCTTAGATTCGATTTCGGTCATTTACGAGTTCGCCAACGTGTTACAGGAGATACCAGTATTACCGCCCAGTAGGGAGACTGAGTTTGTGATAGATTTAGCACCGGACACTCGATCGATAGCGTGTGCGCCTTAGCGTACGGCTCTTGCAGAAATGAGGGAATTAAGTGACAAGATTGAATAACTTTTGGGGTAGGGTTTCAATCGTAGGAGTACCTCGCCTTTGGGTGACCCAGTGTTGTTTGTAAAGAAAAAATATTGCGATTATGTGTTGATTATTGGGAGTTAAATAAAGTCACGATACGAAATAAATATCTGTTAACCTGAATCGATGACTTATTTCATCAGTTTAGAGGAGCGTCCTACTTCTATAAGATATACTTGAGGTCGAGATAACAACAATTGTGTATTAGGGAGAGGGATGTGTCTAAGACTGCCTTTCTGACGAGATACGGATCTTACAAGATTTAGATTATGCCATTTAGGATAATCAATGCTCCAACTATATTCATGAACTTGATGAATAGGGTATTCATAGAGTTCTTAGATTCGTTTGTCATTGTCTTCATAGATGATATCCTGATTTATTTCTAGACTGAGGAGGAGCATGCCGAGCATCTGAGACAGGATTTGCAAACATTTTAAGAGCACCAATTATATGCTAAATATGAAAAGTGTGGGTTCTGTCTACGTGAGGTAGAATTTTTTGGGCATATGGTTTTGGAAAGGGGGATATCGGTAGACTCAAGTAAGGTGTCAGCGGTGAGGGAGTGGGGACAGCCCACGACATCGACAGAGGTACGTAGTTTCTTGGGCTTGGCGGGATTTTACAGGCAGTTTATTCGATGGTTTTCAAAAATTGAGGGTCATTTGACTAACTGACTTGCAAAGGGGTATCATTCATTTTGGATGATGCTTGTCAGTTGTCTTTTAATGAGCTGAAGGACAAGTTGACTTTAGTAACAGTTCTTTCCCTAACCAGGCATGAAATGGAGTACCTAGTTTACTTCGATTCATCCCTATAGGGACTCCGGGGAGTACTTCATTTTACTTCCCCTTCAGCCTCACAAGACGAATTACCCAACCCATAACTTGGAGCTAGTAACAGCCATGTTTGCTCTTCATGTTTGGAAACATTACCTGTTGGGAGATAAATTTTACCTGTTCAGAGATCACAAGTCACTACGGTATTTGTTCACTCAGAAGGAGATGAATATACGTCAGCTTAGGTGGCTTGAATTTGTGAAGGACTATCAGTTTGAGATCTAGTATCACCCAGGGAAGGCCAATATGGTGGTCAATGCATTGATCCATAAACCATTGGGGGAGGTGGCTGAGGTGTGGAAGACAAAATAGAATGAGCTGGGTCATCAGGACGCTATTTTCAGATCATTCATGCCAGTGATGACCGTTACTCCCTAGATTGTCACGAGGGTGGTACAGGCACATGCGACAGATTCGTTTTATCAGGAAAAAATTAGGGAAACTATTAGCTTGGGAAGCCAATTCGTACTCCATTAGTTCAGAGGGAGGTTTCTGATTCAATGGGAGGCTGATCGTTCCTGAAGGGGAGGACTTACGACATGCTGTGATGACAGAGTTACACGAATCATGATTCACGATACATCCTGGAGGGGATAAGATGTACCAAGACATGAGACGACAGTACTGGTGGAGTGGAATGAAGAGAGACATCATGGAGTTTGTCTTGAAGTGTACCACCTATCAACTAGTAAAGGTGGACCAACAATGACCAGCATGGGTTCTTCAACCACTAGAGATTCCTATGTGGAAATGGGAGAGCATTTAGCCCATTTTCTGCCAGTCCAGACAAATTATACTATGACACAATATGATTTGATATTTATTGTCGAGATAGTGAGACTTCACGGGGTTCCCTTCAATCTTGTGTTCGATAGGGACAAGATATTTATATTTGGGAGAGTTTTCAGGAGGCCATGGGTAGGGAGTTACAATTAAGTACATCCTATCACCCACAGACATATGGATAGACTGAGCGAACTAATAATATGTTGGAGGACATGCTACGTATGTGCATCTTGAATTTTGGGGGAGGTTAGGACCCATACCTTTCGCTAGTGGAGTTTTCTTATAATAACTCCTATCAGTTCACTATTATCATAGCTCCATTTGTGGCATTGTAAGGTAGACCATGTCGTTCTCCCGCTTGTTGGTTGGAAGTGGGAGACAACAAGCTACTTGGGCCAGAGTTGATCCACGAGACTTGAAATATGATATAAATGATTCAGAGTCATATACGGATAGATCAAGATAGACAGAAGATTTATGCCGATGCTAAGTGGTATTTTTTGGAGTTTAATGTGGGGGATTAGGTGTTACTGCGTGTATATCTTATGAAAGGGATAATGAGATTTGGGAAAAAGGGTAAATTGGTGCCACGGTACATTGGGTCATTTCCTATCATCGAGTAGATTGGACTAGTTGCCTATAGACTTGGGTTGCTAGAGCACTTGCATCGTATTCATGATGTGTTCCATATTTCTTTTCTAGGGCATTACCTACGGGATGAGTTAGCCTATAATCATATTACATTAGAGGAGATAGATTTACAGTCTGATATTACGTACGAGGAGAGACTAGTTGCTATCTTAGACCATAGTGCGTGGAGATCGCGGTTGAATGTAGTATTGATTGTACGTGTTCAGTGGTGGCATCATAATACCGAGGAGTCTACCTGGGCAAGCGAAGATGAGATGCATGACAAATATCTAAAATTATTCTTACCAGGTATACTTTATTTTCAAATTTCGGGATGAAATTTCGTTATTAGGGGGGAAGTATGTAATACCCCGTAATTTTTAAATAATTTTAAAGGTGGGATTAATTTAATTATTGTGATTAATTTACATAATGGGAAAATTTAATTGGAGGATAATCCGAATTTACATAAATATTAATTAACGAGATAAAGGTTAATATTTATTTACATTTAATATTACTTAATGAACGAGAACTATAATGATCTGAGATGATTAAAATTACCGTGAGTGAAAAATACAGCAATTACGATAATTTTAGTTGGAACGCATGTGTCAGGACTTAAATTGGGAAATAAAATATAATTTCATTTTTGATATTCAATATGGTCATTTTGAGTGCGCCAGTGCGTCCGGAAGGGTCGAAATAGTTAGAAAAGTCTACCTGGGGATTTAGTTTGGGTCCTCAGGCACTTTTAGGCCAAACCAGCACCCCAGAGGGGTATTTTGGTCTTTTGAAATTTTGGGGAAAAGGGACAGATGAAAATTGAAAGGTTATATGTATTGGTATGTAATAGACATGATAATTTACACTTACTAAAACAAAGGGAGAGAAGAAGTGGGAGAAGAAGAGAGTTTTCAAGAGTTCTAAAGCTAAAAATCATCATCTTGCATCAAAACCATAGCCAAAGTGTAGATCAAAGAGAGGAGACTACAATCATATAATTCTTCTTCAACGGATCAGACCTTTGATAAGAGGCAAGTGATTATCTTACTGAAATTTTGTGATTAGCATATCCATGTTAGAATAGGATATTTACTCCTTTGGATTTCATGAATGTTTATGATAAATTTGATGAATTGAAATTACAGTTTTAAGTGATAGCAGTAATTAACGTTTATGTTAGAAGATGAATTGGATGATGATTACAATTTGAAGAAATCTGAGTTTTATATGTTTCCTTGATGATTAATGGTAAAATACTGTTTTAAAGACCAACCATGAATTCATCCAATTTATTTGAGGTTATTTAATGATTTGATGAATAGAGAAGGTTATAAATCATGTATATAGGTTAGTATATTATTGGGATTATTTGTATGGGATTTTTGATTTTTAGAATGAAGGGTTAGTTTAAAAAAAATGGTCGAAAAATGCAGATTCTGGAGGTAGAAGACAAACAAGAAAAATCTCGTTTGAAAGACTAGAGATGTCGTTCGAACAACTAGGATCAAACGAGATCACATCTCGTTCGAACGACTTGAACATTTCGTTCGAATGAGAAGCCAGGTTCGTTAGAATGACAGTTCAGAAAAATTAAAATTTTATTCTGATAAATTTAAATTGACATAGTATATTCAAAAGAAGGAAAATGACCTACGATAACATTTGAGTGATTTTATTACATGATTTAGTTGTGAAAAACTTGGGTTAATTAAGAGAAAGATAAAAAGGGGAATGAAAGTCATTAAAAGGATGAATCGCGAAATAAAGAATGATCCTATGTTATAATGTACCGTGAGTATTAGTGAGAAATATACTACGTACTTGAATTGTGTATTTCTTAGGTTATGTGTATACCTATTAATTGATATATTATGTGTATGACATACCTGCGTTGCTTGCTATCAAGAGGAGGTTTCGTGACGTGATCAGTCTTATCTTGATGAGCCATTGGGGGGATTTTAGACTAGTACCCAAAACATAAAACCTTAGATATGTGTTATCTGAAAGTATGGTAGTTTCTACGGTTGAATGGGAGTGTAGGTATGTGCGTGACCCATTTGGATGGGGACTATGTTCGCCTCCATTATGTGTGAATTGAAATTTAGGTTCAAGTGAGATACTGAACCAATAGTCCTTTATTTAGTACGTGATGTACTTGGACATGATAGCAGAGTATGCATACGCTAGGAGGTTTCAGTCTAAGGGTGCATCAGCATATATATATATATATATATATATATATATGCTGATGAATTATTCTACTGTGTGTGCCTAGTAGAAGAGAAAAATAATAATATTTAAGATAACTCTAGTATGTGAATATTTAACTATAAAATGAGAAAATTATAAATGACACGTGGATACAAAAGGCTATAATGTATTATCGAGGCGATACGGGTGAATGTTACGAGTTACCATGTATAGTAATAAATATGGGTTTGACTAGTTAAGAGGGGTAGCATAACTAGGACGGGTTAGTTAGATACATTAGGCGAGCACACTAGATGAGAGGTGAGCAATTCAAGTGAGATCACGTAAACCTAACATGAATATTATATTTGAAATTTTTTACATTTAATCACTTGATAATTTTTAAACTATTTTACTCGGGTTCTGACCCGTTTTCTCCAAATCTCTTTTCTTTTGTAAAAACCATTTTTAGGTGCCCAGCCACAGGGAGGGCCACCTTAGGAGTTCACTATCATTTGCCATTGCTGCAGTTGATGTGGTCGATTGCAGGACTTGGTAGACGCCTCCATTCCTTTCAGCTCCGATGCATCCTTTATTTTTATCCCAGTCGGGCATGTTGCCCTTCTTCTATTAGCAGTTGTTTATAAAGAAATTGTATTTCCTTTACTATTCAGTTGTGGATTTAGTTTTTACATGGATTATTTCATTAGAGTTTCAGACTGGGGTGTTTACTCCCATCATATCTAATTTGATTTAGTATTATGTTAATTGCGGTGTTAATTTATTTATTATGGTGGATGTGATACTTAATTGTTTAACCGTTTTAAATCTTTGCTTGTATATAAATAAAGAATAAAATAAATAAATAAAAATTTGACTTCAGCTTTTCAAATATTAGGTGGTTAGTAAATAAATAAAAGTTTTTTACAGTGATGCTAAGAATGAGCTAATTGTATATTCTGTTTTAATTTAATAAAAGACTGATAATCCGGTATTAAATTAAGTGGGGTCTCATAGGATTTTCATGGAGTTTGAAGTGGGTCTTTCTTGAAGGCTTGGAAGGAACACATTTGGAGCATTTGGATGAAGCATTTGGTAACCCCTTAAGGCCACCTTTGGAGGTGGAGGTTGCTCCTCCTACATCAATATTTCTACCACCATTAGAGCCATTAGAGGTGGAAAAACCTTACTCTTAGTATTAAGATACTATTTTCATATTTATAGTTTATAGTTAGATTACACGAGTAGGGTGCATTTGAATAAATGGCGAACTTAATGTGTAGAATTAATAAATATTTTTGTGAAATAAAAATGTTGAAAAAAATGATATTTTGTTGAGAATAAAGCATGAGTAAAAATTTCAAGGTTTTAGAATATTAAGAGTTAGTATTTTATGAAAATAGTGTATTTCTAGAAAGATTGGAGTTAAACATTTTATGAAATAAAATGTTTGGAAATGATGATTTGCCGTGTTAAATATTGGTGAGATAATGTTTTAAAATCTTTTACAAAAATGAAGATTTTATGAAAAATGGACATTTTGTGAGTTTGAAGAAATTAAATTTCTTTTATGCTTAAAAATTATGTTTTTGCAAGTATGATGAATTCATAGAATGAAAAATATGTTTAAACCATTTAGTAGGATTTTAAGGTTTAAATCCATCTCCACATGCATATAAACTTGTAGTATTTTGGCATTAAGTGCATAAACAAGTTTAAAGAAGAATTCGTTGGGTTTAAACATGAAATGGTAAAAAGTGGAAAATTCTTGTTTTCAAGTGTGTGAAACAAGGGTTAAAAATATGATAAGGATAAGGTCTAAAACTACTTGTAAAATAAAAGAATTAATATTTTCTTATAAAAGTAGTCTTAAGTGTAAATGGATTTCTTAAATAAAGAAATTTAAGAAATGTGTGGTTGCGTAAATGTTAATAAAGGTATTGGGTAAGTGTTAATGCGTGAACATGGAAGAGTTAGTGTGAATAACTTACTAGTGTTGTAAAATATTAAAACTTATGAAATTGAAAGTTATTAAAGAGGTAAAGGTGTTTTGAATTAAGAAGAATATTAATCCAAGGTTAAAAAGAGTGTTAAGGTGTTAAAACACTTAATAATTTAATATCGATAACTTAATAGTTTTGTAAGAAATTAACACTTGTGGAAATGGAGTAAAAGGTGATTTTAGAAACAAATTGGTAAAATGGAAATTTTACTTAAAGTGGAACATTTTTATGAAATAAAAATATTGAAAAACGTGTTATACAAAGTAATCCTAAATGAATATGATTTTATGAATAAAATCAATATTAAAGTGTAAAGGACATGAAATGGTAAAATTTCAAAGTATAACACCAGTTAGGGTGTAACACCGAGTTTTGGCTTCGGCCGGTAAAAAGAAAAAGTGGGGTAATGTGAACATTTTTAAAATGTTAAAACAAATTAAAAGGAACTCGAATGACATAGGTTTTTCGGAAGTAAAAACCATTTCATGCACTGAGTGTATATATATATATATATATATGTATACAATATAGTTTCATGTGCATGTAGGCATAATGTTATTGAGTCTCCTTTCTGCCGTTCGATTCTATACTGCATTTGTATATTTTCCACTGAGCATCGACTCACACCTTCGCATTGTTACGACATGTTAGGAGCGGTTTCATATTTTGAAATCATTACACAGGTAAGTACTTTCTTTATTTTATGTTAGTATCTCTGTACACTTGGACTTCAGGGTGTTCGTCATGGGTGCCTCACGTAGTTTATTTTGAAACTGGAATCGCATGCTAAATAAGTGAAATGTTAATAAAAATAAAACTGGACTTGCAACATTATATATGTTGTTTCATTACAATTCACACCTAACGCTCGGGTCGGACTGGTTTGACTACGAGTAATTCTTAAATACAGGTCAGGGCATTACACTTGCATTCAATACTACGCATGACTCGGATTCAACCAATTTGGTTAAATAATCAAAGGTGACTAGGATGAACTCATGCATGCTTGATGCCTTGGGAGGACATTTTCAATAATGTCTATGCCTTAAGTTGGAAAGGGTCAAGGCAAAGTCATGTTATACACATCTCAGGGAGGTAAGTGCTAAAGTTTGGAAAACTGTTGTCATTTGAGACATCTTATGACATAAGCATCGCAGTCTTGGACCATGGTGGTCTAGTAATATCCCTAACGGATGATCTTCTTAGCAAGTATATAACCGTTCATGTGAGGTACACATTCCCCGCTGTGGATTTTCTGCATCACCTTCTTAACCCCAGTCCCTGCTATCCAATATAGATGGGTTTCATAGAATTTTCTCTTGAAAAGTTCCTTGTCATAGATGATGCACTCAACAATAAGCTTGAGAAGGGTTATACGGTCTTTCTTATTAGAATATTAAGGATATCTATTATTCTTGAGGAGGCGCCAAATGTCATAATACGATAATCCAGCTATGTCTGGATCTTTTTCTATTGTGATCTCGATGTGGTTAAAATGAGTGGACACTACACCAAAATGAGAGATTTGTGAGTGCTGTTAGCAGTCACAATTGACCTTTATAACTGCTATTTACCGTCATAATTTAGGGGGTGATAAAAGCAAAATTGTAACTCCTAACAGCAGTCACAAATTTTTATAACCCCTACGGGGTTATGACTGGTGACCCCAATTTGTAACTTCTATTTGTAACTTCTCTTAGAAGTTAGGAATATTAGATACGTAACTACTGACATAAATCATGAATATTAGATTCGTAACTGCTCACAGTTTTTACGGATGTTATATTTGTGACTGCTGATAGCAGTTACGAATATTAGATTCGTAACTGCTCGCAATAGTTACGAATGTTATATTTGTGACTGCTGACAGTAGTTACGAATCTTATATTTGTGACTGTTGTTAGTAGTTACAAAATTAATAGTAGTTACAAATTTGTGACTGCTATTAGCAGTTACAAAATTGAATTTGTTAAATGTGGTAAGAGATATTACAAATATCTTTATATTTTCACAAAATGATAAAATAATGAAAGTAAAATAAATATCATGATAACAAGTATAAAATTTTTGACAACATTTCATTTATATTTCTCATATTCCAAATATCCAGTACACATAAAACTTGTTTAAACTTAATTTAACATCAAACAACCCCTTCGTGGATGCCAAGTACAAAATGAACATAGAATAAAAAATAAACTAAAAAAAATAACGACACAATACTTAGATGACATGAAATGTCATGAACATGTAACAAATCATTCTAAATCTAGACCAGGAGTCACCACGCAGTGGATACGCTTCGTGGATTCTAGGTATATCAGCCGTAGGGGGTATTGATATGATGACATCCTCCCTCTTGTACTCGGAGTATGCCTGTTGAGCAAGTTCAATGGACTCAAATTTTGTGAATACGACACCTCGGTATCCATTGACTTGTGCTTGTGTTTCTTTCCACGAAGTGTAAACACCTAGATTTTGGCCTGAATACTACATATGCCGAATATGCCATATGTATGCCTGAAAATAATAAAATGTAACTATGTTAGTTATAATAAAGAATGTGGGGAACAATAACAAAACAGAATATCAAGAAAGTGTCAAAAGCAAACTCATTCTGCAGAATAAGATTGTCTATCTATATAAAGAAAGTGTAAGCACTTCAAAATCATCTAGTTGACCAACATCAAAAGTGGGACCTATATTTTCTGAGGCAACAAAAAATTCCAGTCAGGCATTCTAGTTAAAAGAATTCCAGTCAGGCATTCTAGTTAAAATAAAATTTACAATACAGATTAATGTATGTAGTATTGAACCACAACATAAATGTCAAAATGCTTGCAATTGTTCCCCCACACTTTTCATTCATTACTTCATAATGTAAATTCAATTTTATGATAAATTCGCAACCATGTACAACAATAGCAAGGATTTAATTGATGCTTCTGAGTAGTGTATCTAATCATCCATAAGATGAAATTAGAAACCATGTACAAACAATAGCAAGGATTAAAGAATCGAAGAAAAAAATGGAATGTGGTCCTCTCTCGATAACAGAAAATACTGAATTTTCCATTAATAAGCAGATAATACCCAAATTTTATGCATTACTGTGGGGGCAGAAAGAGGTACGAGGGGCCATTTAAGCTATATGTGAGCATACATATATAGAGAGATAACAAAGAGAGAGAGAGAGAGAGAGAGAGAGAGAGAGAGAGAGAGGACCATCATGAAATGGAAACCAACCACATTTTATGCATTGCTCACTCTAGGTGATTTCTATTCAAAGACAACCTGATTAATCATTATCTGATTCCCACACTTGTTGCCAATCTGATTTAATCGACTGATCCACATTATGAATTTTAGGCCTAGGGTATAAACTCATATCATTCAGAAAATTTGTATATATGTATCCGTGTATCAACTTTGGAATTTCATTATATGTATCCGTCTATCATCTTTGGAATTTCATTATCTGTATCCGTCTATCAACATTGGAATGTTAACTCTGTGTTGTGACATCTCTAAGAAATGTCAAAATGGAATGTTAACTCTGTTTTGTGCCATATACAACTAGATCATATACAGCAGTCCCATAATTAAAACATGCCAATACCAAAATAAATTGAACATCATATATCAGTCCCATACTATATGACTATTAAAATTGAACTGCACTTATCAGGTATCTCAAGCAGTGAATCAGGTATTTCATGTCCATTGTCCCGAGTATATCAAGTTATCAAGTATATCAGCTATCAATTATCAAGTATATCAGGTCAGGTATCGGTTATCAAGTATATCAAGTATCATGTATCAGTTATAAAGTTATCAGGTATCAGTTATCAAGTTATCAAATCTACTATCCCATGTTTACTATCCCAATCATATATCAGTTATCAAGTTATTAAGTCTATTGTCCCAATCATATATCAGTTATCAGTGCTCAATCAATTTAATAAATCAGTTATCAAGAAAGTCTATTGTCCCATGTCTATCAGGTATCGGTTATCAGTTATCAAGGTATTAGTTGATAAATTCAAGTTATTAGTTATATATTTGGTATCATGTATCAATCAATTTAATATATCAGTTATCAAGTAAGTCTATTGTTCCATGTCTACTATATCAGGTATCAAGTATCAGTTATGAAGTTATTGAAAATATATTAGGTATTGAAAATATATCAATCGAATCCAACTGAATATATCAAGCATATCAAGTATTAATTATCAATTGAATCCAACTGCTATATCAAACATATATCAGTTATTATATCAATCATATATCAACCCAATCATATATCAGTTATCAAGCAATGATATATCTGTTCTCTCAATCACTGGTCAAATATACATCAGGTATCAATTCAATTCAATATTTCAGTGCTCAAATATCAATTCAATATATCACTTCTCAATCATATATCAGTTATCTCAATCACTGCTCAAATATACATCAGGTATATCAAGAAGTTGAATACCAATATCTCAGTTATCAAGTAGTGCTCAATCATATATCAAGCAGTGCTCAATCAGTTATCAAGTAGTGATTAATCAATGCTCAAATACAAAATGGTTGGTTCGATTAGCTGATATATTTTATGGTATGCAATGCAAATTCTCAATTCAATTTAGTACTCAATTCAATTCAATCAGTTCTCAATTCAATCAGTCTTCACTTCAATCAATTCAATACTATACATATTTTAAATAAAAAAGTGATGGTTTGAAATATGAAATACAAAATGGTTCAAATTATCAAATCATCCCTATCACATTAACAAATATAACATGGTTGAAGAACATGAAATTGAGGAGATTGCAGACTATGTTGTTAGGCTTTTCTCTGGCCTTGTGACACTCGACAAATAAACATTGAAATTTGCGGTGCATATTTATTATCTATGCCTTGAACTAGTTGAAGCGCATACATGTTTTATATTTCATTGTCCTTTGATGAATGTAATAAGGCCTTTTAGCTTCTTTTATCATGTTAACAAGATGACTACTAACATTCTAGTGTTGTGTCTACTTATGCTTTATTTTTTCATTTTCTTTTTCCATTTGAATTTGAAGTGAATGCTTTATCGATCTCTATGTTACTATTTGGGTAACTAGGCTCGTGCATAGTGTTGTTATTGGATTTTGCTCATCCCCGTTACACTAACCTCAATTTCACACAAAACACACAGGTGGAGGATGTATGGCATGAAATTGAGAATAATCCAGGATTCCAGATGGATTCCAGATGTATTATCAATAATCAGGGTATAGATGACAGTGGGATTAGAGATTTGCACTGTATATACGTTTTGTCATTCAATAATGCACCAAGTATTCCACAATATTTCCATCCCAATTAATATATAGAATAAGATATGCAGCATGATATACCATTTGTGTTTATCCATCAACAAGACTCTAAAATAAACTTCTATAAA
This sequence comes from Sambucus nigra, assembly GCA_949130495.1. NCBI lineage: Eukaryota > Viridiplantae > Streptophyta > Magnoliopsida > Dipsacales > Adoxaceae > Sambucus > Sambucus nigra. The sequence goes on along the minus strand of OX422215.1, from coordinate 596,919,834 downwards.
AAAGGGAAAAACTGATATTTGAGGATAACCAGAGTGAAATTCTAAAACCTAAAAGCATAACTTTAGGGTTAAAAAGTTACCGGACTTGAGCTGTATTTGGAATCTGTAAGCTGTTGAATGTTAGTTGCTGAATGACTCTTAACTTTGTTCATCAATGAAATCCTCAAAATATGAGTACAACATATCTTGGGAATATATAGCCATAGTTGATGATCTATTGAAGTGAATAATTTGAAATTAGGAAGTGAAGCGCAAGGCTAAGAGGAGCAACACCACATAAAGATATACATTATTAAAACTGGTTAGTTCTAAGTTAAATATACCTACTAATTATCTAATAGACACTGGATACATTCAAAACAGATTACATTCAAGTCAACATTTAAAACAACATAACATGCTACAATTAAACATCTACTCCTCTAATGTGTTTAATAATTTCTTTAATTACGGGTTGTCATCCAGAATATACTGAATCTCGATAGGTGCCTCTATGTCGTCTACCGATGTAGTCAAGCGCTTAGGAGAATGTAAAACAACAGACCATGGATCATTATTGGGTCTCTTTGCATAAAACACTTGCTTTAAGTTTTGGAATGCACAAATGAATGGCTCATCATTCACATTAACTTTACTCTTCAACTTGGACAAATCAACCGGGTGTCAGGGTTGACCATACATGCATTCTTGTCCTCCACTCTCACCCAATCACAGTAAAATACAGGTATGCTGAAAGATATATAATCTAATAGGACAATTTGTTTTATAATCCCATAATATGTCATCTCAGCTTGTATCAAGTTTTTATCTTTCGCGCTTGCCCTGAAATGAGTTAATGGTTTATATGAAATGCTACTATTTTGTTTCCCAGTGAGTTTTAACTCATGTGTGCTGAACGAGAATACAAAACCATTGACACGATATTGTCCAAACTCCTTGGCTACAAAACTAGGCCCATTTGCTAGACGTGCAAGCCTCGTCGATACTTCACCAACTTTCAATAACTGAAACCCAGAAAGTATTTGAATTGTGAATATGTTGCAAAGACAGTAAATAAAAGTGAGGTATTACTGTAGTCACCTCGGAAGCTACCCAATGCCTAAAGTCATTGTTTGCACTCGCGCCTCCCTCCCTCCCTCCTCTTGGCATGCCCGCACTCATTATATTGCCTAGGTTAAAACACTAAAAATATTAATTTCTAATGAATATAACATTGAACATATTACATTATTTTGCAAATTTTTTAAAATAAACTCACATTTTCCATTTATCTATGTCTTCATGCGTCTCGAATACATATCGAGCCACCTGGTTATATTGTGTACTTGTTAGCTTCACTACCTTACCTTTCCCCAAGGCCTCCTCATCCGCAAACTCTTCTAATTCATCAATAAAGCATTCATGACCTCCAACGTTTGGGTTAGGCATATATTCCTTTGTATACAAGGAAGCCTCTTCCATAATGTACTCCTCAGCAATGGACCCCTTAATGTACCGTGTATTCTTAATGTAATCTTTAAAAGTTTTCATTAATTGTTCGAACGGATACATACATCGGTACCTTACTGGTCCACATAAAAGCGCTTCATCGCACAAATACACTAAAATGTGGATGCTTATGTCAAAGAATGAGGGAGTAATGTGCTTCTCCAAAACACATATAGCCTTAACTAAAGTTTCTTTCGCTGCCATTATGTGCGCCCCGTTGACAACTTTCTCGCACAATAGGGAGAAACATAAGCTAATTTATAGAATGGTCCTTCGAAGATCCTTGTGTTCCAAAAAACCGTGTCCAAACAACAGAGGGAGAAGTTACATTATCACATGCCAATCGTGGGACTTGCACTTTTTCAAATCTTTTGTGGCGTCGCAGACAATCCTGCGTAAGTTGGATGAGAAATTATAAGGAACCTTGAAGCCCTTTAATGTTTCTGAGAACATATTTCTTCCTTAAATGCTCAAAGTATAAGATGCAACAAGCATATGCTTTTTTCCAGTGTTTGGATCTTTTTTCAACCATAATGATCTTTTAATCTTCAAATCACGAAGATCTTCATGGGCTTTTTCTCCATCCTTGGAATGAGAACCACCAATGCGTGTGCTTACGATATCCTCAATAATATTTTTCTCAGCATGCATTATGTCTATCACATGTCGCACAGGATGTTCCTTCCAGTATGGCAAATCAAACATTATTGAACTCCTTGACCACGTCGTTTTCACCTCAACATCCTTTCTTATACGCTTTTAGGCCAAAATTATGGGGTGTTTCCCCCTCAACTTTTGATCAGGATTTAATGACCTTTCTTCAATTTCCAAACCAGAAAGTCTTGGTGGAGGTGGCCGCGTCTCGGTGCCTTCTGGGAGAAAATTGCTTCATATTGACCTGAATTTGTGACTTTGGGGTAGAAATCTCCGATGATTATGATAAAAAAGTTTACCACTTTTCTTAAGCTGGCTTCAGTCTCCTCTCCACATATAGGACAACCTAGGTAACCATGTACATCGCACCCAGATAAGCTCCCATAAGCAGCAAAATCATGAATTTCCCATACCAACATAGCTCTCAAAATGAATTCCTTCTTTTTGTATGAGTCGAACACTCTCACACCTTCAACCCCTAACTCATTCAATTCATCTATTAGTGGTGCTAAGAAAACATCATTGTCACTACCGGTGCTTTTGGATCTGGTATCACCAACGACAAAATTGAAAACTCCTTTCTCATGCATAACGACGGGGACAAATTTAAAGGCGCCACAAACACAGGCTATATACTCTTATTTGTGCTCAATTTTTCCAAATGGGTTAAACCCATCAGTTGATATTCCGAGGAGAATGTTGCGTATTTCTTTAGCAAAGTTTGGGTATTACTGATTTGCAGATTTCCACACAGATGAATCAATCGGATGTCGCATAAGATTCTTACCCACCTCCGCTTGACCATGCCAAGTCATTGCCTCTGCTATCCAAGGTATAATGTAAAGTATTTTCAATCGAGGACCTAAGGGGAAATACTTTAACACCTTCTTAGGTATTTGCGTATCTACTTTCAATAAATGTTTATTATGTACTATAATCTTTTGTTCATATCTAGGTTCCTTACATACAGGACAAGCCCATTTGTCCTTGTGCTCCTTATAATATAAAATGCAGTCATACTTACAGTAATGAATAGATTTGTATTTCATACCCAAACCTTTTAAATTACCCTTCATGATCGGATAATTGACTGACAGTGTATTTTCTTTGGGGAGCAAATCTTTTGCCCAGAGGAGTATTGTCTTTACACTTTTCTCGACAGGCCAAATTTGCTCTTTAAGTTGTGCAACCCAACCATGGCATATAACATTGTGTGGTTGGGGTTGGAGTTATGGTATAATGGTGTTGCGGATGCTACTTTTAACCGTATATAATCCTTAATTTGGTCCATATTGTTGCCAACATGATCCTCACAGCCTAAATCATTCCCTCTACTATCTTGCTTTTCTTGTGCTGTGTGCACTTCGTATGTATCATTTATGAGATCGTTTAACCTATCATATACTAACGGGTCACCATTTGTGTGAACGGTTTCATTGAAAAGTATTTCTTCTGGAATATACTTAAATTCCCTCTCCCCGTGGAAATGCCAAAACGTGTAGTTAGCTTGCATACCCCAATGAAACAAATGTAATTTAATATCTACCCCTTTCAACCGTTTACCATTTTTACAACAATTGCACGGGCATGGGATAATATCAGTTTCGATATTCTTCATTGCATAATTCACAAAGTCTTTAACCCCATTAACGTATACTTGCCCCACTTTACAACTTTCACCCACCCACTCTTTATATTGTGAAAACCCCATTAATTCTACAATACAAACAAATATAAACTAAGTAAATTATAAAACTAAATGAAGTTTATGTTAGTTTTATTGATGGCGAATGAAATAATTTATTTTGTTATGACTTATGATGACACATTGTCAGTTTTATTATGATTTGAGATGACGATGAAATAATTATATCTTCTTTGACATTGATTGTGTATATTTTTAAAATGATTGTGATGATAGTTTTAAAATGATTGTGTATATTTTTAAAATGATTGAGATAAACTAGGATATAGCCTCGCCTCGTATGGAGAAATCGTTTGAGGCCACTTTTAGCTGTTAAGGACTAATTTTTTTGAAAATAGTAAAAAAATTATTTTGAGCTGATATTTAGAACATAATCTCTGGCATATCATTGCATTAAAACTATCATTGCATTAAAACTCACAGGAAAATCCGACCGAGCACAAAACTTCAAAACTTCACCGAGCACAAAATAATGATTATTTAGTTAATTTTTAGATAAAATAAATATGAATAATATAAAATGATTATTGAAAAAATTTAACATATTCCCAAACGAGATAATATTCAAAAAATGAAAGAGGTTAAAAGATGTGTAGATATACTCACAACAAAACAATCAGATTTAACGATGTGTAGATATACTACCAACTAAACAAACAATGCAAGGCTCATAAATCAACGATTTCTAAATCAGATTTAGAAATCGTTAAAACAAATAAACAATGCATATGAAAATTTTGACCTAACGAAGCATCAGATATGAAATTATTAACGAAGCATATGAAAATTTTGACCTAACGAAGCATCAGATATGAAAATATTAATGAAGCATCAGATATGAAATTATTAACGAAGCATCAGAACACAAAACAATGTGTAGATATACTCACCGAGCACAAAACTTCACTACAAAAAAACTTCACCGCAACAAAACAATGTGTATTAAGCCAATATCGTAATACACCGCAACATAGATGAAGGAGAGAGGGGGGGAGTGTGAAAAGAGAGAGAGGAGAGAGAAGAGGGAAATAAAAGTTGGGTAAAAAATTTTGTGACTGCCAATAGCAGTTACAAACCACATATTACGCCAAAATTTGTGACTGCTAAAAGCGATCAAAAATTTATGACTGCCTCCACCAGTCACACATTTAGTATTCGACCAAATTTTGTGACTCCACTTAGCAGTTATAATTTTGTGACTGCTCGTAAGAGTCATAACGTAGCCCTACTGATAAATTTGTGACAGTTATAAATTTGTGACTGCTTATAGGAGTCACAAATTAATTATATGGTAACATTTATAACTCCCATTAGCGGTGACAAACTAATTGACTCAATTTTTTTTATTCCCATTGATTTTATAACTCTAATGGGAGTTACAAATAATTGTGTGACTTCTCTCCGGAGTGACAATCTTGTCACCCCTATTGGCAGTCAGAAAAAGGCAGTAAAAAAATTAGCATTTTGGTGTAGTGGGGTGTTGCCTATTTCTAGACAAGAAAATGAGACATTATTACTTCCTCTGGCATGTTGACCATAGAGGCCAGGGTTGCCAATGCATTAGTTGTGCTATTTTTTTAGCGAGAAAAACATTGGGAGGTGAAACCTTCAAAATAGGAGGCATGATCTTTAAGGTGAGCATGGAAGGGTAGGAGTTTTTTGTCTTTGTCTGTACACTTTTTGATAATTTTCCCTACGATGAGAGTTGAATCTCCATAAATAAAAATTTACTTGATTCCTTTATCGAGGGAGACCTTGAGACCTACAATATACGCTTCATACTCTATCATGTTATTAGTGCAAAGGAAGCAAAAATTTATGGAGATGGGGGTGTGATAATCATTAGGAGTGATTATGAGTATCCCAATAATATATCCCTTCTTTTTAGAAGCCCTGTCGAAAATATTTTCCATCTGAGCTTTTCATGGGAAGTGTAAAAAATGTCTTCATCGAAAATTCAAGAATCTATACCTCAGCTCGCCCTAAAGGAATGTCGAGAAGATAGTTAGAAATGGATCTTCCGTTCATGGACTTTTGAGTAACATACGTGATGCCAAATTCAGTTAGTAACATCAACCAATGAGCTAAGTGATTGGATAAGGCAAGCTTTTCTAATAAGTATTTTATTAAATTCAATCAGGATATCACTTTGATGGGGAATAGGATCATATAATATCGTATCTTCTACATAACCTAGACTACGGTGACACATGCTTTTTCTAATGCGGTATAGCTCATCTCATACCTTGGTCTTTCGACTAGCATAGTAGATGTATCTTTCTTTTCATGATTCTTTGATGTATTGGGCTAGCATATTACCGACCATGGTGTCCATGATGATGAGGTATAAAAGGATAGGAAGACCTTTCTTCAGAAGCATGAGCACATGAGGTCGGGTAAGGTATCACTTGGTATGTTCAAAGGCACCTTAACATGATTTGTTCCAGACTTTGGTTGATTCCTTTCGAAGAATTTTAAAGATTGGCTCACAGATGGAGGTCAGTCAGATGATGACCGAATGTATTGGAGTTTCCCAAGAATCTACAAACTTCTTTTTTTATCCGAGGTGGTGGAATTTCAAGAATCTCTTTGAGTATGACAGGGTCCTCTTTTATCCCCCTCTCGTTGACCATGGAGCCAAGTAATTTTCCTTTCATGACACAAAAAATGCATATTTGTGGGTTGAGGTACATATGCTACTATTGTAGTCATTTAAAAATTTTCTTCAAGGCAGGGATGTGACTTTCTCAAGTTTTGGACTTGATGAGCATATTGTCAACTTAGACTTCAACCTCTTTGTGGATAAGATCAAGCGAAATGGTTATAATTGCCCTTTGGTAGGTAGTTCCAGCATTTTTCAGACCGAACGACATGACCATGTAGCAAAAGATTACCCATGGGGTGATAAAGGTAGTCTTTTCTTGATGGTTAGGATGCATCCTGATTTGATTATACCCATTGAAATCGTCGACAAAAGATTTGAGGGTGTGAGTACTAATATTATCGATAATAATGTCAATAATTGGCGAAGGGTAATCATCCTCCAGGGTTACTTTGTTTAAATCTCTATAGTCGATGCACATGCAGACTTTCATCCTTATTTCGGCACAAGGACACTGTTTGCAAGACATATAGGATATTTAACGTCCTGAATTAAGATTACATTCAACTACTTTACCACTTCATCTTTGATCTTGAGAGACCACTCCGTTTGGAGTTTTCTCAACTTCTGCTTGATAGGTTTGCTTTTTGGGAAGGTAGGAATCTCATTCCGTGCAAATTCTGGGTCAATCCTGGGCATATGACTATAGGACCACACAAAGATGCCCATAAATTCTTTCAAAAGCTCCTCAAATTACGACTGTTCATGCTCATTGAGGGTGGATCCTATCCTAATCTCGCACGGGTTTCTACTAGAATTGAGATTAATAGAAATAGTCTCATAACATTAGCTTGAACGTGATTATATTATTTAATGTATTAGTTCATCTTCATAAATTATTTGATTAGAATTAATGTAATTAATATAAGGCACATCAAAATACCATAAATTATCATTCATTTAATTAAGAGCATCCCTAAAAAATACAACATTGATAACCTCATCAAAGGAGGTATAATTTACAATCATATTAATGATAGGATGTGAAGGGCTATAGTCCGATTCATTTTGGAGGGGTGAACAACTGGTGTCCAATTAGTTTAAATAGGCTTCACAGGAATACCGTGCCTGCTAAGGAATGCTTTCTTAGTAGGATGATCTTCTTGGATGGATTGGATGGCTCGACCTTTATGTGGATCATTTAAAGATCTAACCCTAGTGTATAAAGATCAAATAGCTTATCATCGTCACTGCCTTAAGAGTTTTTTGGGTTTTCTATGACTTTGATGGTCAAAGGCTCTACCTTATGTTTTCGTTCTTCATCCCAAGTGACTTTATCCCCCAAATAAAATCTCCAGCTTATTTTCTTCTTTAGAGGGTCGTACTATGGCTAGGGGAACCCATAGAAGGGGAAGTCTCCAGCCTTCTTAACAAATCGTCCATTTAGGGAATCTCCTGAGATCGTCTCTTTTATAAGATTTTCTTCCGATATGGCTGGTGGAGTGCCTTGAGTTCAACTCGTTATGGTTGGTAACCCAGGTCGCAAGGGGAAAAGTCTTCTTTCAGAATTATCGACTTGGTAATCCCTTGTTGATGGTGATCCAACCCTATTCTAGGCATAAAAAGCATATTTTTGATTATTTGGATTATCTTAACATTACCATGTGGGTTGTACTATGGGAATACTCTGTCTTTGAAATTACCTCTTACTAGGATGGGAAGTGGATCATTCTTGAAGCTCGAGAGGAACATATCATTAGTCCCATATTGGATTTCTAATATAGGGCTACTCATGTTGATGCCATCTAAGTTATCCTAATATCCAAGGATAGTTATGACCTAATCATTAGCGATGAACTTCTTCTTTTGATGGTGGGAAGAAGAGACACCTCGTATACTATGAAGTTAAGGTTGACCAAGGAGAAAGTTGAAGGAGGTCGGTATATCGATGACTTGAAACTCGATTTGGGGGCATATAGGACCATGGCCTAGTGTGAATTTTATTCAACCAATAATCTCTAGAAGGGTATTATCATAAGCGCGCATGAAAGCATAAGTGGGGGTGAGATTACTGGATTTTATGCCTAGGTAATTGAGAGTTCTCAATGGAGACACGTTCAGAGCATACCCGTTATCAACAATTTCTAGTGAAACTGTTTTTCCCGTGACTTCGACTGAGATATTTAGAGTATAGTTATAGTTAGGAGCAATCTTGGCGATTTTCTCCTTCGAAAAATAGATGAGCCTTATTATGGTTAGAGATCCCACCATGTGAATGGCTTCTTCAAGGGTTGTAGTAGGAGGAATTATGGGTTCTGTGATGTGTTTGAACATATTATTTATATGCAGTTGGGAGGACATGAAAAGCCCCCATAGAGTGATGTTGGCTTGGGTTTTCTTGAGATGCTGGAGGACCTTACATTCTTTGATTGTCATTTGCGAAATCGGGAGCTTTTCACATTACAAGAAAAACACCGTTTTATGACGCTCAAAAAAATAATTTAAAGACATTTGTTACAAAAATGTCATTTAAAGGTTAATTCTACTATTAATGTGACATTTCTAATATAAAATGTCATTTTATACATATTATTATATTTTTTATGAGATTTTAAATATTAAAATCATATTTGTTTATGATATAATGACATTTTAAAAGAGTTTTTAACCTAAATATACATATTATGACCCTTTTTTCTCCAAAATTTAGAAGCGTAGTTTTTTCCCCAATTTTTTTTGGTGTTTGACTCGCTCCTTTCAAACTTTTGGTTTTTCCCGCTCCTATCCTCTCCCATTCTCCTCACGGCTCTCCTCTCTCCCCCCCCCCCCCCCCCCCAAAAAAAAAAAAAAAAAACTGCACCTTTTTTTTAAACAACCACATTTTTTGCACGATCTCTGAAGCACAAGAGAGGAAGAAAGGTATATTTATTAGTTATATTGCCTATTTATTTTGCTTAAAAACACGAAGTGGGATTCTTGCACCATTCCTTTCACGGTTCTGTCTGAAGCAGGATTATTGGTTTATCTTTTTTCTTTTAGGTTGTTTCGGTTGTATTGGAAGGGGTATTTTGTTTTTCACCTGCTTGTGTGATTGGAAATTCTTGAAAAAAAAGATAAGGTGTGTTGGGTTTTCTGCGGTTCTTTTTAAAATTTCAATGGCGTTTGATTTATTATGGTAATTAGATACTACTGGTATGATTTGATAAGCTCTTATCATCAATAAAACTGTTTTCTTGATTACTTTATACGAAACTTTGGTTTATTTCATATTTGAGAAAATAAAGATGACATTTATCAATAGTAAAAAACATTAAATAAAAGCAACAACCAAAGTTTCGTATCCATTGTGACTTTCGTATTTTCCATTTTTTATACTCTGTTAGAGGCATTTTAAATTCGAATTTATTGTCATTTTTCAAGAAATCGTATTGAAAAGTCTCATTTCATATTTAATTCGGATTTATTGTCATTTTTCAAGAAATCGTATTAAAAAGTTACATTTTAGATTCAATCAGATCAAAGAATCTTTGTATTGACTTAACTACACATATTCGTATAACTAATGTTATAGTTGAATAAAATATCTTAAATATTGATGTGATCTTGATCTTAACACCCCAAAAAACATCGTTTGATCCTATGTTTTATGATCCCAATTAAAAATGAGAGTAATTAATAATAAGATTCTACTTAAATTGGTTATAACATCCATAATATATTGTCATTATTTTTATTTAAATATAATTTACTCCATTAAATATAATGCCCTTCAAATGATTAAAATCGATCATTTATTATAGTGATTTAAGTTTTATACATTAGGTTTATACCTGTTGTTCGATTAAGTTTTCATAGTTTTCGTACTCTGTTTCTCTTCTGCTATGTTCTGATTGGCCATGTTGTACTAAGCTTGTGCAAAAGAAGTGGATGTGAAGAAGTTGAATAGTATTCAAGATGACATTGTGATCACATTGTGTTTGTTGGAAAAGTACTTCCCTCTAGCATTCTTTGATATAATGGTGGAACTAATGGTACCTCTTGGTAGGGCGGTTGAACTACGTGGTTCATTTTTTGCTCGTTGGATGTATCCATTTGAAAGGTTTGCACATGCTTAAAAAATATGTCATTACTTTATAAAGTTATAAGTAAACATTATTAATATTTGTTTTATTTAAAATGTTTGTATGAACATGAAATTCTTAAAGGGCCAAGTAAACAATCAAAATCATCCAAAAAGTTTCATCACCCAACGCTATATTGTCGAAGAAGAAATTGAGTTTTATACGAAATTTTTATAAGAAGTGGATGTGAAAAAGTTGAATAGTATTCAAGATGACATTTTGATCACATTGTGTTTGTTGGAAAAGTACTTCCCTCTAGCATTCCTTGATATAATGGTGAAACTAATGGTACCTCTTGGTAGGGAGGTTGACCTATGTGGTTCAGTTTTTGCTCGTTGGATGTATCCATTAAAAAGATTTGCACATGATTAAAAAATATGTCATTACTTTATAAAGTTATAAGTAAACATTATTAATATTTGTTTTATTTAAAATGTTTGTAAGAACATGAAATTCTTAAAGGTCCAAGTAAACAATCAAAATCATCCAAAAGGTTGCATCACCCAACGCTATATTACCGAAGAAGCAATCGAGTTTTATACGAAATTTTTACATGGGCTTGATGCCGTTGGTTCCATTAGGTAGAAATACAACAGATGATGACGATGATATAATATGCAATGACAAACCAATAGGAGATGGTAAAGTAATTGACGTGGACGAATTGTCATGGGAGCAAGCACATCATTATGTGTTGCAAAACACAGATGATGTTCAACCATATATCGAGTAATTTCTCTTTATAATTTCGATTCATTTGTTTATATGTGGTATATGGATAATAAATGATTATTTTGTAATAAAATTTGTGTTTTTAACATGAATTATAGTCTGTAATTTTGTTATAATTGATGGCAAGAGGAGTTTAGGTGTAATTGGTCATTAAGAGGCACTAGCATTCCATGGGGTCATAAAAGTAGCCAGTGGGAAGTGTGCGCGTCCTCTCCGTGCTCCTTATTGCTAAAATTAATTAATATATGCTCGTTTTGTGGTGAAAAGTGGGAATTAAGGGGAAAAAAAATTAAAAATACTGATCGTGTGGGAGAAGAGTGGCATGGACACCTTATAGGGCATAAAAGTCATATGTGGAAAGTGACTGTGGTCTCATTAAACTCTAAATTCATTATGGGTATTCTTTTTCTATGCTTCACATATTTAAACTCTAAATTCATTATAGACTAAATTGTTACTGTTTTATTAATTGATTTTTAGGATTTGGGCAAGACATGAAAGAGCGTAATAGTGACACAATTGTAATACATAGAGCTCTTATCAAAAGGAATTTGTAAGACAAAAGAATATTGCCAAAGACATTCAGCGCCTCAAATATCTCCAACACAATTGTAATGCATGTTTTTCGTTTGTCTATTTCATTTATTTTTCTTGCACTGCAGCTATGTTTTTGTTTCATGTATTATAGGAACGAGTTTGATATGAAAGAATTAAGGATTCAAATCAGATGCATAAGGCCCATACTCCTTGTTCAAAAAGTCTTATCTTTGTAAGTTTCATTTTCATACAAATTTGACAATGTCACTCTTGTTTTCACCTATTCTCAGTTCCTGTTTGACAAAATGCATGTGAAACTTTCAAATGGACCACTTTAAAAAGTTGGGTTGCCGTACATGTGCATAATTACCCTCTATATGTATGGTTTCACAACTCGGTAAGGTTAAATTGATTCTTGAAATACTACCTTCTTTGTATTGACATACGAGAACCAAATATTGCTAAATTACTAAGTACAAAGAAATTTGTATTCTGCGTAACTCATAATTTTGAATGCTAACGAGATAAATCAACAGGTCCAGTGACTCTCTCCATCTATAAACCGAGGGATGTAAGAAACAATGCAAAGTCTTATTATGGTTGTCTAAAGTAAGTATGGAAGCAATTATTTTCAGGGTTGAGCATCAATTACTTGAAGGTGAGGATAATCTTATTTGACTCTTTTTAATGTGAAATGCAGTGAAAATATCAATGTGTCACCGGTTTATTTTCCCTATTAGTGAATGAAATAATATCTAAATTTGGTTTGATAAATTGGGTCGCTTTGAATATTATTGAAGTTTATTTATTTATTTTTTAAACAGGGCGGATAGTCCTATAAACAAAGAAACTCTGCCCAATTTTTATATTTTTTTACAATTATTTGTGTTATATAAAAAATCTTTTCAACTTACATTATGTACAACAAAATACTTTGGAAAAACTGGAATTTATATATTGTGTTTTACATTACACTAGAGATTTATACATGTTGTTTTGAACTTATATAGGAGCATTTAGTTAGAGGCATGCGAAACGCGTATCATTGCTAGATTAGAGGCATGTGATTGAATTCTTGTATTATTGGTAGAGTATACAACCATAATCAATTCATCGTGGGAATTTTTTGTGTTGTATGCTTAATTTCTTATATTTTATTTTACAATTAGGACAAAAAAAAGATACATGGAGACGCATTAGATGAGGATGATAGGTATGTAATGTGGATAACTGCCCGACAATTGAGATATAGATTCTCAAGACAATGCAACTAAGGAAGTTGGTGAAAAATTTGTGAGTTTCTTTCAAAAGTTAAGAAAACATAATGTTTTATACAATATTAATAAATTTAGACATATACTACATGAGAGGATTTAAAAGATAATGATTTAACAACACTCCTGATAATTTACTTTAATGTAGGATAATTTGAAGAAGAAAGTTCATGATGGGAGCTTATTCAAACTTATATTATATGATTTGGTGCTTTTAGGTGTCGCGACAATTTCGCGAAAGCTAAAGGAAGAGCAACGCATTTATGAGTGATTTTTGGATGTAAATTTTTTGGAGACATTTTTTTAATGATGTACATAGTGGGTATATATAGTTATGATACATGAATTAGGTCATTATTTTTTCTGAATAATTAATGTAGATGGTGGGTATATCTATATGTGTCCCACTATTTTTTTTTATATGGACATATGGCTTGGTTTGGCGTAATTTAGGTCTACTTGACTTCAAATACAAAAAAAATAAGATTGTTTTTATGTTATTGTAAATTTTGATTTGTGTTTAGATTTATTTGTCAACTATGAGATTAATATTAGGTATTAATTTTTTTTTTGTTTTATGTTGAATTTTTTACCGTTTATATTAAACCATCATGTGATGAAAATTTTCAAATGACCTTTTTAAATAAAAAGTGATTGTTTGCCATGACGCTTTTTAAATCAAATATGACATCTTATAGAGTATATTATGACCTTTTTTTGTAGCAGATATGACAGTTTTGAAAAAAAAGTCATACATTATCGTTACCTAATATGACACTTTTTATGGGTATAAATTATGACACCCAAACTTATGACGCATTTTATTAAAAAATAAAGTGTCATAAAATGCGTTTTATGACACTTCAAAAACATCATAAAAATTCTTGTTTCTTGTAGTGTCAGCAACTCTTTTCTTTTATCTGTACCTACTGGTGGGAGGATTAGGCCTTTTTAGTGCCACTTGGACCGAATCATGTGATTTAAGGATCCAAAGAAGAACATAAACCCAGTATTTTCAGCTACCTGAGACAGGATGGATACCTCATTGTTCTCTTGTAGATATTCTTCAAAAGAAATCATTCCACACAAGGAGGTAATTGTGTCAATGTCTCCACTATCTGGTTCCTTATATCGTCAACATCATCCTTGCCTTAATCCCATCACATGGGGTTAACCACATGGATTCTCCTTTTTCATTATAATCTATTATAATCAATATTATCATTCAAGTTTAATTCCGTTCCCATTACAATCTATTATAATCAATATCATCATCCTTTCCTTAATCCCATCACATGTGGGGCCGGCCACATGGATTCTTCTAATAATTTCATCCCACGATAGTTTAGGGTGACCCCTTTCTCTTTTACCCTCTGTTTCCAATAATCTTCCTCTTATTATAGGTGAATCTACTAGTCTACGCAACACATGTTTGTGCCACCTAAGTCTAGATTCACTTAATTTGTTGCTAATGGGAGCTACTCCTAACTTTTCTCTCACATAATAGTTTTTAATCTTGTATTTTCAAGTAATTCCTATCAACCATCGGAGCATCCTTATCTTACTAACATGGAGACTTTATTCATGTTTTTCTTTAAAGAACAATAATCTGGTCCGTAGAGGATCCCTGGCCTAACAACTGTTCCATAAATTTGTTGTTTCAATTTATTAGTTATCCTCTTATTGCATAGCACCCCACTTGTTTGTCTCCATTTCATCAAACCAATTGATATTCTACTCGTAACATCCTCATCAATATCCCCATTAATTTGTATCAATGTATCTAAATAACGAAATTTATTAGTTTGGTTTATCCCTTTTTCTCCAGTCTTTAATATTATTCTATCAGATGCGTCATTATTAAATTTACATTCAATAAATTCAGTTTTATTTCTACTAATTTTCAGTCCCTTAGATTCCAACGCATTTCTCCAAGTATCTACTCTCATCGCTAAGGCCTCCTTTGAAGTCTCTACTAAAACTATATCATCCGCAGACAACATACACCATGGGATATTCTTTTGTATGACCTTAGTAATTTCATCCAACACTATGACAAATAAGTAACGACTGAAAACCGATTCTTGATGTAGACCCACTTTAATCGTAAAATCATTAGTTTCTCCAGAAATGGTTCTTACTCTAGTCTTTGTGTTATCATACATATCTTTAATAACTTAAATATAACTCATATAGATTCTTTTCCTCCTTAAAGTCCACCATATTATATCCCTAGGTACTCTGTCATATGCATTTTTTTAAGTTTATAAAGACTATGCATAAATTTTTATTCGTACTTCTATATTTTTCCATTAACTGTCTTAATAAGTAAATAGCTTCTGTGATGGATCGCCCTGGCATAAATCCAAATTGATTGTTCAAAATAGTTGATTCATTTCTTATAACCTTTTCCCTTAATTTCGTAGTGTGATTCATCAGTTTGATTCCTCTATAATTACTGCATTTTGTATACCCCCTTAATTTTTTTACAAAGGTATTATGGTTCTTTACCTCCACCCATTCGACATGTTTCCTCTTAAAATTTTGTTGAATAAATATGTCAATCATTATAACCTAAAATTTCAAGGATTCTCCATGTGTATTTTATCCAGGCCAACCGCTTTATTCCTTCCCATTTTTCTTATCAATATATCTACTTCTTTTTCAGTAATCAGACATACCATTTCTATATTCGGTTCTATGTTATTGACATCTTTTATGGAATATTCTTCATTCAATAATCCTTGAAAATATTCTTTCCATCTATCTAGAATTTCTTTATTGTTAATTAATATATTTTGATTTATGCCTTTAATACACTTAACTGGACCCATATCCCTTGTCAATCTATCTATATTCTTTGATAATTTATATATATCCTTTTCACCTTTCTTATACCTAATTAACTACAAAATCCTCTAATGCATTATTTTGTGTATTTCTAATAATGTTTTTCACTTCACATTTTAATTTCTTATAACTTTCTAAGTCTTCATGATTTTTACTCTGTTGCCATTCTTTAAAACTTACTCGTTACTTTTGTATTATATGTTGCACTTCTTCATTCCACCACCAGTCTCTTTTTTAAATAATCTTTTTCCTTGAGTCTCACCTAAAATTTTCTTACCTATTTTCTCAATATCATTCTTTGTTCTTGATCAAATGTTGTTAACATTCTTGTCCCAATTCCATTTCATATTTAACAGGAACTTCTGTCTAAATTCTATCTCTTTGTATCCATTTAAATCCTTCCATTTTATATTTTGATAATCTATTTTCTATTTTAGGTACTTAAATACTTTAATTTCTAAATCTATTACTAATAGGCGATGTTGATTTCTTAAGATTTCACCTTAATTCTCTTCTTCTACGTAGGCAATAATATATTTGAGTTTAATTTTCTCCGCTTTCAAATGTTATTAAATTTTCTTCCCTTTTTAAAAAAAATATGTCTGTTAACGCTAGATCGTAGGCCTTAGCAAATTCTAGGGTAATTTTCCCTCCTTCATTTATCTTACCAAATTAATAACCTCCGTATATCATTGGATAACCGTACCGTTCAACTCCTACATATCCATTCAAGTCACCTCCTAAAAATATGTTTTCATGCGTAGGAATTTTTTGTAATAATTCATCCAGTAATTTTCGAAATAATTACTTTACATTTTCATCTAAAGCTCCCTGGGACGCGTAAGCACTTATAACATTCAATATTGTTTTATCTAAGACAATCCTAATGTTAATTAATCTATCTCCATATATTTTAACATCCACCACTTTATATTTCATATATTAATCAACAATGAAACCTACCCCATTTCTTCGATTATCTATACCTCCCGAAAAAATAATTTATAACCTTTTATTGTCTATCTAGCCTTTTCACCCCTCCATTTAGTTTTTTGTTGGCAAGCTATCTTGATTTTTCTTCGTTTTAAGGTATCCATAAGTTCTTTACACTTTCTAGTTAATGTTACTAAATTCCACGTACCAAATCTAATTTTATGTCTATTATTTTTATTTACTTTTTTCTTTTAACTAGAGAATCTATCAACAAGATTTGACATAAATTTTATAGTCGGCTGTCAATTTGACACTAACCACCTCGTTTCACATCTGGACTTGGACACCGATAATTGTAGAGCCAAAAAGATTATTTAATTAGATAATTAATTAATATTCTAACAAATTAATACACTAAAATGTGCTGAAATTAAGGTTAAATAAAACAAATTATTAAAGAAGAAAACTCCAATAAATATTCTATGCTCGTAAATAAAATATATGTAAAACTGCATTCAAGATAAATAATAATGAAGCAACAAATAATTGTAGTAAAGGAAATGACACATCTAGGTAATGGAAAATTTGCAATAATGCGATGACTTGAAGTGTATGCGAATGTTTTAAAAACAGATGTTATGCAAGTTGGGGGGGAGGGAGAATTTATCGAACACTTGTTCAAATATGAGAATTGGATAGATAAGTTAATAAGCAATAAATGCGTAAAACATAAAGTAATATAATCCCAAAAATAGAGTATAATCCCAAGCAGTGATAATTCTAATGGTCATAAATTGAAATGAAAATAGAGTATAAGGCCAAGCAGTAATAATTTTAATAGTCATAAAATGAAATTACAAGTTAATGGTTACAGTTGTAATTGAAACCAATCAGAATCTTCGATTAATCAAAGTTATGAAATAATTGATCATGAAAAACAATGAACCTGAAGTTTGACAATACTCTAATTACGTTAATCACATGATAGGAACATAAAGGAACCCAGATCCACAACATATGTTATTATCATAGGATGATGCAATAAATGAACTAGAGTTAAAAAAAGAGAAAAAGAGAACTTTTTGTTTGAGAAAAACACATGGATTGTTGTTTGAATAAGGAGGGATAAATATGAATACCGTTAATAGACATACAAAAGGTAAGACCTTATTCTGTAGAAATTTAGTCTCATGTTGACATGGTATAAGAAAAAAATATTAATTAAGATTCAATATGAGCTATCAAAATCATCGCCCAATCTAGTGGAAACAATGTCATCTTTCTACGAAAAGTCAATGCATTCCACGACTTCAATCGCCTCATTATACAAGTCTTCATATTCATCAGATAAGTTTTAGCAGGAGGGGGTTGTATACCCTTTGAACTTCAGGATTGCGAATAGTTCGGAGGGCGTACATATTTTTTTCTTTTTGATGAACTCATCAAACATAACTTGCACAATATTTTTCACACTGAACTCTTTTCTTGACACAAACCATTCATCTAACTGTAGGTCCCACTTATAGGCTTCCACACACACACACACACACACATATATATATATATATATATATATTATCGCACTGATTATTTTGAAATAATCTCCTTCGAGAGTCTTTCCTTAGGGAAATTTCAACCCCAAATCCTGGAGTTGATTCAAGACTACGGGTAACTCCATACTTCCCCCTTCTGAATGGGTTTGGATGGTTATTTAGGCCCTATTTAGGAGGGAAAAGGCTTGGTTAGATGCATTACCCGGATGTAGGAGGAAGGAGGTTTATGTGAACTGGTAGATAAATCAGGTGCTTTGATGGGCTTAATTCTAGTGGAAAGGTCAAAATTTGAATTTTATTTTGAAAGAATGGCATTTACTCGGGTCCGGTTCGTTGGGAAAGGGGTTTGAGTTGTATTGTGCTTTGAATTAGCTGGAGGGGAAATGATACCCTTGTCAATGAGTCTTTAGATCCTTTTTTTCAATTGAAAGCACAGGTCTGTAGTGTGACCAACGATTTAATGGAAGTCTCATTGGTCATCATGCTCGAAATTTTGAGGAAGTGGGCTTGGTAATGGTCGAGGTTCTAAAGGCTTGATGAGATTTCAAGCTAGGAGGAGTTGGTAAACTTTTGATAAGGGGGCATGGAGTTCGGCGTATTTTATTTTGATCAAATTGGGATAATTTTTGGGTGTCCATGAGGTAGCAGGTTGAGATATTATTTATGGTAAAGACTGAGGTGTTAACTGACTTATCATACTTTCGAGGGATGAACTATTTGATTGGCCTTTTGGCTCGAATTCAGCTTTCTCGCTAGTGACCCCTTCTTTAATCTCAACCCCTGCATCCTAGAGGGCTTTAAAATGGAGGTAGTACTTTCTTCACATTAAGGTTCTAATATGTGGTAGGAAATTATTTTTCAATATACTAACCTAATCTTTTTTGAATGATCCATTTTCCATGTTCGGGTCCTTTTCCACCATTGTTCGATAAAACTACAAACTAATTTACTAGGTTCTTCTCGTGTAGCTTGAGGTCTCGGTGGGTGACCTCTAGCACCTCATTGTACTTGTATTGGGTAATGAACTATCAGGCCACATTCTACTAACTACAAATTCTAGATTTCTCGAGTGACAACAACCATCAAAGAGCACTTTCTTTAAGAGTATGCTGGAATATATGTGCCATTATCTCTTCTGATGCTCCGAGTTGAGTCATAACATGGTGGTAGCTGCGTAGGTGTATGATATAAGGTCCGCTTCCTCTAAACTTTTTTATATCTATCATTTTGAACTTCCTTGCAATTAAGCTTTAGGATAGGGAAACATGTGGGTGTATTACACGTAGTTCCCCGAGATTTTGACTTGGTCAAACAATTTAAATAACAATTAGAGGTCTTCTTGGACCTTGTTCAAGTCATCTTCTTTGGGATCGATAGGAATAGGAACTATCAGATTACCTTCTAGCTAGGAAAGATTTTCTATCGACAGTTGAGATGGTGGAGGCTCATTAGCATTTGGGGCACTTGTGATATGCTGGTACTCTTACGATATCCACATCAATTATGGAGCATGTGGACTCATAGCACAAGGTAAGATGATGTTCATCTCAGGAGCTTTGGGAGCCTGAACCCTATTTCGTTACATCTCTTACACCTTTGCCTAATGATTACCATTCTTAGTACTGAGTTGAGCGAGGACTACCATCAGGTCTGGATGGACATTAGCATTCTTATCAACGTTCTCTATGAATAGTCTTATGAGGGACTGCTCAAATTCTTTTTAAGTAGCGGAGGAAGTAGTGGAATTCCTAGGTGTCTTGATGATGGATTTGAGTCAATAGGGAGCTAGGCCAAGACTAGGGTATGCGATCAAATCTCAGAGGGAAAAGGGATTATTATTTTTATTCTAATGGAAAAATGAATATTTTTGGTGTGTGTGTGTGTGTATATATATATATATATATATATATATATATATATATATAACATTTCAAAAAAGAGAGAATATTTTTTAGTATTTTGAAAAAAGGAGAAATATTTTTGGTATTTTGAAAAATACTTTTAGGTAATAAAAAGAGAGAGAAAAGGAAATTCCCCAATGTAGTTATTATTATTAAGTTCCACTTGTATTATGTTCTGCCTAGGGCGCAAGTGAAATATAAAAAAAAGATTTTAGTTTGAGAAAAGATAGGGCATGCAAGACACGATTTGACTTATTTCCAGGCTCACGAATATCATCCTATTTTAAAATTTGGCAAAATAGCACAAAAATTCGGGCGATAAAGAGACCCAAAATTTTGGCAGAGTTTCGCATTAAAACCAACAGATTAGGTATGAGTTCCCTCGGGTAGCACTATACTGAATCCAACAAATGGTCATGCCCTAGGAGTCACGACCCAAAGCCGTGACCATATCAAATTTGGTGTGACAATATCCATGACCCAATGTGGTCAAGGATTCTCTTGGAAGCGGTCAAAGACCAAATCCCTAACTAATATGGGTCATGGACTTTGGCCATGACCATCTAGGCGCCATATTCCCTCCAAGTTTGGTCACGACAGGGTCATGGATGAGGGCTATGACCAAGGACACAATTCACACCCATCGGGTCACAGATTTAGACCATGCCCATCTCAATGTCCTCACACGCATGGTTTACGGTTGGAGATCGTGACCACTTGGTTGCTTACATGCTGATGTGGAAAATTTTAATGGGTCATGGTAGTGGGTCACAACTCTTGGCCGTGACCAGGTTCCTTATAATAAAAATTGTAGCCCCACTTTCGTTTGTCTTCCTGCTTCAAGCCAATAAATCTATCTCTTGATCTCATCAAGTCTCTCTCTCAATCTTGGCGATTTTTAAAAATCTCTCTCTCTCAACCTCAATGGTAATCCTAATATTTTGTATACATTTGTGTACTTACGGGTTAAATCATATCTTTTGTGTATATATGCGTGTATTTGTGTGTTAAACCCTAATATTTTGTATATATGTGTGTATTTCTATGTATATGTGTGTATTTATGTGTATGTGTGTGTGTGTATTTCTATGTATATGTGTGTGTATGTGTGTATATAGTTATTTTCTTAAGACAAGGGGATGTATAAATCAATAAACCCTAGACATTGTATTGGGGGTTATTTTTTTAACAAAATATTGTTCAAAACCCTAGACATTATAATTTCTTTGACAAAAAATAATTAAATGGATTTTTAATAAATAATAAAAACTTACGTCTACCGTGTTGTGGGTTATATGTGTGTCATCATATTATATTGGGGGTTAAATACTCGGGGTGTATGAGTATGGTATTGAAGGGCTATCCATCAGTGGGTTTTAGTTTTTGACTTTTCAATTTTATTAATTCTAGTATACATATGAGGGAGGATTTATTATGAATATTAAGTAAATGGAAAAAAGATTAATTATTTAAAATATTAAAAGAAAAGAAAGAATTTTATAATCAAATTATGGCAACCAGCTGCATATAATTTCATCAAAAAAGTCATTCGAAAAGTAGGTGATATGATTACCAAAACATTTAGGGGCATTTACTCCTTGGGGTACCATCGCTAAAGGTGAAAATGGACCCCAATGAGTAAATACGAGAACTAGTGTACTCCCAATAGGTAAATATGATGAATTAGTGGACCTCAAGTGTAAATGTCCAAACTTTTAATGACTTGTAATGTACATACTTGTCAATTTGGCATTTCACCCACTTCCTAATTGAATTTTTTGATGAAATTATTTGCATATTATCTTCTAATTATGGATGTCATCTCCACCAAGTTTGGTTGTAAAATTCATTTTTTTGTATTTCAAATAAGTGGTCTGTTTTTTTGACATTGTATTGGAGGTTATACGTGTGTCGTTATTTTTTAACAGTAACTCCTACCGTGTTGTGTTCTTGTGATAATTATTTACTTTTCTACTTTAAATATGAGTCGCAT
The DNA here is from genome assembly GCA_949130495.1 of Sambucus nigra. NCBI lineage: Eukaryota > Viridiplantae > Streptophyta > Magnoliopsida > Dipsacales > Adoxaceae > Sambucus > Sambucus nigra. The sequence goes on along the minus strand of OX422215.1, from coordinate 596,897,491 downwards.
ACACGTGTACACATTAATAACTGTGCCATTTTTGAATTTATCATGTATAAAATGAGAAATAACCTTACTATAGTGAGATATTATGATTATGGGTATGTTTATGATTGAAGGAGTATGGGTTAATTATTGGTTATTGGTTTGGTTATTATATACTATGTTGGATTTCTTGGATTGATAATACACATATACTTTTAAACTCCCTCATAATAAACCCTAACAAAACGTGTTACAAACAATTACGGCGGGTTGTTATTGGGATATCACATCGATGAGATCCAAAATGCAATGGGTTAAGAGATGGGTAGTGATGAATCATAACCTTAATTAAACTAATAACCATTATACCTCATATGTTTAAATTATTAGTTATTAATTAATTATAGCCCTTAATTGTAGGACTCATATTCACGCCCTCGTAAACTTTTCTCAGGAAAAATGAGGTATGGTGATAATCACTGACAACAAGAGTGGGAGAGTTAAATTGTACCGCACACATAACTCTTTTATTAGTGAGTGCCATATAGATGGTACTCCTATTTATAGGTATGAAAGTAAAAAGATCGAACAATTTAACTACCTTGTAAATCGTGGAGTTAATCTCGAGCAAGATTACCGTTCAATCATTTGCTATTTTCCCTACTAGAAAACTCGGATGAAGTTAAGAAAATATATTTCACACACAATCCCGACGTAGCCCTAACCTTGGTTATGTTATTGGATAAGGCGGAAAAAAAATCCACCCGTTATGGATACAACTGCGTATAGAGAGCATTGACATAGACTGTGATGTCTCACGCCATATGCTCATAAACTTGAATCTTCTCAACAAGTTAAAAAAGATGGGATTCCGCATTCATGTCACGGATATCTATGCATAAATCATAGATACCCTTCTTCTTAGTTATCCACGTACAAAATTCATAGTTTCTTAAAAACTAATACCAAATGGATGGAGATCAGACATATTGAACATGTTCTAGAATAATTATTGGTAATCGACCATGCAACGGAACCCTAAAGAGTGGAATTAGTACATGATTCACCAACACATCGTTCATTGACCAACTTAATTGATGATGCTTACGGACTCCATAACCATCAAAATCAGCAACCTATGAATATGGATAATGCGCATTATGACCAAGTAAATGAATAATTCGGGTTAAAAAATTCTCCTAAAAGAGAACACGTTACCAGACAATTATCATACCACGAAGAAGATCTTGAAGGGTTTGGGTTTGAAATACAAATCTATTCTTACATGCAAGTATAATAGCATATTGTACCAAAACGATCACGAAGAGAAGGATGAATGTCCTGTATCCAATGAGCCTAGATATGTGGTTTGTGATAATGGAAAGGAAAAACCTACAAAAAAATTGCAAGTGCTCACAAGTCCCACATAAGGTTTTGAAGTATTTTCCACTTAAGTGACGATTAAAATGGTTTTTTTACTGTATCATTGATAGTGGAGGCCATGACATGGCACGCTCGATGCGAGGTGGGTTGGAATCAGATGCGTCATCCGATTGATTCACCCATATGAAAAATTTCAAACTCACAACACCATGAATTTACAAAGGAACTGTGCGACGTTCATCTTGCAATGTCAATCGATGAGTTTAACCCTTTCGATAATTTAAGTACTAGTCAGAGTTATTAGACAGTTCTCATGGCGTCTTTAAGTCTCCCTACGAAACTATGCATGACAAAAGAGTTCACATTATTATCTTTGTTAATACCCGATTCGAAGGCTCCCAGAGATGATATTGATATATTCTTTGCACCATTAATCGAAAAACTTAAAGAGTTGTGGGATAAAGGAGTGATGGTGCTCGACTCTCATAAGGGTGAAGAGTTCAAACTTAAAGCAATCTTGATCTGGGTGATCCACGACCTTCCTTCTTATGGGACCTTGTTCGGTTGTAATGTTCGTGGTTATTATGGATGTCCCATATGTATGGAGGAAACTGAAGCTTGTTGGCGTCAACATAGTAGTAAGATGAGTTATAGGGGTCGTCATAGATTTCTGCCGACCATTCACCTTTTAAGTAATGACAAGTCTAACTTTTTGCATGTTAGTCACGAGCACAAAATGACACTTGCTTCGCTTTCTAGCAGAAGATCGAGGAAAAGGCAACGGTTGTGACTTCGGGGAATAGGTACATAGGCAAACACCCCCAGTTTGTAACCTTGAAGCGTAATGCTCAGGGGAATTCGAATGACCATTGTAAAGCGAAGCCATGGTTCAGGCAATCAATATTTGTTGATTTACTGTATTGGAAAGATCAACGTGTAAGGCATGTAATTGATGTGATGCACATAGAGAAGATTATTTCAGAACATCTGAGAGGAATGTGTCTGGGTGGATTTGATTCCAAAGATGGAGGGAGGGCCCGTCGAGATTTACGAGATATGAAAATAAAAAAGAAACTATGGTTAAAAAATGATCCTATAATAAGAAGAATTTCTACCCCCCGGGCTACTTTCTCTTTGACTACTAGTGAGAAGAAGAGCCTCTTAGATACGTCGTTCAACTTGAAGACTCCAAGCAGTTATTCTAGTAATTTACGTAGGTTAGTAAGCTACCAAGAAAATGACTTCAAACAATGCAAGTCTCATGATTGGCACGTAATCATCCAATTAATCCCTCTATTATTTTGGCATTGCTTTTCTGAAAAAAAAAGATCTCCATCGGTCAATTATGAAAATCAGTTCGAGTTTTACCCTACTTTCTACAAAAGTGGTAAACAAAAGGCACATTAAAGCTGTGAAATTAACTTTAGCCGAGGCGGTTTGTGTATTAGAGAAATATTTTCCTCCGTCGTTCTTCGTTATCAGCATCCACCTAGTTGGGCATTTATGCTATGAAGCTTTATTATGTGGTTCCGTTTGGTATTGTTGGATGTATCCTTTTGAGCGCTTGATGAAAACCTTCAAAGATTACATAAAGAATACACGATATATTGGAGGGTCAATTATTATTTTAGAATATGTTACGATGAAATCATCGATATACGCTTGGGAACATATGCTAAAATAAGAGGTGATGAGGTTCAATCCCCATGGAGAATGAGTGATCGAGGAACCTGGAGAGTTTGAGGACAAATTGTCGTTTGGGAGCCCTAAAGAGGTGAAACTCACAAACCTACAATACGATCAAGCAACTCATTATATCTTCGAATCTCAAGATGAAGTCGAAGATTGGAGAGAGTATCTACTTAATTCATCTTCTTTGATTAAATGTATTTTATATTTTATTATCTAAACTCTACAATTTACTGGTAGGAAGTACGAGAACAAAATTGCCCAAAATCAAAGGAGAAATTTCACGACAACTAATTTTACGACATGGGTGTCAAAAGAGGTAATTTTATAATCTTATTTGTGCAATTATTTATTCCTGTGTGGTAAAAACATACCCTAATACAAATCTATTAATAAATGAAGCTTCTAAAAAGACATGATGTCTCTTCCAGACTTGCACGCCTAGCAAAAGGTCCCGGTTTTCATGAAAAAGAGTTTAAGAAATTCAACACCAACAGTTTTAATTTCATTTCATATCCATATGAGGAAAAGCTTTTGACGCAAAATAATGGAATATCAATTTCTTCCTTAACCACCTGTATCGCTAATAAAAGCGATAAGAATACAAAGAATACAGTGCTAACCTATTATGAGATAATCCAAAAAATCCTAGAACTTGATTACTTAGATTTCAAAAAAATCATATTCTATTGTGATTGGGTAAAGGTGGAGGATACAAGGAATGCTTGCAAAGTTGATTCCGACTCCAAACTTATTATGGTAGATTTATCAAAGCTGAAGAGTAAAGATCGCATAGTTGATGAGCCTTTTATTTGTGCCTTTCAAAACATATAGAAGGTATTTTACGAGAAGTGCATATACGATGGCAATTGGTCTATTGTTGTGCATGCACCAAAGGGTATGACTACTTAAGTAGACACATTAAAGGCTCCAAAAGAGTTCCAGTTAACTCTTGATGACTACCCTAATTTGAGGGATCTTTTAGTTGATTTAGAGGAAGATTGAATATAAAAATAGTATTTTATCCTTGTTAATCTTATTTGTATCCTATTATGATATTGACAGTGTATTAGCGCTTTACTTTGATGTATGAATGTTCAGTTACTTTTACGAATGTTTAATATGATTTATGTAGGTTAACTTTCGATAATATGTTATGTTTAGTTACTTTCACAATATGCTCGGTTTGAGAATAGAGTCATTTTAGTTTATGATTAGATCAAAATGACCCAGCTTAATTTCCATGTGTTCCTGTACATATGCATTTGTTAATCAATCTCATTGATGTAGTCTTCATAAAATGAAGTTAAATTAGCTTCATTTTATGAAGATTGTATCAAAGAAACTAATCAACAAATGTACATGTAAAAGAATACGCTAGGGGCTCTAAGATAAATTTGGTCTAATCACACATTTAAAAGACTCTATTTAATGGCCTTCTTGGATCGCAGGAACTAGGTCCTCTTTACTTTAACTGAAGTAGTTATATAATTGATATGCATTATCTTTTAAATCTTTTAGAAGATAGAAGGAGTACGGGATAATTATTGGTTTTGTTTGGTTTGGTTTATCTTTTGGATAATTATTGGTTGCTAGCTTGTTGTTGGATAATATATTAGAAAGAGTACGGGATAATTATTGGTTTGATTGTTGGATAAAATATTGGATAATTATTGGTTGTCGTAGAATGTAAGCTTCCCAATTTTTCCTGCCATCTATCTCCAATTAATGTCCCGTTCACAAAACTCCCGAGCTCTTAAAAGTTGCAAAACTCTTGAGCTCTAAATAGTTGCGCACGAGTTGTTCATGCCACTCAAACCATTATGAACGGTTTATGTAACCATAAATCCTATTGTATTCACTAAGATCTGTTGAATTTGTATACCATTCCATTGTAAATAAATTATCTTTGTTGTTGGGTGTGCCCACCCCCTGGGTATGTTTTCAAGCCAAAGTGTGCCTGCTTTCGATTTTTTTTGTATTTCACACACACACCATGGAACTTTAGACAAAAACTACACTAACTTTGACACTTTCCTAAGTTTCAAATGGCAAACTTATGATTTCGAATCCCGAATATAAGGTAGAGTACAAATCCACCACCGACGATGTCTGTTACACCAATCGACAGATTGTCCATGATCAATATCTATTCGTGAAGCTCTTAAACGTCCCCTACTCTTACGATGAGAAATTCAGTGCCCACCATTTCAAATTCCCGCATGCCGTGGAGGACTTTTGCTAGAGGCTTAGGCCTATCTCCGAACAAGTACAGGACAACTACCGCGCCAAAATAATCGAAGGCATCACTGATAGGAAATAATTCGTCCATACAAGTATCGATGTATGTTGGAACTTTTGACTGATACTTGTATGGACGGATTATTTCCTATCAGTGATAGTGGACACTGTATCGACGAGTTGTTTCCTAGACAGACATGGTGGGGACTGTATGGAAACACTTTGTCCATACGTCTATAAAAGTATTCATTAACTAATACAAGATACGTCAATACTCATATGGACAAATTGTTTCTTATTAGTGATGGCTTTAACTATTTTGGAATAAAGGTTGTCCTGTACTTGTCCAGATATAGGCCCGAACCTCTGGAAAAAATCATCAATGGCTTGCGAAGTTTTCAAATGGTGGGCACTGAATTTCTTATCACAAGAGTCGGGGAGTTTTAATAGATTCACGGTCAGATTGATCATGGAAAATCGATCAATAGGTGTACTGGGTGTCATCGACGGTGGATTTGTACTCCACCTTATATTCAGGATTCGGCATCTTAGGTATGGCATTGTAAACTTAGGAAAATGTCAAAGCTAGTGTAGTGTTTGTATAGAGTAGCATGGTTGTGTGTGTGTGATAAATACACCAAAATTATAAAATAGGCATGCTTAGGCTTGAAAACATGCCGTGGGGGGGGGGGGGGGGGGTCGGCACCCAACTGGCACAACGATTCGCACGAACATGTCTTGCTCAAGTTTTTAGAGCTTAAGAGTTTTACAAACACGACATTAATTTGTGAGAGACACAAACACCTCGTACGGGGCCAATATAACTAACAAGAACTGACTGTGTGGTCATGGGACTCCCGGTTTGAGAATATAATGATAATTTAAAAATATCATGACTGAGTCTTAAAAACATACCGTTAGAGGGCAAAATCCCATAACACCCCTCCAAAGGCGCTGTGAGAGGCACGAACACCTCGTACGGGACCAATGTAACTCGTAGGAACTAACTGCATGGTCACGTGATCCCCGATTTGACAATATAATGATAATTTAATAATATCTAGACTTAGGCTTTAAAATATGCCGATAAAGGACGAAAACTCAAAACACCCCCCAAACGGCCTCGCGAGAGGTACGAACACCTCGCATGGGACCAATGTAACTAGCTAGAACTGACTGTGAGGTCACGGGACTCCCGATTTGAGAATATGATGATAATTTGAAAACATCAAGACTTACGCTTAAAAATATGTCGTTAGAGGGAAAAAAAAGTAAAACACCCTCCAAATGGCCCCGTGAGAGGCACAAACACCTCGCACTAGACCAATATAACTTGCAGGCGCTGATCGCATGGCCATGGAATTCTCAGTTTGAGAATATGACAATAATTTGAAATATCTTGACTTAGGCATTAAATCATGTCGTTTGAGGGCAACCCCCCCCCCCCCCAAACGGTCCCGTGAGAGGCACGAACACCTCACACAGGACAATTGTAACTCACAAGAACTGACTGCATGGTCAAAAGACTCCCAGTTTGAGAATATGACGATAATTTAAAAATATCTTTACTTAGGATTAAAAACATGTCGTTAGAGGGAGAAAACCCAAAACACCCCAAACGGCCTCGTGAGAGGCATGAACACCTCACACAAGACCAATGTACCTAACAGGAACTGACCGCATCCTCACATGACTCGTAATTTGATAATATGACAATAATTTGAAAATATCTAGACTTAGGCTTAAAAACATGCCGTTAGAGGGCGAAAACCTAAAACACCCCCAAACGACCCCTTGAGAGGCATGAACACTCGCACGAGACTAATATAACTCGTAGGCCCGAGGCCCTCGATTGGAAAATGTGACAATAATTTGAAAATATATGGACATTGTCATATAAACATATTGTTAGAGGGTGAAAATCCAAAATACCTTTCGAAAGGCCCTATGAGAAGCACAAGAACCTCGCACGGGACCAATATAATTACCAGGAACTGACCACGTGGTCATGGCATCCCGATTTAAGAATATAACAATAATTTGAAAATTTCTAGAGCTAGGCTTTAAAACATGCCTTTGGAGGGCAAAAACCCGAAACACCCCCCAAACGGCCCCGGAAGAAGCATGAACAACTCACACAAGACTAGTGTGACTCGCAGGAACTGACCGGGTGGTCATCGGACTCCCCATTTGAGAATATGATGGTAATTGGAAAATATCATTACTTAGCCTTTAAAAAATGCCATTAGAGGGCATAAACCCAAAACACTCCCCAAATGACCCCGTGAGAGGCACGAACACATCGCACGGGACAAATGTAACTCGTAGGAACTAATCACATGTTCACGGAACCCTCAGTTTGAAAATATGATGATAATTTAAAAATATCACGTCTTAGGCTTTAAAATATTCCGTTAGAGGGCGAAAATCCAACACATCCCTCAAATGGACCCGTGAGAGGCACGAACACTTCGCATGGGACCAATGTAACTAGAAGGAACCTACTGCTTAGTCATGGGACTCACGGTTTGATAATATGACAATAATTTGAAAATATCTAGACTTAGGCTTAAAAATATACCGTTAGTGGCCAAAACCCAAAACACTCCCAAACGGCCCCGTGATCGGCATGCACACCTCGTACTGGACCATTGTAACTAGTAGGAATTGACCGCATGTTCTCAAGACTCGTGGTTTGAGAATATGACAATAATTTGAAAATAGCTAGAGTTAGGCTTCAAAATATGCCGTTAGAGAGCAAAAACCCCAAACACCCACCAAACGGCCCAGTGAGAGCCACGAACACCTCGCACGGGACCAATATAACAACCAGGAACTGGCTGCATGGTCATGAGACTCTCGATTTGAGAATAAGATGATAATTTGATAATATCTAGACTTAGGTTTAAAAACATGCCATTAGAGGGCGAAAACCCTAAACTCCTGAAAAATGACCCCTTGAGAGGTACAAACACCTCACATGGGATCAATGTAACAAGTAAGAACTAATCGCATGGTCACGGGACTCTCGGTTTGAGCATATGATGATAACTTGAAAATATCTTGGCTTAGAATTAAAAACATGTCGTTAAAGGGAAAATGCCCCCCAAACGGCCCTGTGAGATGCACGAACACCTCGCACGAGAACAATGTCACTCGTAGGAAGTGATCAAGTGGTCACGGGACCCTCAATTTGCTAATATGACGCTAATTTGAAAATATCTTGACTTAGACTTAAAAACATGTCGTTAGAGTGCGAAAACCCAAAATACCCCCAAACGACCCTGTGAGAGGCACGGACATCTTGCATGGGACCAATATAACTCATAGAAAATGGTCATGCGACTCCCTGTTTGAGAATATGACAAGAACTTTAAAATATCTTGACTTAGTCTTTAAAACATGTTGTTAGAGGGCAAAAACCCAAAACACCCCCCAAATAGCATCGTGAGAGGATTAAACAACTTGCACGGGACCAATGTAGCTTGAAGGAACTGACTGCATGGTCATGGGACTCCCGGTTTGAGAATATGATGAAAATTTGAAAATATCTAGACTTAGGCTTCAAAACATGCCGTTATAGAGAGAAAACCCAAAACACCCAACAAACGGCACCGTAAAAGGCATGATCACCTCGTTAATGACTAATGTAACTCGTAGGAACTGACCACATTATCATGGGACTCTCAGTTTGAGAATATGATGATAATTTGCAAATATCTTGACTTAGGTTTTAAAACAATTCCGCTAGAGGGAGAAAACCCAAAACACCCCTCCCCCCAAATGGCCCTATGAGAAGCACGAACACCTCGCACGGGACAATTGTAACTCACAGGAACTGATCGTATGGTCACATGACTCTAGGTTTGACAATATGACAATAATTGGAAAATATCTAGACTTAGGCTTAAAAACATGTCGTTAGAGGGCGAAAATCTAAAACACGCAAACGGTCCTGTGAGAGGAACGGACACCTCGCATGGGACCAATGCAACTAGCTGGAAATGACCGAGCAATCATGGGACCCCGGTTTGAGGATATGACAATAATTTGAAAAAATCTAGACTTCGGCTAAAAACATGATGTGTAATACCCCGTATTTCCACGCATAATTATTTTTATGGAAAATGGGGATTAATTAAATTAAAGAGAGAAAATTTAAATTGCAATTAATCCGATTTTATGATAATATTCACTAGCGGGATGAGAGCTAGTAATTATTAAAATAATAGTATGGTCGGGAATGAGATACACGACAGTTATATTATAAATATTTGGGACGCGTATGAGTCGCGTCATTTGTATATATTTGGGAGGTTAAAAGATAATTAATTTTTATATAACCCGAACGACTATTTTGAGTGCAGAGTGTCCGAAAGGGTTGAAATAGTCAGAAAACACTATTCGGGTATTTTATTTAGAGTCCGGGACATTTTTAACCCAAAACGACACTCGGAGGGGGTATTTTGGTCTTTAGGAATTTTAGGGAAATTAAATGGACGAAAATTGGGTTTAATTAAAAGGCATTTAGGGTTAGTGGCCGTCATTTTCAACCTACGTGAAAAGAGAGGAAGAGAGAGACAGAACCAAGGAAGAAGAAGGAGACACCATTAGATCCCTAAGCCAAGAACTCAACATTTCATAACAAAAAGAACACCAGCGCGTAGATCGTGTCAGGAGGATCGTTCCTATACCAATTTCAACATGCGAATCAGAAGTTCATATTAAGGAAAGTGATTATCTTGCTCTTCTCTTAGCAATTATTACTCATGTTAACATATGTTCAGGTTCTAGAACAGCAAATACCAAATTGGGTTTACCTATAATGAGATCGTGTAGGAAATTTAGAAAATCTGATGGGGGTTTGCATGTAGAGGATTTTTCCCTTAATAGGAATGTGAAATTTGGTGGATTCGATGTTAATCATGAAATAAAAATGGAGTTTTTATAGACAAATAATTCTGGGTTCATGTTAATATGGTTTATGGTAAAATTTGGGAATTTATTGAAATTATATGATGATTAGAAGGATTTGACCCCAAAACTATGCTAATAAGTGTTCTAGGGTGACTTAGAGTAGTTTGGAAACCTGGAATTTGGGTTAAAATGAATTTAGGTTGAGATTTGAGTGGAGAAAATCTAGGAAAACGATCTTTGGAGATGAATTGGGCGACTTCGGAAATTTCGTTAGAAGTCCAGCCCAGGTCGTTCGAACGAGACTTCTAACGAGATTCCAGTAGCCTTTCTAACGAGTTTGGTGGTTCGTTCGAAGTTCCTTCATTCGAACGACCCTCGTTCGAACGAGATTTTTGGGTCTTTTAATGAGATTCCAGAATGGTCATTTTGAGCCCGATTTTGCTTCGAACTTCCTGTAGGCTTATTTATATGAGTGTTAAACCAGTATGATCGTCGAGTGACTTATATTAATAATTAATAGTGAGCGGATAATACGTCGACCCTCGAAAGGTATAAAATCCATAGAATTAAGGAGGTGCTAAAATACAAGGTAGAGTACACACGAATAAAGTATGGGTTATAATAAGAGATATAATATACGTACTGCAAATACAAGACTATGGGAAAGATAATGAATTTTATATAAGTTGTGTGCATGCTTATTGTTGAAAGTATTATGTGTACGACATACCTAGCTACTGGATATCGAATGGAGGTTAATGCATTGTGGACGACCGGATCATGTGTGCCTTTGGAGGATTTAGAGTTGTACCACCAGAGCATGGAATCTAGGTATGGGCTATCAGTAAGAATGGTTGTGATGACACTCGTATGGGTGCGTAGGTATGTGCGTAGCCCATCGGCTTGGGACTATGTTCGCCTCCAATAGGTGTTTATATTTTTATTGGTTCTTGAGAGATTGAACCTGTTGTCCTCTATGCGTGAGCTTTGCAAATGGACTAGATAGCCGAGTATGCGTAGCACTAAGGGTTTCTCAACCAAGGGTGCAATATTGTTATATTTATATAAATTAATATGTATACATAAAGCGATTAATGTGTGTATACCGGAATCATGTTTGGTGTCTTATGTTGATGATGATATTTTTCAATACACTTATGGTATTATCAGTTGGGCATTCATAAGAATACGAGAATAAACTAAAGTAATCCTAAATCTATATCGAAATCATAAGTACATCGGCTTTGAGTTATTTAGGGAGACTTTCAACCATAATATTATACACTTAGTAGTTAGTCAGGGTATCATGACTAGTATGGGTAGTTAGGCTCATTAGACGTGCACACTAAATCGAGGGGTGAGTATCTCAAGTGAGTACGCTAAGTTAACTTGAAGAATAATTGTGCTAATTGAATCAATTTAAGAACTTGCTATTTTAAACTGTTTTCAACTCGGGCTCTGGCTCGTTTTTCTGTCTATCTTTCTACTGTTCCATTATTTTAGGTGCCCAACCACAGGGACACCAGCCTTAGGAGACTCAATTCAGTTTTCGTGTTGTAGCTGCTGTGGAAGCTGCAGGATTATTGCTAGTGGACGACTCATCTCATTCTTTCCTTTTCAGTTCTCCATTATGTTGGACATGTCGTCCTTACTTATGTTTACTTTCAGAGATTTAGTCGTTTTAAATTCTCTCTTAGATTTGATTCTTTTTACTGGATTTATTATATGGGATTGTACTTGGAGATGTTTACTCCAACCATTTATTTTACTTCAGTCAGACTTTACTTATCTTACTGTGATGCATGGTATTTGTTGGTATCTTTTGGTAGAAATTAAAATCAAGATAAAATTTGGACTTCACCCTTTTTAAATACTAGGTGGTTTGTTTTATTAAATTAAAAATTTGAGTTCTCGACAGTGATGCATCATCTGAACCAACTTGATATTCTGAAATTAATTAATTAAGGACTAATCACAAGGTAATTAATTAGGCGGGGTGTCACATGATGTTAGAGGGCAAAAACCCAAAACACCCCCAAACGGCCCCATAAGAGGTACGAACACCTCGCCTGGGACCAACGTGACTCATAGGATCTGACCGCGCGGTCACGAGACAACCAGTTTGAAAATATGATGATAATTTGAAAATATCTCCACTTAAGCCTCAAAACATGCCATTAGAGGGCGAAAACTCAAAACACTCCCCAAACAGACCCGTGAGAGGCATGGACACCTCGCATGGGACCAATGGAAGTAGCAGGAATTGTTCAAGTCATCATGGGACCTTCGATTTGAAAATATGATGATAATTTGAAAATATCCTGACTTAGGCTTCAAAACTTGTCGTTCGAGGGCAAAAACCCCAAACATCCCCCAAACCGTCCCGCGAGAAGCACGAACACCTCCCACGGGACCAATGTAACTAGAAGGAACTGGCCCCTTGGTCAGGGGACTCTCGATTTGAGAATATGATAATAAATTGAAAATATCTAGACTTAGACTTAAAAACATGCCGATAAATGGCAAAAACCCAAAACACCCTAAAATGGTCTCGTGATCGGCATGAACACCTCGCACCAGACCAATGTAACTAGTAGGAACTGATCGCATGGTCATGAGACTTCCAATTTGAGAATATGATGATAATTTAGTAATATCTAGAGTTAGGATTCAAAACATGCCATTAGAGGGGGGAACTCAAATCACCCCCAAAAATGGCCCCATAAGAGGCATGAACACCTCGTCCGGACCAATGTAACTAGTAGGAACTAACGGTGTGGTCATGGCACTCCCGTTTTGAGAATATGATGATAATTTAAAGATATCCAGACATAGTCTTAAAAACATGCCGTTAGAGGGAGGAAACCCTAAACATCCCCCAAACAGCCCCGTGAAAGGCACGAATACCCCACACGAGACTAATGTAACTAGCACTCCTATTTGAAAATACGATGATAATTTTAAAATATCTATACTTAGGCTTCATAAATTTCAGTTAGAGGGAGAAAACCGAAAACACCCCCAAATGGCCCCGTGAGAGGAACGAACACCTCGCATGGGAATAATGTAACTCCAGGAATTGACCGTGTGGTCATAGGACGCCCGGTTTGAGAATATGACGATAATTTAAAAATATATGGACTTAAGCTTAAAAACATGACTATAGAGGGCAAAAACTCAAAATACCCCCCCAACGACCCTGTGAGGCGCACGAATACCCCGCACGGGATCAATGTAACTAGCAGGGACTGATCGCACGACCACGGGACTCCCGATTTGAGAATATGATGATAATTTTAAAATATCTTTACTTAGGCTTCAAAATATGCCATTAGAGGGAGAAAACTAAAAGAAAACAAAATGGCACCGTAAAAGGCATGAACACCTCGCACCAGAATAATATAACTCGTTGGAACTGACCGCATGGTCACGAGAATATGATAATAATTTAAAAATATCTTGACTTAGGCTTTAAAAATGCCTTTAGAGGGTGGAAACCCAAAATACCCCCCAAACAGCCTTGTGAAAGGCACGAACATCTCGCACGGGACCAATGTAAGTAATAGGAACTGACTGCGTGGTCACGGGACTCCCAGTTTCAGAATATGATAAGAATTTGAAAATATCTTTACTTAGGCATCAAAACATATTGTTAGAGGGCGAAAACCTAAAACGCCCCCCAAACGGCCCCGTGAGAGGAACGAAAACCTCTCACGGGACCAATGTAACTCGCAGGAACTGACTGCATGGTCATGGGACTTTCGGTTTGAGAATATGATGATAATTTGGAGATATCTAGACTCAGGCTTCAAAACAAGCCGTTATAGGGTAAAAACCCAAAACACCCACTGAACGCCCCCTAGAGAGGCACGGACACCTCGCACGGGACCAATGTAACTCATAGGAACTGATCATGTGGTCACGGAACCCTCGAATTGAGAAGATGATGATAATTTGAAAAAATCTAGACTTGGACTTAAAAACATGCCGTTAGAGGTAATATGCAATTTTTTTAGCTTGAATACGATTTTTTTTAAATTACTTGGTTATTGATATCATCCCTGTTTCGTATCCTTTTTTTGTGGATAACATTGTTTTGTTTGCTTTTATCCATATGGAACACATGAAGAAGGCAATGGGTTACAACATGAAGATTGTTTATATAATGTTGTTAACATTTATGATTCTTATTTTTATGTGCTATGACCGTGCGAGCTTTTATAATTTTATTGTTTAATTTTATGGTCGTGCAGACTTTTATAATTTATTGTTAAATTTTATGGCCATGCGGGCTTTACATTACGCATGTTTTATATTAACATGTTTTAGAATGTCTAGAAAATAGTAAAAATTATTCCCATTTTTTTATTATAGTTAAAAATTGTCATGGACAAAGTCCGTGACCATTTTTATTATTTCGTCACGCATAAATAGTGTCATGGCCTAAAGACGCGATCATTTTTTTGATCTCATGGTTTGGTTCATGACCTAAAGCCATGACCATTTTTGTGATCACATGGTTTGGATCACGACATAAAGTCAGACCGTGATTTTCGCACTAAGGTGTCACGGATTAAATCCATGACCATAGTTTTGTACCAAAGTATGGGTCACGGCCTAGAGCCGTGACCATTGATTATCCTCACCTAATTTGGTCGTGACCCAAAGTTGTGACCAGTAGTTTGTATCGGTTATGACCTATGTCTGCAACTATCAACTGTGTCCCTCGGAACTGTTAACCCCCAGTTGGTCAGGGATTTGGTCGTAACCTACATAAATGGTCACTCTCGAGATGGTCAATACCCTTGGCCATGACCCATAGTCCTAGTCAGGGACAAAGTTCATGACTATTCTCCTAATTTGGTGTAGTGAAGACGCCTACATGAGGATGATGCATTGAGAGGTTAATGGAAAGGTTCCTCCTTTTTTCATGACTTCCATGATATACCTCTTGCCTATAAGGGTAATCATTAATTGGTACATGTGAACAAGACATTTGATATACCTAAGTGTACGTGAATTTTCTCATGATATACCTCGTAGAGACCGTACGTGTGAGAGAAAATTCGATACACTCAATGTTCGTGAACGAATTCCTTGTTGTATACCTCCCGTCATGAGTTTGGTCAAGCAGTATGATACGGGGGAACCGTTCGATTCACGTAGGAAGTACTAGGCCATTGAAAGGTGGAAATCATATTGCTTAGGTTAGCTTCACCCCGCAAGACCAACATCCATCACCAAGTGATCCCCCAGTACGGAATAAAATTTTGGTAAAATGTAATGCTCACGTGACGTAGTGTCAAAATTGCATGTGTCTTAATTATAATTTTATGGAGAGTTTTATGTATGCTAAGCGAGAGAAATACTAGTATCATGAGATACAATATGTAATACACATGATTTAGCATGGGATGCGGGGGATAAACATGGAGAGTAAAACTAACAAAAATGTACATGAAACATGAAGCATATATAAAGCGTGATGGTATATACAAAGTGTGAGGCATGTTAATATACACAAGTGAGAAGAATGTATGTGTAGAGTGAGAGTCATGTGTGAATATGTGTAAGTGAAGAAAATGTGAGGATATATACAAGTGAGAGAAAGGTGGAAGTGTGGCCTAGTGCGATTAAGTATGGAAATCAACAAGTGATATTGATCATGTGCTAGTAAGTGGAGTGAAGCATGGTAATTATGCACAAGTGACTAAAGCATAAGGTATCTGATAGAAAAGGTAGTATATAGATGTAATGAGGAAAAGACCATAGTAGAGAGAAAGGTATAAATATCATGATATAAGAAATATATATATATATATATATATATATATATATATATATATATACACACACACAACATGCAAGTATGAAAGTAAGAAGAATATACAAGTGGAGGAACATATACACGTGTAGAAAAATTGATAAAGGGCGATAAGGAAGAATAAATCCCATGTGAAATAGATTATAATACTCTAAAAATAAATAGAACCCAATGGATTTGTCACTATAGCCATTTGGGATTCCTCCGACACGGGATTACTCCGAATGGCGAGAAAAACTCAGCGGGAGTGGGGATCAAGTAGGAAAATCCTCTTTTTACCCCTCACGTGATATTCGCGAGCTCCCATGGATATAAATCGTTTGTCATCAAAAGGGGATGAAAAGATAGAAAATGGAGTGACGAGCCTATTTTGCTCAAAATAGGTAAAAGATGTAGCCGTCCTGGAAAAAAAGGCATCAAAGACAATTTAATGCATATGAAACCAAATAGATAAAGGATTGAGGGACTAACTTATGAAATAGAAGTGTGTTATGTACCCATTTTACCCTTTCGGTCTCTCATGGTCTATGATAATATTCTCCATTTTCTCAAAATGTAAGTCATGTGTATAATGTGTGTGAGGTGAAAATAGGTGAGAAAAATAAATCATCATACTCACGTCATGGGAAGGAGGAGATGAGTTATTCCGAGGAGTATAAAAACAAAAAAATAATATGAAAGGTAGCAGAAATATGACAACACACTAGATTATAATCCAACATGAAGAATGGAATATGCATGTCTTACAGATCCGCTACAAATATGATAAAAAGGGATACGATTTTTGCAATACACCTAACCATAATCCACTATAAGAAAGTGGATATGTATGTCTGACGGGATTGCAAAATAGGAAAATATAATAAAGAATATGAAAATATGATGTGAGTACCCACCATATCATGATTCACTAAACGGAAGTGAATATGCATGTCTGACGGGGTCATTATTACATATATGTATATATACACACAATACTACTAAATGCGAAAACAAGTAAAGTAACAAAAAGGGTATTTAAAGCCCTATGAAATTATATCAAGCCACTCTCGACTTCAAGAATTTACCAAATTCAAATGGGGCTCGGAAGCTCCCAGTGGCCTCTAGACGAGCTTCTCGGAGTAAAAAGACAACTACAATGAAAGGGACAGAATGATCTGATATAACTTAGTTAGCATGTGTGAACATTCTTGGCAAGGATGGTCACAAACGAAAATTATATTTTTATATTTTTATCAATTTAATTCCCGAAGAACACAAATCCAGTTTTAAATAAATTTTAATCTTTGATTAAATTAGATATGTGTATGATAAGGGTTCCACTCACAAAAAATAAAATACGCGTACAATTAACGATGGCAAACGAGGAAAAATCCCTTTTCAAGGCAAAACCTATTATATCTGCACTTTAGAAATTTTATGAGACAGTCGACTTACAATTCTACTTGATATCACCCACATGTATAACACACAGTCTTCGCAAAATATCTAAAGAATACCACTCATTCTTGAGCAGTCCATAGGTGGTGGTCACCTTCGGTATCCTTTGATCAGCCTTTAGCCTTCTTCATCCTTATTTTGTCGTGATCAATAGGGTCACAAAATCAGCCGTAGGGATCTCTCTCCACAAAGTGTGTATACATGACACAAAACTTTCTAGGATTTTCAAAAGATTCACAAAACTATTTAGGGATTTGAAGTATGAATCAAAAGGCGTTTGGTAACACAAAACTTGAATTTTTTTTGCACCAGATATGCAGGAAGAGTTTTGGCAAAAGTCTTATGAAATTTGGAGTCAAAATAGATATTTATAAACATTGCACAAATTTAGAGGTGAGAGCTTGTTCAAATGAAATCTAAGTCGTTCGAACATTAGAATAAAAGCCCATGTTGTTAGAACGAGATAGCCATCTCATTTGAACTAGGATCAAACGACCTTCTAACAAATTGAAATGCTTCCTTATTAGCAGTTTGTTCGATGTTGAATCTAACGAGGTATCAAACGACAGTACAAGTTGTTCGAATGAGGTTAAAAAAATAAAATTTTCATTTTAAAACTATTAAAAAATCGAGCCACAATTAATCATAAAAAAATACAACCCAAATAAAATTATGAATAATTTTAAAATCCTATAAGCTTTATACCTTTTTGAGATGTAGAGAAGTCTTTAATCTCGGAGATGTTGAAGTTTGG
Organism: Sambucus nigra; assembly: GCA_949130495.1. NCBI lineage: Eukaryota > Viridiplantae > Streptophyta > Magnoliopsida > Dipsacales > Adoxaceae > Sambucus > Sambucus nigra. Next base: position 596,879,267 of record OX422215.1, on the reverse strand, counting down.
TTCATCGTGTTGACACGCGTCATTTTGTAACGAAATATGCCAAATATGTCAAAGTGCAAATAAAAGCCTAAGCTAAAATATTTGACCTTACAAAATCTCTCCCTTTGGTTATTTCGATAAAAAACTTAACCGAAGCCCAAATTACAAAAAATACCCTTCTATGAGAAAATCCTAATACCCTTTCCAGACTTTAGAAATAAAATGGCATAGATAAACTTTGTCTTCAATATTCACTTGTTTTTCTTGATCTTCCCATGGACACTTTGTCTTCATGCGGTGCAATATGTTCTTCGATACTTACACACATGAAACAAAGAAAACACCCATCGAGTTTCAAATAGAAAACAAAAACTCATAAATCAATCTCCCCCATAAATAACACTCATCGTCAAATCTCTACCTTAATTTGTTCTTCCCCTTTTTGTTAATAGATAAAGGACTAGAATCTAAACATGAAGAATAAGGCATCACATAGAAGAAGTAAGACTCCAAGAGAACTTATCCCTAAGATTCTTTTTGCATGCCTTCAAATATAAAATCAATTTATCATTATCCTCAATGGTACATACACTAACTACAGAAACTTTTGAGTCCTCTAAGTTTTTTTCTAAATCACGAACTCAATCATCACTCTCTTTTTTGGAAAATTCTAAAATTTTAAAATCACAAGCCATGACCACAAGCTTCTCATAAAAGAAATTTCTTTGAGTTTGAACAATTTGCAAAAGTTCACTCCACCAAAAACAACAATCTGGCACGGTTTAAAACTATGCCAGAATCAGGTTTTCCAAAATGTGTCAGATTTGGCCAAATAGGAACACTTATGACACTCTTCAAAACCGTGACAGAATTCAATATTTCTGACATGCTTTTGGCACAGTTAATGACTGTCAGATTAAGTACATTTTGGTACACTTTTGACATAGTTAAAAACGTGCCAACATTTGATAAACTTTTGGCACAGTTTTGAACTGTGCCGAATTTTTGGATCAAAGAAAAAAATTAATTTTTTGAAAACAAATTAGGAAAATCATCAAATTCCAAATCAGGTAGAAAAAGTATTTATTATTTGCAAAACAAATCAAGAAAATTCATAAATTGCAAATCTCGGATGTTGTTGATAAACTAATGTACATACAAACTTCAAAATATTACAAGTCATAATAGTTTAGGGACAAAAAAAATGGACAGAGTTTCCTCTATTTTCTGGACATTCTAAAACCTGCTAATATAAAACCTACATATATAAAGACCGCACGACCATAAAATTTAACAATAAAATTACAGAATCCGCACGGCCATAAAAGTTAATAATAAAATTACGAAAGCCCTCACGACCATGATACATAAAAAATAGAATCCTAAACATTAACGAAACTATATAAACAACCCCGTTGTTATAAGCCATTGACTTCTTCGTGTGTTTCATGTAAATAAAAACTAATGATAAAATGTTATCCTACAAAAACATAAGATACAAAAAAGAGATGATATCAGTAACCAAGCAATTTTAAAAAAATGTATTCAATCTAAAAAAAATGCATATACGAGTTATAATTAATGTCATATTTTCAAACCGAAAGTCTTGTGACTACTTGGTCAGATCCTACGAGTTACATTAGTCCCATGCGAGGTGTTAGTGCCTCTTACGGGGCCGTTTGAGGACTGGTTTGAGTTTTCACCCTAAAATGGCAGGGTTTTAAGCATAATCTATATATTCTCAAATTATCGTCAGGAAACCTATGACTACCCTCATTTCCTTCAAGTTACATTGGTCCCGTGTGAAGTGTTCATGCCTCTTACGAGGTCGTTCAGGGATGATTTGGGTTTTCACCTTTTTAACGACTTATTTTTAAGCCTAATCTAGATTTTTTTAATTATTGTCATATTCTCAAATCGAAAGACCCATGACTATGCGATCAGTTCCTACAAGTTTCATTGGTCCCGGGGGAGGTGTCCATGCCTCCTACAGAGCCATTTGGGGACTGGATTGGGTTTTCACCCTTTAACGGCTAGTTTTTAAGCGTAATCTAGATATTTTCAAATTAGCATCATATTCTCAAACTGGTAATCTCCTGACTACGCGATCATTTTCTACGAGTTACATTGGTCCCGTGCGAGGTGTCAGTGCCTCTTACGGGGGCGTTTGGGCATTGATTTGGGGTTTCACCATGTAAGGGCATTTTTTAAGCCTAATCTATATATTTTTAAATTATCGTCATATTCTCAAACTGGGATACCCGTGACTACAAGGTCAATTCTTACAAGTTACATTGGTCCCGTACAAGGTGTTCATGTGTCTTACAAGGATGTTTTGGGGTTAGTTTGGGTTTTCACTCTCTTAATGGCTTGTTTTTAAGCATAATCTAGATATTTTCAAATTTTCATCATATTCTCAAACCAGGAGACCTGTGACTACGCGATCATTTCCTACAAGTTGCATTGGTCCTGTTCTAGGTGTTCATGCCTTTTATGAGGCCGTTTGGGGTTGGTTTGGATTTTCACCCTCTAATGTTATGGTTTTAAGCCTAACATAAATATTTAAAAATTATCATGGTATTTTCAAATCGGGAGTCCTCTGACAATGCGGTCAGTTTCTATGAGTTACATTAATCCCATGCGAAGTATTCATGCCTCGTACGGGGCCGTTTGAGAGATGGTTTGGATTTTCACCCTTTAACAGAATGTTTTTAAGCCAAAGTATAGATATTTTCAAATTATCATCATATTCTCAAATCAAAAGTCCCGAGATTACGCGATCAGTTCCTACGAGTTACACTGGTCTCGTGCGAGGTGTTCGTGCCTCTTACGGGACCATTTGGGGCTAGTTTGGATTTTGGCCCTTTAACGGCATGTTTTTAAGCTTAATACATATATTTTGAAATTATCGTCATATTCTCAAACCAGGAGTCTCGTGACTACACGGTCAGTTCGTATGAGTTACACTGCTCCCGTGTGAGATGTTAATGCCTCTTACAGGACCGTTTGGGGTGGTTTTGGATTTTCACCCTCTAACAACATGTTTTTAAGCCAAAGTCTAAATATTTTCAAATTATCCCCCTAATATCAAACTGGGAATCTCGAGAATACACGTCCAGTTCCTACAAGTTATAGTGATCCCGTGCGAGATGTTCGTGCCTCTTACTAGACCATTTGAAGGATAATTGAATTTTCACCCTCTAACGACATGTTTTTAAGTCAAATTATAGATATTTTCAAATTATTGCCATATCCTCCAATCAAGAGTCCCATGATTACGCGATCAATTCCTACGAGTTATGCTGGTTCCGTGCAAGGTGTTCGTGTCTCTTACAGGGCTGTTTGGGGGTGGTTTTGGGTTTTCACCCTCTAAAGGCATATTTTTAATCCCGGGTATCGATATTTTCAATTACTCTTTATTATTATACCTCGAGATTCTTTATCTTTGAGGCATTTTCCATGTCAATTCAATTTATAATTTTTCACTATTCATGATGTAAATAAGTTCAATTTATAACTGCAAAGAAAAAAAAATACACCATTCATTTTACTTGATAATGTAATAAAACAAATATATTCTATTGACAAGAGGAATCAGAAAAGTTTAAAGACATACCTTTTCTTGTGGAAGTAGTGGCTTGTATTTATTCATAAGCATAATTAAAACACATTAAGACCAAACCAAAAAACATTAATAACAAATATCATTAATGGTTTCAAAACAAAACTTCATTCCCTAGACTTCATTTACCTTCGTAGGCAGCAACAACCTTCTGAATTGCCTCTATCACATCTTTATTCCTATTTCCCAGCCTCACAAGCTTCAACGCAACTTCAACAACAGTACTTGCAGCAGTAATAACATCACCTACTTTGCTCGTAACTTCTCCTTCCTGGAGGACGTGAGTGTTCCCATCTACGACAATGAATTCATCAATATGACATCCCATATCTACAAAATAGTTAATGAAGTAAACAATAGTCAATTGAAAGTGACGGGTACAATAAAAAAAGAATCTCCAAAAAGAGTTGAATATTGAAAACAAATCCAATGACAAATTTATAAAGAACTCAATAAGAAAATGATACTTTAACCATGATCTTAGTTTATAACAATAACAAGAGTAATAGAATATCTATGAGTTCTAAATTCAAATCAAATTTGGCATTCATTCAAAAGCTTTTCACATTCAATTGACAAGTTGAGGGATTAAATCAATTTGGGGCTAAAGCTTTTGTTATTCCTTAATGATACACACGCCTAATATTAATAATATTAAAAATAAAAGGAACACAAGTACTCAACTCAACGATTAGTTCCAAAGATGTAATAAATCCAAAGAACAAACAACCATTCAATGTATATATTCATTCAATCCGACATACTTGCACATATTTCGGTATCAGGTTCCTGCAAGTCATTGCAACTGATGTCACTTCTTCAATTTTTTTACCCCGGTAAAAAGAAATATAGCCTCTCAATAAAGTAAAACAAAGTAAAACTGAAATAGTCACAAACTCCAAACCACAACCTCATGTAAAGCTTTAACGAAAGCCGATACTATATAGTCAAACAACTGTTTAATATCATATTCATTATGACCTTGAGCAAGACCTTTCTCAATGGTTAATTTGGTAGATTTCAATAACTCCGACATTGCTGGAAATAGAAAAGTCAATTTTCCCATCAAGGCATTCAGTAAATCATTAGCATAATTGGGGTGGGGGTCGAAATCCAAGATGGAAAAAAACATTATGTATACCTGAAACAACTATTTTCCTAACTTTTCATGAAAATAAAATTTAAGAATCGAAACAAAAGTTGAGGCAACCTGTTCTAATGTGAATACCAATTGATTAACACCATATTTATTCAATGGCTTGTGCTAAATTAAAACAATAAATGATGCATAATGATTAACCTAATATATCCACGGATTGAAGCCTTCTTTTAACTTAGCCCCATAGCAACATAATGTCTTACAAGATGTAGCTTTATCCTCTAGGACACTAGTCTTGATGCCTATTCTTTTATCTCCAAGAGTGATGGTCTCCATACGAAAAACACATAGCTAGAAAAATTAAATATACCCTTCAACTACAAAAACTCCTAAATGAGTAGAAAAATCAAGAACAAAGCACTATAGATATAGATTTACAAAGAGGCTTGAAGAAAACAACATGATCCGTACAAATTACTTTCGGATCTAAACAAGAAGCAAAAAAAAAATTCTTCATAAAGACCACGTTACAAATACCAGATCTACAACTATTTTGTGGAACAAATTTTTTTTCAAGAAAATTAATTTATCAGAACTGATTTTAGACTTGCAAATAAAAGATTTGCAAGGTTCTTTATACATCAACAAGCAGTCCAAATTAGATCTACCAAATAACCAGTAATAATAACATAAAAAAACAAAATATGTCAGAAATTAGGTACCAAATTAGATCTAATAAGCAGGTGTAATCAAGTATAGGCTAAACAAGATCGTAGCAGTAAAATGGATCAATCAGCACAAACACAAGAACGACCCAAGTAGGTTATTATTATTTATAAAAAATAGATCAAAACTATTTTTTTAACACAAAAGTTAACTCCAACTAAGATCAACCGAACATGGTTTTTTTTAAATTAAATGATCCTAAACACCAACAAAGGTTAAGAGTAGGATCTACCTAATGCGATTTCTATCAGATCTACAAAATTAATTTAACTAAGAAGGTTAACAAAATAATCGCAAACTTATAGAAAAAAATAGATCATACTAGAAAAGAGCAAAAAAAAAAAAATGGTTATCACGAGTTGCGCATAACAACAAATGTTATAAAAATAGAAAATATTACCCAATGATGTATCATCATTAAATCAGGGTAACAATCCAAAACCAACGGGCAAACTACAAGTACATCATTGAATCGACAAATATTGAGATGCCTTATTAATCAATGTGACCACCAGCGAAAACCTAAGAAACATCTATAGGCCACCAAATGCAAATCCCATACAAGGGAGAATCATAACCAACAAGGTTGCAACACCATCACCACGGTGGTGTTCATAACCCTCTAAAATAGGGCTTTAATAGAGAACGTCCAACTCAAGACCCGAAAAGATTATATCGCCAAATTGGGAAGGAACCTAAACATCAAACCCAACCAAGTATCACCCACAGGAATTGTCGGCAGACCACATCGCGGTATCTACCGAAAAAAGTAAATAAGTTGGACAAGCCATCTTAAGCGTTATAAAAGGATTCTTCTTCAATCTCGACATGAAAAGAAGGGAAATAACAGTCATTTGGGTCTCTTGTTAAGGGTCGAAGGAGGGTGTGACAGAGAGATAGAAAGCAAGGCATTTGATAGATATAACTTTTGGTAGAGTGAGTGGGGGAAAAGGGTTTGGCTCCAAAATCAAAATCGAAATGATTTTTAGTAACAAATTCTTCGATTCTTTTGGCACACTTTAAAAGCGTGTCAGATTTTGGTACAGTTTTTATCTGTACCAGATTGAACAAAAATCGTGCTAGATTCTCCTTGCCTAAGTGTGCCAGATTAGCATTTTTGGTAAAGTAGTTCCATATCTGCTTTAAAATGAGAATTTTGTATTTCTAGAATTTTAATTCTTTTAGAAAATTTCAAATTCCAATGATTTAAGTCATCATCACTATGGCTATCCATCGAGAGAAAACTAGATAAACCAACACAAGAGAGATGAATAAACAACCACCCTAAAAAACACTATGCAAGGGTCTACACGATAAATTAGTGCAACCCGCTCTGATACTAATTTGTTAAGGTGGAATGCTCTGATACCACTTAGTTAGCGCGTATGAACACACTTGATAAGAATGGTAAAAAAAAATCTATTTTTATATTTTATCAATTTAATTCCCAAACAACACAAATCCAGTTTTAAGCAAATTTTAATCTTTAATTATATTAGATTTGCATATGATAAAAGTTATAAGCATTGAAATTAAATACGCATGCAATCAACCACGAGAAATAAAAAAAATCCCTTTTCAGGGTAAAAACTATTATATCAGCACTTTAGAAATTTTACAAGACAGTCGACTTACAATACTACTTGATATCACCCACGGGTATAACACGCAGTTTTAATAGAATCTCTAAAGAATACGATTCGTTACTGAACAATCCATAGGTGACGGTCCACCCTCAGTATCCATCGATCAGCCTTTAGCCTTCTTAAACCTTCTTCTATCATGAGCAATTGGATAAAAAAATATTCCATAGAGCTCTCTCTCCATAAAATGTGTATACAAGATACAAAATTTTCTAGGTTTTCAAAAATATTCATAAAACTATTTGGGGATGTAAAGTGTGAATCAAAAAGTGTTTTAGTTACACAAAACTCAAAAATTTTTTGCAATAGATATGCAAGAATTATTTTAGCAAAAGATTTACGAAATATGGAGTCAAAATAGGTATTTATAAACATTGCACAAATTTTTAGGCGGTAGCTCGTTTGAATGAAAATTCAAGTCCTTCGAACGAGATTAGCATCTCGTTAGAACAAAACTCAGGTCATTCGAACGAGATAGCCATCTCGTTTAAAATAGGATCAAATGACTTATAATGAATTAAAACAGTGTTGCCTTATTAGTTGTTCGTTCGATGTTGGATTTAACGAGGTATAAAATGACACAACAAAGTAATTCGAACGAGATGCTGATCTCGTTTGAACAAGGTTAAAAAAATAAAAAAATATTTTTTAACTTTAAAAAAATCAAGCCTCGATTTTTCATTAAAAAATAAATCCCAAATAGAATTATGAATAATTTCAAAATCCTAAAATCTTATACATTTTTGAGATGTAGGAAGTCTTCAACCTCGAAGATGTTGAGGTTCAGTTCATCTTCTCAGCACGTGTCATTTTGTAACAGGATATGCCAAATAAGCTAAAGTGCAAATAAATAAAAACAAAATCAAAAGATAAAATATTTGCCCTTACATATGCACGAACCGTAAGGCCGTTTTTCACATGGTAGGGACCTGTGGAAAGGAAGTGCAATGAGCTAGATTCGGGTGGAGAGGTGACCAATGTCAATAGGACGTCGGTAGCATATGACTGGCTCTGGGTCAAGGTTTGGAATAAAAAGGCAAGTACACACGAATCGTAAAGATGATTCGTTCACGGTATAGACCGTTGAAAAGGGTATTCAGAGCCCTATGAAGTGCAATGAGCTACACTCGATTTGGATATTGACTAAAGTCCAACGGAGCTCAAAAGCATCTAACTGCCTCTAGGTCAAAGTTTTGGAGTAGGACCCGTGGTCTTAGGATAAAAGGGAAGGTGTTAGAGACCTAAGGAGGTATTTGAATGGTAATAGGATGGGTTGTATACATTATCATCAAAAGCAATGGAGCATATGACATAATCATCTACAAAACATTTTAAGTCTTCATCACTTTGTTGCACTCTAAATTATAGACTCGATATCCCTGTTATTTTAAGAATAATTGAGGAATACTCCCCCTTTACTCCTCGAATCAAATTTCATCAAATGTTCTCTATCTCTTTAACTATTACACTTGCTCAAAAAATTTTGAATATTTTTTTGTAGATTTCTTTCCCTTCTATAATTCATATGGAGTCTTCTTGGTGAAGGGTCTAAGAAAAACCCTATTTAAAGTGTGATAATCGATTTTCATTGACTCGATCCAAAATCTTTCAGGCAAATTCTCATCCCCAAGCATACACCTCGCCATCAATAACCCTATTTTGTTGTGGGGTCCTAATAATTGAAAATTCATGTTTAATTGCATGTCACTACAATAAACCTCAACTTTTAGGTCAATAAATTCCTAACTATGAACACTCATTAAACATATATTTGGGATGATTTATCATTTTGAATCTTCTTACAAACGGACACAATCATACCATACATATAACTCTTTTCTCTCATAAATCCCACAAAAAGAAAATCTGGATAAATCATCCACCGTGACAAAATAATACTTTTTTCCTCTAATACTTTTTATTTTCGAAGGACCCATCAAATTGACATGCACTAACTATAGTGGCCTAGAAGTAGTAATTTCCTTCTTCTTTTTGTGTGGACTATTGGTTTGTTCTCATTTTTAACGATTTTTGCAAACTTTACTTTTTGGGTTTCCTAACTTAGGAATACATCACACCCTTTCTTTTTAATATAGACTGTGTAAATTCATGAAATTAATGTGAGCTAATCTTTGATTCAATAAACCAATGGACTCTATTTTAGCACTTTTACAAACAACATTAGAATCAGCTATAATATATATCAATTTTTATATAATATCACACCCCACAAGATATTCTCCTTTGGAGAAGCTAATAAGGAGGCAATCGTTAAACATTTGACTCGTGCTAATTAGATTATACGCAAGCCCTTTGACGTATAAAGCATATTGAAGAGTGGTACTTTTGATCTTAAAGGTACATTTTCCACTCATACTAGACTTATTTCCCTCAAGTAAATTGACCAATCATCCTTTATATTCCTCTATTGCAGTAAAAAGAGGGTTTGTTACGTGTCATATGATGTGAACAACTACTATCGACAAACCAATTGTTAGAGTTTGAGGCTTTGAGAGTTGTGAGAACAACCACAAATCTATAATCCTCTATCGTAATCCACATTTGTTTGATTTTCAAATTATTTTTCATTTCATTCACAACTTTGTTGAGCTTCATAATCACATTCTCAAATTTTTCATTCTTTCATTTGAATGTCTTTTTCCTTAGACCACTTGAGTATGTTATTTTCTCAAACTCTTTGCAATTTGCGAAAATAATGTCTCAAACTTCCTCTCATATAACGATAATAGAATTAGTGAGTTTGAAAAGGCTTTTGAGAAGATTTCAAAAAAAATTTGAAATTATTTTGTCAAACATGATTAGAAAAACCTCGTTGGCTATCAAGATGATTTTCATAATGTTTTTGATCCAAGGTTAGCTGGTTACAAAATATCTTAGAATTAACTTGCACTTGAGGTCTTTAAAAAATTTCAAATTACTTATTTTGAAATTATTTTCCAACTTTACAACATGTATATTTTCTTTCTTCTTAGTTAAGTTAGTCTTCTCAAGTCATGCTGCCTTGTTAATGAACAATTTTGTTTATAACTTGAGGAGAACTTACTTGATCCTCTCTACTTATTTTCACATGCACAAATATAGTAGAGGTAATTGAAGAAGCATCAAATGAATTAAAACCTAAACCTTTTTTGCCATTTTAGATCATGGATTTTTCAAAAAGCATTTTGTTCATTTTATTTGAATGATACTCTAAAGTAAGTTTCACCTTCATAACGTTTTCCAAATCATCACGGGAGAAATAATTTTATTTACAATTAATTCTTCTTTTGTTCATATAATTCACTCTCCTTTTTGAATTGTTTGTTTCATTTCACAAGTTTTATTTTTCCATCTCCATGTAAGGATTTGAAATATCTCAATCTCTTTTACTCAAATTTAAATTGAATCAAAACATCCTCCCTTTCTCTAGACACAACGTTATCTTCTTCACAAACTTTGATCTTGTTTTATTAATTTGATATTGGATTTGTTTACCTTAATAGGCTCACGAAATAATTATTTATAGTAATGATTTATCTCACTCATCATTTCATCATTATCATATTAAATTTCATGGCCAGACTCACTAGAAGCATGTGAAGAGCTATTAACAACATAGTGATGAAAATTCGTATTCTTTATACTTACCCCTAGATCATATAAACCTGAAATATCCATAACAATCAAATAATCCATAACACAAAAGCACAAAATAGGATCTACTTTGGATGTTAAGCCCTAAACTGCGAAACCTAACTCTCATACCAATTTAAAGTGAAAGTGTACAACCACGGCTAGGGTTTGTGGGGTGGATTTTATTTTAAATATAAATATCATATTTTGGCAAGAACTCTCACGCCTTTTACATAATTTCTCAAATGAAAACTCACAAAACCCTTTCTTCTTTATCTCTAAATTGTTAAACCTCCATTAAAAAACATTCAAACATATTTTTGGGAGCTTTTCACTTTTATTTGTTAGACCTCTATGCATACATTCATTTTAAACACCCCCAGAGGATGGACCTTCTCTTTGCTGAAGCCAATCAGTGACTGATGATATGGGACTAGTCTATTTTTGTTGAGCTTTAAACCCTTAATGCGGTCCTAAAACATTACATTCGCTGAGCTGCCTCCAATAACAATTATGAAGGACACATCATACCCATGGACCCGGGTGCTGATGACCAAAGGGTCTTCATGAAGTTTCAAGATTCACTTAAAATCCATTCTTAAAAATTCCACCACTAAGGCGTCCATGTCCATTTTCTTCAAATTTCCTTGCTTCGGCTCTGACACAGCCAAGTTAACATCTAATATCTTGGCCATTGACTTTGACTCCGCTACATGAGCTTTAAGTTTGGCCGACTCTTTGCCACCCCATCTAATCAGTCACAATCATCTTTACATCGAAGGATATCATGTTCATCTAACCTTTGGCTTCTAAGATCTTAGGCGATAGATTTGGGTCATCTTCTTGACTATCTGATTCATCATCTTTTTTATTACCCGGGGCTTGTCATTTCCACTTTTCATCCTTTGACCCACTTAGCTTCTTTCTAGAGTCATCTTTGGCACCACTCCGGTCTACATACTTCTGGAGCTTTCCCTGCTTCAACATCTTCTCTATCTTATCTTTTAGAGAAAAATATTTATCATTGTGTGCCCGTGGTCTTAATGAAGCTCGTACCACTTTCTTTTATCCCTCTTATGAGGTGGGTACTTGAGTTTCTACGACTAGTGAAGCACCCTGTCTTCCATAATCTCATTGAGGATCATATATGGGTCTACTGTTAGGGGGCATAATTGGTGAACTTATCCTCAATCGATATTGTCTTCCCTTCCTTGTCTTTTGGTTTACCACCACAAGCGTCCTTCGTGTCTTCCTCTCTTGGTATCCATGGCCTCTTCCACATTCACGGGTCACCCGACCGAAGGTAGAAGTTCTGTTTTATTTTTTGGAGGATCCTCATAGAGTTTTCGTAGAAGTTTTCCTAGTTTTAGGCCACTAAAATAGCCTCCATGGCTATGTTCTCTTCATAGTCCTCTACTTATAACTTCTCTTTGTTAAATCGAGAGATGTAGTCCCTCAGATTTTTGTTTTTGCCTTGCTTCATGTTCAGGAGGTGGGTTAACATCTTTGGTGGTTTCATACTTAAGCAGAAGTTGTGGATAAACTTCTCGTCCAACTGCTTGAAGTTTTTAATTGAATTCTTGGGCAAGGATGTGTACCATATGTGGGGCGCCTACACGTCATCTCATCTGGGGTGGAGTATATGTCGGCCACCGACTGATACATTTATATGTGGTGCATTGGATTTGTACTTCCATCATAATTTGGGGTCACAGTGGGAGGTTTAAATTTGTCGGGAGTAGGAAAGCTCACTATCTTGGCGATAAAAGGAGACCCTTCTGCGTAACCTCGGTGGCCTGGGTCTCATCTATTCAACAGCATACCAGTCTTATCTTCCAACCTCTGGATGGAGTTGTTCCAGGGATACTCCTCTACCATAACATTGTATACGCCCCCTTTTTCAGTCTATTGGATCTAGTACCCACTCTTGTCTAGTAGTTCCCTATCAATTGTTTACCGCCTTTGTCTCCCCATCTCGGCCTTATTGTGGCTAACCATCATTAAGTCCGCCATCCTCCCTAGAGGCTGCATTAATAAGAGAACGGGAGATCCGATCACGCAAGTCTCCTACTGGGTTGAGATTTACAAATTTTGATCCTCTATTACGCCTATCAAAGGCTGAAGTCATTGGTTGTCCCTTTGGTGTCGGCCTAGTACTCTTTCCCTTATAGGTTCGAGCCGGGTGAATTCAGTCGCCTGAAACCTCATAGGGATTTCAATAATCTTCCTCATCATAGTCCTGGTCATTTAGACAATCTTGCACTTATTTTCCCAAGAGAAGACTCCTAGTATCAGCAACATCCCTCTGTCGCTAGTGGAACTAAGCCTCCTTCTGTGAGGCTGGAGTGGTCTCATTGTCATCAAATCTACTATTTCCCTGGCGGCTGGAGTGATAATCATGGCTGGATCATCTCGTGATATATCCAAGACACTTTGGCTGAATAATACCAACTGTTCTTGAATTTTTTATTATCTAGCTACTAAAGATCGCAGCGTCGAAACCACAACAACCATTTTTTATTAAGGTGGTGGTTGGCTTGAACTTTGGCCAACACCAGGAGGCAAATATGATGCCATAGCTCTGGTGAGGAGAAGAAACAAAGCTAGATGAACTGTAAGAAAGAACGAAGCTCAGAGAGCACAGTCAACTCTTTCAATGATGGTACATGCCCAACAATGATGGAGTCGGACACCATAAAAGGCATAAGTGAGCATTTAAGATGGAAGAGAAGAGGAAGAAAATCAATCTCTTCCCATAAACGGTGCCAAAATGATAATGCTATGAATTAACCACTTAAATTTATGTGTACAGTTTAAGCTCTAGCTAATTCAATAGTGGTGATATAGGAGCAGGAAAGTAAATGAAAGAGAAGGAGATGAGAGGAAGACATATAACACAAGATGTAAAGTGGTTTAGCCTCTGAAGGCCATTGATACATTGACTCAATCTTTCTCTCTCTAGATTACAATTCTGCAGAGTTTAGGCCATGGTTTTAATATCTCGATCCTTTCAAATGAAGAAAGAGAAGGTTTATATTGGCTTGGGGGTGCATAGTGCGCCCCCAAGCATGTTGCATGTGTGAGTGAGGTAAGTGATCCAATGAGGGATCAATACCTGTCTAGAAAATTCACAAATTATGGTGACAAAATATTCCCCCACGTGGGCTAGGGATCTGTTATAACTGCATGCTCCACGTGGACTAATGATGCCTAGTTCACGTGTGCCATATGAACTGTTGACGTCGGCTCTGATGGTCTCGGCTGAGCCGAGACTGACAAAGGCAATCTTCCAAATAAGTAGCTATGAAGATGAGTCTATGTATTATCTCTGCCTACCATGGTGGTACAAGACCGAGACGAGATGCACTAAGAGTAACCGTGAGATTAGCTCTACCCAGTGACTGTGAAGTGTCGAGGATGAGGCCTCGAAGGCTGAGACCTTTGAGGGTGACCCAAATTACATCGTCTGATGAATGTTGAGTGGTGTCGACCGAACCATGATGGGCTTGTAAAAGGACGGGTCCATTCTTATGTATATCAGATAGGGCCAGCCACAAGGATTTGGGGCCTAATGAAAAATTATAAAATTTGGCGTTTTATATAATGATTTTTTTTGCTGAAAATATATTGTGTATTTTTATGAGATAATAATGAATATTTTTTATTAATTATTGAACGACCAAATAACTTCTAAGTTGCTATCATATCAATGATCAAGTACAATGTACTATTTATAATCAACCCACACACGTCAAAAGACCTACAATGAATAGTCTAGTACTCCCCACCCCCCACCCCACCACACATACACACCCACCCACGCAATGACAAATAAAAAAACAAGGATAATAAATCGAAAATATTAATCAAATAACAATCCAACAATCAATCTACAAAATTCAGAAATATACTTTCTAGCAGACATGGTATATTATAAACAACTATCCAACAATCAATTTACAAAATTCCAACAACAATAAAATAACGGAACAATGAAACCTCTTTTGCTGAATTTGTAAATCAACTTTGAAAGCCCTTACTCGCCAAAAAAGAAAGTTGAAAAAACGTATAAAAGATTAACATTAAAAGAGTAACGTAAAAAAATTATCAATAGATTAAAAGGAACAAAATAGTTAACTAGTTCATGTTTTAATTATTTGTAATATTTTTTTTGATAATTTTTCAATAGAAAAAATTAGCAAAATATTAATTGTTTCAACTTAACACAAATAATAATAATAATAATAATAATAATAATAATGATAAAAAATAAATAAATAAATAAATAATAATAAGAACAACTTAACAAATCAAATTAACAGCATTTTTGATTTGTTGTTAAAGTCTAGATTGATAAAAAAAAAACCTAGATTAAAAAAAAGTAATATAAACCTCATGATTAAAATAAAGTTGTTAAAGTCTAGATTAATAAAATAATACAAGTTTACAACTATGATTAATTATAGATTAATAAAAACAAAAATAAACTTGTGAAATATTTATGGGTTGTGAGTGTCGAGATCAATAAATTTGTAACTAAATGTTTTAAAACTTTTGGAGTCATTTTGGATTTGAAAGATTGGTGGGTTTTTTATTTTTTAAACACGAATTAGTCTGGGTGAGTGTTGTTTGAAGTTAGAAGATGAAAAAGGTGGTGGGTTTCAAACAAAAGGAGTGAAAGGGAAGGACAAGGATAGAATGGAAAACTATTGTTCTAACTTGAGGGTTTCTTTAATAGACTTCTTATGTGGGACTTTTATTTGAGATATACTTGTGTGTATATATATATATATATAAATAAAATAATTAGGGGACTAAAAATTTAAACTATATTTGGGGGCCCAAGACGGTTGCCTCATTGGCCTACCTGTTGGGCCGACATTGCATGCAGAAGATAGAACATGCCTAAAACAAGTTGGTTATGCACATGGGATGAAAACACTTCTGTCCATACAGATGTAGGCAAGAATAATCGTTATCCATGTTGCGTTTTATAAAGACAAGCATTTCCTTTAACATAAATACAACACTTCACAATGTTACAAGATTACATTTTTTATTTTAAAAATAATTTTTAAAGTTAAGTGAAAATATGTGTGTGTGTGTGTGTGTGTATATCCTTTTGACGTTTACACCGATAACCCATAAAAGGAAATTCTTTAATGTAGGGGCAACACAAGTCTTTGGTGTTGAAGAGACGTATATGAGCTTCAGTATTAAATGGTCATCGATGTCTAGTGAACAAGACGATCTCTCAACAATCTATATTAAATCAAGCATTTTGGATTAATAGTGCATGATTCAAATGGATTTCATGCATTTTCAACCCCCAGTTTTTAATAGATTCTGCTAATGGCTTATTTTGACCATTAGTCAACATTTCTTTGTTATAATCCAAAAATATCCATTTTCCTAACCTCTAACTCATATCCCCTTTCTTTGTCTCTCTTTTTTTGCCAACCCCCATAGGGGATTAAGCTTCGAAGCTTCTAAAACACAAAAAATAAAATTTAATGTTTAAAAAAATTCATAAGTAAATCATCACCCAACCCAATATAATTATAAAACGTCCAAATTTTTTTTAAAATTTAACGATTGCTCCAAAAACATTACGTAAGTTATTTTTTTATCTTCCCAATTTTCACAAATATGCAAACAAATCTAGAGATACAAAAAATACTCAAAATTTTCGAACAAAACCCAAAAAATGCAATTCTAAAAAAATTAAAAAAACACAAAAATATAAAATCAAATTCGAGATATATAAAGATTTAAAAAATAAAAATAGTTATGAGAATACTTTTCCTTATCTAGATTTTTTTGCATGACGTGAACATTGCAATGCAAAGAAATCCTGAAAAAATATAAAATGAGCGATAAACGAGGAAGAGCTGAGTTTTTATGCATTTTCTAGGTCTTTTTCAATAAAAGAAACTGGAAAAATAAAAAGGAAAAGTAAATAAATATATAAAAAGATGAAAGAGAGAGGGCAGGGGGACTAAATCCATATCAGACCTGGACACACACACACGCGCGCGCGCGCGCGCACACACACACACACACACACACACACACACATATATATATATATATATATATATATATATATATATATATATATATATATTCAAATAAATTTACACGAATAAAAATATGAAATTCCAAAATAAATTGAGTGAAAATTTGAAAAATAAAAAACAAAACAAGAAAATTACAAAGCTATCTATATTAATATGTGTTCCCATGTGTGTTTAGATTCCGAGAGAGAAATTGGATTTGAAAACGAAAAAAAATTCTCTCTTGAGAGAGGAGAGGGTGATGAGTGCATTATTTTGCATGAATTATGCCCAAATCTAGGCATTATTAGGCCCATTGTATCATAACTAATGAGCTTTTAGAATCATTTTAGTATTTTAGTAGAAAAATGCAAGTTGGAAGAATATTCGAGTAAAAAAATTAATTTTCGCAATTTCGGAAGGTGAACTCCTAATTTCAAAAACTTTAAAAGCCTAGAATTAAATTTTTAGATATTTATCTGAACAATATAATGTCCCCCTGAAATTTGGTTGAAATTCAAGTTGAAACAAGTAAAATATGAACTTCAGTAGTTAAAATGCAACTAAAGGGTATTTTATAATTTTATAAAATGTTATGGACCTAAATTGGAAGTAATTATTTTTGTTTTGTATTTTAGAGGTACCTTGTAATTTTGGACAACAAAAGAATTGATATGTAAAATTTGTTATGATACATCGTGACACGACACGGTTAACACAGCTGTACTAAATGATTTTTATTAATTCACTCAAGTGTTCGCTAAGGCTATATCATAGCTTTTTGGAAAGGCATTTAAAAAACTTGGAACTTTAAAGTTTGGCAAAAATGAGATTTTGAAGACGGGGGTCAAAAATGTTATTAAAGTTGGTGATGTGAATGGTGACAAAAATTAGGGATAATAATTATATAAAAGGACTTCCTAATTATTTCTAACTCTTTTTGGGACCCCATGAGATAATTACCAATCCAAATACAGTCAACCAATTTGAGTTTTACCCCAAACAATATACATTACATCTTGGCCTATAAAAGGGACCTTTGGGCTCATTTTTTCACATATAATTTTAGGGACACAATTTTTTGATAGAATTTTATTTTCTTAGTGAGTCAATTTATGTGCAATTTGGGGAGGAAAATTTGCAATTGGATTCAAGTTTTGGAGATCGAACTTGTAAGTTGGTTATTAATGATAATTTTTATTTCATCTTGCAATTCGTTTGTTTCAATTATGTTTCTAGATTAAATTAATTGCTAGGATTAGGTGAAGTTTTCCATGATTAGTTAGTATATTTTTAATTAGTTCTAATTCGGTTAAATTTTCTATGTGTTCAAAAATGTTTTTAATTTGTATATATTGATATACCCACTACTGGTACTAAAGCCGGGGAAATGCTAAGTGTAAGGACGTTGCCTAAGAATAGACAGGTCGCGGCCCATCTCAGTATATCTTACACATGGCCTCTGCCTGCCACCCCTTATAGTCGCTTCCTGGGCACAGACAGGCTGCGACAAGTACCTGGACTGTTAAGAGCCACAACCACCTACACCTTCAGCAATGTATAACCTACCGTGGACTCCACCACGTCAGCATTTACTTGCCAATTATCATACTTCTTGCAGAATTCACTAATCGTAAAACTTATCCATTTTCATGCGCTTCGTGCACGCGACATCACCTTTTGACCTCTATAAATATAAGTTCTCACCCTAAAGTTTGGGAAACTAATTGGCAGCGAAGCCCTGCCTAAATCTCTACTCTCCCTCTCTCTGGAATCTCCTAAACTACTTGAGAGTACTGCACGTCACAGCGTTCTCGGACTTATTTTATAAGCTGCATCTCTGGCTGCACAACACTGCTATTCTCATGTATTCTCCTCTCTTTCTCTCTTGTATGCCTCCAATAGAAACCCAATCTTGTACTAATGAACACACATAATGAGAGTAGGGTAGGAATGTGGATGTAGGCTCGTTTTTATAGCCGAACCACTCCATATCTTGTGTATTTCTCCTCTTACTTGCTTATTTTATTTTATTATACTTGATGTGGTGGTTGAGAATGATATATATGTGTGTGTGTGTGTGTGTGTGTGTGTGTGTGAGATTTCTCACATCATTAGTATTCATTGGATAATCATGAGAGTGATATTTTAAACATTCGTCTACAATTTCAAATTTTATATTCTTTGATAATTTTTCTTACCTTTGATGTATTATGCTTATGTTAAGTCGTTTGATAGTTCATGCTTATGTTTGACAACTTATTCTTAGAAGTGAGTTTTCATTTTTTTAGGAAATGTGAATTTAATCCATCTAAACGAGTTTTGAAAATATTTTTTCAACACTAATGTTTCATATTCCGAAATTTACATGACGAGAGTCAGTAATATTTTGAGTTATAAAAAGGGAATATGAATTAGACTAATTAATCACCAACGAGTATGAATAGTAAATGAATCCGGCGTCTTAGTAATTTTGCCATACCTATTACATATCGTGTGTTTGCTTTCCATAATTATTTTTATTTTATTTATTCTCTACATTATATTTCTTCTCTATATACTTTTTCCAGAAGAAATTTTTATATTTTCAGAATATAAAAAAATGTTTCATAAGTGTGTGTGATTGTTTTATTTTATTTTTATTTTTTTTCTTTCGTGTTAACTACACCGTTTGTGCTTGTGTCATATTGTTTTAGTTTCTATTTCTTGGGTCTCATTTTACACTTGGTGTAGTTGTGTCGTGTTATTTTTCAGTAGAACATTCAAAAGAAAAGTATACAAAAAGAAAAGCTAAAAAAAGGGCAAAAGTTGAAAATTTCAAAAAAGTGTGCAATGGTGTGCGAACATGAATGATACTTTTGAAATCTTTCCATTAACATAAGGAACTCTCGAGAATGACTAAAATGTAGAAGACGTTTCCCCCGTTCGACGTCAATGTGAACTTCATCCCGGTATAAACAAGTTACTGTATGCTCCAACGCAGTTTAATTTCGCATTGAAATTAAAACGTTGTATAAATTGACTTAAGGCCACAACCCGTGTGAAGGATAAGGTTGGGATTTCATCACTCTTTTTTGTCCTAAAATCATTAATTAACCATGCATTTTCATATCCCGATCCATCACATTTAATTTAAAATCAATCAGACATTGACCTTAAGGTATCACATAGATTGTATGAAACCTCTTAACGAGGCAAAAATTAAAAGTTGTTCTAACATGAACTTGTCAAATTGATTCCATTTACGTTGTTTAGGATTGGTAGTCTTAATGTGTGTTCGTACCGATCACCTACATGGACGTAAAATAGGGATTTGAAGCGATAACCATAGTTGGTTGTCTATTAAATTGTCCTTCGTTAAAGAGAAGGAGGTGTCTAATTAGGGAGATTAATTTGACGAATCATGTTGTCATTGACTAATCTCTAGAAAGTTAGATTTTAAAATTGAAATTCCCCTCACCTAAATTAGATAATTAAAATTGGACTGTGTTAGTTTTGGATTTAAGTGGTTTGAGTAAAAGTATTTGCCTTTTCTTTCGTTAATAAAATTTAAGATTCAAAAATAAAAAAATAGATAAAAATATTAAAAAGTAAAGATAAAGAAATTCGAGTGCGACACATTATGTATGTGTTATTAGTTTTAAGATAATACACGTCGATTAACGAGTGAGGAATCCATCGATTTCTCGATCACCTTTATCTGAAGAGTCTCAATTTTCTCTAAAATAGGAGATGAAGTAGCACCCTGAACACATATGGACTACAAATAACCTAATAAGTCGAGTCAACCATCGTGTATCCTTATTCCTCCGCATGATGCTAATAAATTCGAATTTCGAAAGGGGACCATCCAAATGTTACATGTGTTTTGAGGTACAGAGAAAGAAGACCGTACTTGCACATACGTTAATTTGATGAGTTTTGCGGAACTATGAAATACCAACAACTCCTCGATGATGTTGTTAGACTGAAATTTTTCCCATTCTCATTAAAAGGGAAGGTGAAAAAGTTAGTTATTAGCACTCGAACCCCACTCCATCACTATATGGAACCAAATGAATATAGAGTTTCTCTAAAAATTCTTCCTAAACTAAAAGACAACATTGATACGTCACGCCTGAAACACATAGGGAGAATCACTTTCTATATACTTAGAATGATTCAAGGACATGATACAACAATGTCCATATCATGGGATCGAATTAGGACACTTAGTCAAAATCCTCTACGAAGGGTTTAATTTTAACACTTGAGAAATTTTGGAATCAATATGCAATGATGACTTTACAAAAAAGAGTGAAAATGATGCCTGGAACTTTCTAGAGGCCATAGATAAAAAATCCCAACACTGGGAACTCAATCTAGAATTTAGGCTAATCCCGACCAATATTGGTACCAAGTAACAAGTTTACCATAATTTTGATGTAAGTGCTAAAATGGTACTTTGGTCTATCGTTTTGAAGCACTTGAAATGAGAAAAGTGGGAACCCATGTCGAATCAATGACCATCCAACACGTAGCCACCCTTATGTGTTTACATTACAATGCGTTTGATCATTTGTTTGAAAATTTTTGCACACTCTCGGCTAATAAGTCTTTAGCCGAGCAAGCGAACACACTATAAAAAAATAGGCCAATGTACAACCTACATTCGAATTCCTACAATTGGAGATAGAAATTCCAACCCAGTATTTCACGGTCTAAAGGTTTGTAACAAGGAGTAAAAGCTTTACTAACCCACCAGCGGGTAATAAAATACTCCTCCCGCTCTTACATATCTTACGCCCCTAGAAGTTCAATCTCTCAAGGATTCTTTAGTATTGCTCATCCAAAATGAACTCCAATTCCAACAACAGCCTTAACGAGAGAGAAAGGGAAGTTCCCATGTCAACCTGAACCCAACCCAAAGGGTAACATGTATTGAACCCAATATTCCATTCAAAATGTTTCCAGTTCATCACAAACACAAGAGTATGTTCAAGACATTATCATCCTTAGGTCCAAAAAGGAAGACACCAAGGTCCAAAAGTCGATAAAAAATGAAACTGAAAAAGTCGAGGAGAAATAAGACCCCCCACTTAACCATGAAAATGGTTAGGGTCAAGTCACTCCCCCACCCAAGTCCTCTGAGCCATCCGTAGTGACCTACATCCCTAAAGTTCTATTTCCCCAACATTTGGTTCCTCAAAAGAAGAAGGCACAAGTGGACAAGATGTTGGAAGTCATCAAGAAAGTACACATTAATATCCCACTACTAGACGTTATACAACAGGTCCCATCTTACACTAAATTTTTTAAAGGACCATTGTACCTTCAAGAGGACTACCAATGTTCCAAAGAAAGTGTTTCTCGCCGAACAAGAAAGCTCAATTATTTGATATAAAACTCCTGTAAAGTGTAAGAATCACGGGATATCGATGATCTCTATCTTGACAGGAGAACACACTATCGAGAAAGCTCTCTTATATTTAGGGGCAAGCATGAACCTTTTTTCATACATTGTGTACGAGAAACTAGGTTTAGGGGAGCTGAAGCCAACTATGATGACCTTGTCCTTAGCTGATCGATCCGTTATGGTATATAGAAGTATTATAAAGGATTTTTTTTTATTAAAGTTGGTGATTTTTTTATTTCCTGTAAACTTTGTGGTCTTAGATACACAACATATTATAAACCCATCCACGCAAATCCTAATCACCTCGGTCGACCCTTTTTTGGCCACTTCTGATGTTGTCATTCAATGTTGTAATAGGCAAGCGAATCTCTTATTTGGGAATATGACCTTAGGCCTCAATGTGTTCAACCTAAAGAATTAACCATAGAATGAGGGAGAAAATGAAGTCAAGTATGTTCTAAGAAATGGGCTATCTCACTACTCCACAATATAGTGACACTATCGAACTAAGTGCTTGGCCACCTGATTTGTCTCTAGATATGAGTCCTCGAGAATTCAAAGAAGAATTTTGGTTGGTTGAGTAAGATTTCACTATTAAAGTACAATAATTATTAGACTCATCTTGTTACTAAGATGACAACACATGGACGATAGGATAGATCAATTCCTTCTCAGTGAATGCCTTTTGAGAGTATGCTGTCACATGAGGTTTTATCTAATAGGATGCGATAGTTAGGAATCATTCAAGTGTTTCTACCTAGTGGTGCATGTTTTATCATAGTTCACTATTCTTTCCCACAACGTTAGTCATATTTTTCATTTGACCATTTCGATGAGATTGATGACGGGGCTACATTTTCGGTCAATTTAGGATTCGATTTATTTATTCTCGAGTTTGAGGGGAACCAAGGCATAACATGTCATTCAGGATTTTGTTATAATATCCTATTCGTGTTTGACCATCCACGTCATACCTTAATGACGTATCACCACAATTTTACTCACTACATTCATTGTGTGCCTTCATGTGTGTATATTGTCTATCAGTTGATTCCCAATTGTTTTGACTTTTGATTTATAATGGAAGGCATGTGAGATCGGCTGCAAGTTGGTAATACAAGTGCAAGTTCACAAGTAATGTCGTCCTTTATTTCTATACTTTATTTTCCTTGTCCATATTTTTATTTGACCATACATTTCCGACAATGTAAAATTTAGGTTTGGGGTAAGGCTGGTATCCTTAAATAAATGTAAAAAATGAAAATTTTCTATAAAAAAAAGTTCAATTTTTTTCAAAAATCCAAAAGGGTTTTCAATATGATTAAGTTTTGAAACAATTTCTCAATATTGAATTAATTCATGGATCTATCAACTTATGAAATTTGGACACATTATCCAAAAATTTGATCGAAAATATAGTTAGTGGAAATTTAACATGCTTAACAAATAAATGTGGAGATTTTGACCCGTGGAGATTTTGTGCCTTTCATCATTTGCGAAATATTTAAATCAATCCGTGTTAAAATAACTCAAACTTTTCTTCAATAAAATTTCATTTATGATCTCAATTTTGTTATTTTGTTCAATTATTGAAAACAATAGGGAAAAATAAGAACCTTAAATACTAGAAGTCTTAGTAGGTCATCTTGAGACATAAATAAACTTGACAACACTTGAGAACTAAGATTAGGTTATCGTTTGAAATCCAAAATTAAGCCTAAATTCCGAACTCTTTACATTATTCCTTTGCAAGCACATTTGAACTGAAATAAAAATTAAGTATTTTGTTGAAAATCCAAATTTCTACCTTATTCCAACTCGGAGATTAAAAGCCCATAAAAAGAAGCCATGCTCATTTTTATAAGCATACAAGGGCAAAATTACAGTAGGAAAAATGTCAAAAGAAAATAAAGTTGAAAAAATGATACGTGAAAAGAAAACAATAAAAAATGAAAAAAACAAAGAATGAGAAAATGAAATGAAAATGAAAAGAAAAGTGATGTTAGTTTGAAAGTTAAAAGAAAACGGAAAAGTAAAAAGAGAAAGAAAATGAAAAAAGAAAATAGAGATTGAAAAAAGTTTCTAAAAGTCAAAATATAGAAAAACCTCAATATTCTCAAAAAACATTAAACTCCGAAAATCTTTCTTTCTAACCAAAACCTGAGCTTACAATACAATTGAAGAAAGTCCTAATCAATCTCAAGAGGAGTTAGTTATAATGTTGAGAGATGATGAATATGATGTATGTTGCAACTCATTATTTTCAAAAAGTAATCGATTTTCACGAGATCATATTCATCCATTAATAAAGACCTTTTTTCGATCATGCATATGTGAAATTTGTTCATTTAAACTTACTATTTTTTCAACATATATCGAGAGAGAAATATCCCATCTATGATTGTTCGATTATGAGTGTAGCCCATGTGATTTTGAATCAATTTTTTTTATAAGAAATATAAAAATCAAATCTTTTGAAATGGATGGTTATATTGGCTTTGCACACATCCACGATAAATTGATTTTGAAAAGTGAAATTCTACTATATTAATGAAGTTTGCATTCAAAGTTAGTTATAAATTTTTTTTGTCTTTTATATTGAATTATTTTTTTTAATTCTCTGGGTATATTCACTTAGAATTCTCAAGAGACAAAATTCATCCACTAGAGCAATTTAAGAGCTTAATGGTTTGTTGCACGTGATAAATGCAATCGTAATTCCTACGAAAGTGAGTTAAATTTTAAATTTGAATTCTGCTCAAGGACTAGCAAAGTAGAGGTTTGGGGTATTTGATGAGTGCATTATTTTGTATGAATTGTGCCCAAATCTAGGCCTTGTTAGGCCCATTGTATCGTAACTAATGAGTCGTTAGAGTCATTTTAGTATTTTAGGAGGAAAATGCAAGTTTGAAGAAATTTCGAGTTAAAAAATGTAAATTTAGCATCCTCAGAGGGTGAAATCCTAATTTCAAAAATTGTAAAGGCATAAAATTAATTATTAAATGTTTATCTCAACAATATAAGGTCCCCCCTAAAATTTGGTTGAATTTTGAGTTGAAACAAGTAAAATATGAACTTCAAAGGTTAAAATGCAAATAAAGGGATAATTTTATAATTTCCTAAAATGTTACTGATCTAAATTTGAATTAATTATTTTTATTTTTTATTTTTATAGGTACCCTGGATGTTTGGACAACAAAAGAGTTAATACGCAAAATTTGTTATGATGTGTGGTGACACAACACGTTTGACACAACTATACTAAATGATTTTTATAAATTCACTCTAGTGTTGTTGAGGCCATGCCATAGATTTTCAAAAAGGTTTTTAAAAGACTCACAACTTCGAAGTTCGGGCAATAATGAGATTTTGAAGTTTCGGGGGCCAAAAATACGAATAAAATTGACGATATGAATAGTGACGTGAATAATGACGAAAATTGGGAGATAATGATTTAAAAAAGATTTTCCAATTATTTCCAACTCTTCCTAAGACAACATGAGATAATTACCAATCCAAATACAACCAACCAAATGGAGTTTTACCCCAAACTAACTACCGCACATCTTGGCCTATAAAAAGGAACCTTTGGCTCACTTTTTCACACACAATTTTAGGGACACAATTTTAAAGTAGAATTCTATTTTTTATGTGAGGCAATTTGTGTGTGAGTTTAGGAGGAAATTTTTTACTTGGATTCAAGACTAGGAACTCGAATTCATAAGTTAATTATAAATGATAATTTTTATTTTATCTAATAATTTGTTTGTTTAGATTATATTTTTAGCTTAAATTAATTACTAGGATTAGATGAAGTTTGACATGATTACTTAGTGGGATTTTAGTTAGTTCTAATTCAATTTAATTCCTTATGTGTTCTAAAACATTTTCAAACATTTGTATTCATTAAATTAGTCATGAGAGTTATATTTTAAACCTTAGAATTTATTTTCAAAATTTATATTCTTCGATAATGTGTGCTTACACTTAATGGATTATACTTACGTTAAGTCGTTTGATAGTCCATGCTTATGTTTGACAAGTTATGCTTAGAAGTGAGTTTTAATTTTGTTTAGGGAATGCGAATTTATTCCAAATCTAAAAGAGTTATAAAAAAAATTGAACTTAACTTTTGATATTTTGAAATTTACGTGACGAGAGTCAGTAATATTTTGAGTTATAAAAAGAGAATGTGAATTAGACTAATTAATCACCAATAAGTACGAATTGTAAATAGATCTGATATCCTAGTAATTTTTCCATACTTATTACATATCTTGTGCTTGCTTTTAGTAGTTTCTTTTATTTTATTTCTTCTCTACATAATATGTCATACCCAAATTTAGTCTAATTGAAAAGTTATAATTATTTTAAATATTAAAATTGACAAATCTTTGTGGGTTTGACTCGTACTTACACTCGTTATTCTATAATAGCTTGTGCACTTGATGTAGGACGGGAGATGAGAGATGGGATGTGAGGTGGTGTATGGTGGGCGATGGACTTTTATTGGCGGGGTGTTAGGATGGTTTTCCTTGAGTTGAGGATATATAAGGGTTGAGAGGTAAAAAGAAGAGTTTGAGGTTGTTGGGTTGGGGTCATATAGGGATAGGTTTTTTTGCTTGTTTGTATTTTTTGTTATTTTTAATATATTTAAAAAAGTATCCTGGTAAATTAATATCCTCTTTGTAAAAAAAAAGGTATTCTGGTAACTTTATAAAAACATAATAGTTAAAATTAGTCAATTCATAATCCTATTAAAAAAATGGGAGCAAATGGTGCATTATTATTTCTTTTTTTTTTTTGGGGGGGGGGGGGGGGGGGGGGGGGGGGGGAAGAGTGGGGGTGTGGTCAATCCAAATATAACAAAAACTAATAGGGCACATGTACAAGTAACCCTTTATATTTTTCCCCTTTTATTTATCATCAAGGACAGTTTAGTTGCTCAACAAGTAACAGTCACAGAAAGTCAACTCACATATTCAATTTAAATTGAGTAGCAATGGTGCAATGGTTTTTTATTTGTTGTTACTCCCTAAACGGGCTTAACTATCACTGCCCATATCCAAATAACTCTAAATTGTAAATCATAGCAAGGAAATGAATTCTATGGATAACGGTATCAACCTCTCAAGTTATAACATCTTCAGAGAAATACAACTTCAACTCTCATAATTTTCTTCAATAGTAGATGGGATCTGGAGAGAGATTATGAGGTAACACAACCCGTTTATAGATAAATATTTAATGATGATATGTGAGGAGGCCCGAACTATCTTCCCTAAAACATGAATCAACCTACCTTAGGAACCATGCATCGCCCTCCATTGGACTTGCTTTAGTCTATTTAAACGCTGCATCACATTTATTTTCAACCATTGAGAAAAGGACCATGCCAGCTCATCAAAAGAACTAGCATTTGGGATTTATGACCCAAAGGAATGGATCTTCAAGTTGTTTCCCATTAGATTGTGAATTATAAATTATAAAGAGTTTGGATCTTTAGACCAAACATGTGACCAACGAGACTTGTGAAACTAACAGTATATCAAAGAAAAAGTATTTTGCATGATAAAACCACAATTGTTATATGATCACACTTCACTATCTTTTCTATTATTTACTTTAGATAAAAATAAACACTCAATACATGATGAGAAACAAGTGCGAGGACCATATCATAAATCCAACCAAATCCTCAAGTCAATAATCATTTCAGTGAAGATACGAATCATCAAACATGGACAATGAATAAGTATCATTCATCTACAATCAAGTCCAAGACATTCATAACTACAAACCACTGAAGTAATATCATTCAAATAAAATCCAAGCCATAAAAAAATCACCACTCATCTACAAGAAAGCCCAAGACATACACAACATATTCCCATGCACAAAGAAGAAGTATTGTTCAAATCCAAGCCTTACAATGAAGAGATATTATTATAAGACTAAGTTGTTCATAACATATTCCCAATTAATGAATTATAATTATCTAAGATCAAAGAGAAGCTATGCACTATATCATCAAAGTGTTCATCCTATGATTTCATGCACAAAATAAAATTGAAGAAAAGACGAAGCCAGTTCATACCAAAAGAATGCAAACATGCAAGCAGTCTGATCTCATCTCAAGGCATATATGTTCAAGTAAACAAATACCAAGGAAAATAATTAATATTATCCAAAATCATCCATACCATGAGATCATGAATAAATAAAATAAAAGATGTGAAGATCAAGAAAATCAATCTTCCCATTCCATGCAAGAAGAAGCAAAGAGTTCAATGATTCGGAGAAGAAAGTCAACCAAGGGACACAACCATAATCAAACTAAAGCAATAATAGGACTTGTTTCAGGAAGTAACACTCCTATAAAAATGATCAATTGATTCAAGAAAAGTTTTTCTGAAGTTTCAAAGGTTTATGACAATTTGTAACAAAGTAAACAATCTCAAAAAAGCAAGTACAAATTTCAAACCTTCCTCCTAAAATCACCCTTAACCATTCCCCAAAGTTTGAGATAATTTTGCATTTCCCCCAATTAGAGTTGATTCTATGTGAGTTAGAGTCACCTCCATCAGAGTTAGAGTCGACTCGAGATTCGAATATCGAGGAAGGTATTTTAGTCCAAAAAAGGAATATTTTTTCTCTTAGATAAAAAGTTCAAAGAACGAGTTTTAGAAGTGTTATGCCTATACATAGAGTCAACTTTTTACACAGAGTCGACTTTAATTGTATTTTGGTCAAAATTTTCAATATCTCTTTTTTGAATTTTGAATTGACAAAGCCTTTAAATTATATCAAACTACCCTCCAACGACTAGTTTTTTAAAAGCCCATAAAAAGACCCATTTGGCTTCCTTTAAAAATACATAAGCTATTATTACCTTATCCCAACAATATAAGTTTCATCATAAATCTTGTGTCATTTCATATTTGTGTTGTTAGAGAAAAACCAAGTTACTAAACCTATTAAGAGTTTTAAACTTAAAAACTCCATTAAAGCCAAAATTTTCAAGAAACACAACTTGAAATAAGAGATTCCAACTCAATGCATATTTAAGAAAAGTTCAAAACCCCAAACCTACATGTGCTAAATATCTAAAACCTAACCCTTGTGAAAATTTTACTTCTGATTGTTTGAAAGTTTACATTTCTAGAGAGAGAATAAATCCATTTCACCATTATTTATTATTGAAGCAACATTTGTTTTAAACTATTGTTATGAAACTTATTGTTGTTATTATTATTTAACTTAATTGTATCTTCATGACCAATAGTGCCATAGTTGCAGGGAGTTAATGTGGAATTAGACCCTGGGTGGTGCTTGCATGTGTTTCGCTTGGGAAAGAAAGATTTATCATCTTGTTAGTTGCAGTTTGCAAGGTGTAATAAATCCTTGTGAGGTTGTTGGTTCTATCTTAGTGAACCGGAGATAGTGGAGCTTCCAGAGTACCATCTCGGTGTGTATGTAGACTATGCTGAACCACGTAAAGATATTCGATCCATTTTTCCTCCCTTACTCCCTTTACATTCATGAGTTACAATAATATGCTTAGTACTTATATTTCATAAATGTGAATGTGTATGGATGCAAGATAACAAAAGAGAAATAATTTTATCAACAAACTTAAAAAATGTTCTAACCAAGCTAGAAAGTCTATAAAATGATTTCTAAAAAGAACGAAAGAACTTTGAATATGAAAAAACTCAATTAAATGTCAATATCCCAATTTACCTCCCTCTTGAGATAATTTTCAAAGCAATAGGTGATAAAAGTTGAAAACAAATCTAGGACATTCTAAACAAATGAACCAACAAAATAAAACTAATTCACTCAACTTGACTATCGAGGTTTTCCATTCAGATTACTTCAAAAATCATTTGATGATTGAGAAGATTCTCAAGGAATCTTTAAACTTGAAAAAATGATAAGTCGTAATCTCATAAACCCATTTTCACTCAAATAAAATGAGGTCAACTTAATTTCCATGTTGTCTTCCAAAGAGAAGGATTAATATAGAATGAAGACGAAGACCTATATCACTTTTTAGTAGCCAATTCCATTTTCTAAATAGACTATCATATGATACCTAAAATTGATTGTATACCCATGAAATGTGCAGCCAAATAAGCCAATTTAGCAATTTAATAACAATAAAGGTACTTTTTATCACTTCATGGACCTTCACAGTCAAGATTTCAACACTTTTTCTCTATGTTAACTCATATCACAATGGTTAATCAAATAGTCGATCATAAATGTTGTACAATTCGTGGATTCTAGAGTTTCCACCTTGAAACTAGGAAGGGTTGGAACCCAACAATTATTCCACATATCTATGAAATTCTCGTATCCTATTTGTTAAAACAACTGGAACATTGGGATATCTCTAACATCCAAAAAGCTAGATCAAATTATGGATGGTTTACTCCAACATTTTGCCTCATAGAAACACAAAGATGAAAGTAAATATGCTTGAGGACCCTTGCACTATGATATGAGACTAACATTCAAAATTCGCTTATTTAAGAAACCATAGTAAAGAGTTTTAAATATCTTAATCGAAGGACCTCCCCCCCCCCCCCCCCCACCACCACCACACACTCACACTCTTTGGGAGTCACGAAACTGTCCCAATCGATGTAGTTAATACACCTTTTTATCTTCGAACCCCTTTCAATAATATTAATGCATTAGACTGTGAGATCTTTACATGGATTATTAATGGATGAGATACATGAAATTTCATAAGTAGATACCTATTTGGGGCACACATTTGAGAAGAACCTCACAACCTTGTTGTGACAAGAATGAGTTTTTCCAACTGTTAACTTTATCTATCAAGGTGCCACATAAGTAGGATAAGGAATAAAAAATATGCCTGTCCATAAAGGAATGTTTTCCTATATATTTAGTGTAATAAGTGCATTATGAAGGTGGCCAAATTTTGGGGGGTATCGCGGGAGAAATGAATTTTAGATTTGTCAAAATTATCTTACTCAAGATATATTAATAAGATAAACGGTTTCAAGGAAATGGTGGAACTCTTGGATATTAGATTTAAGGAAGACATTGGAATCATAAAAAAAAGGGAAGACTAGATATTTGTGACAGTCACAACTCGAATGAATAATTCGGAGTGCCCTTTTATGAACACCTTTAAGTAAAGGGAAAATGTATAGCATTTTGAGTGAAAAGAAAGATAGGTGAAAAGGTGTCCCCTGGTCTCAATCCTCTTTGGGGTATGTATTACATCTTATTTACACATTTTTCAAAATGTTAAACATGATCATGGATATGCATTGGTATATAAGACAAATTCAATAAAAGGCAAAATCCATATTTTTCATAATGGCCATAAAAAGTCCCTTCCACCCAATCTGATGCCTTATAAAATTGAGTTTTGTATCAGTCTCTATTTCCTTCAATTTCTTTCCTTTTATAGTAATGAAAATATTCATAAGAAATAATGATATCAATGTGAATAGACACGAAAGTAATGAAGTCCCTTAGTTTTGAGAAATAATCATATCCATGAATGGTTTTATCCTATTAGCAAGGGATTTTATAAGATTTTGTATTAACATTTGGCAAGTTGATTTTAAAAAATTAGGATAAAATTAAAGACTTGTGACTTTAGGGATGGTAATAAGATTGTAAGGACAAAATCCCCAATTGAGTCCATTTTATGTAATTGATTTATTCCCGAAACAAAACTTATTTGAGTCATAGATAGATTTTATAATTATCACGATTCCCACAATGTCTATGACGTGTTTGTTGAAGACGTAGCGGCCAAGCTTCAAATATTTATCATGTCGTGTTTTATTTGGGGCACATTTTATGTCATCATCATATTGTGATCTCTCAAGTATGAATGTGAAATGTTTATGAGACTCAAATAATGTTTTAGAGGATAAATATTTTATTTATAAATGATTTTAAAAGGTTTTAAATTCGTTTATTCTAAAATAAACATCATTTAGAGTCGTATGAAACACTAACCTTAGATTAAGTGGTTCAAACGACATAAGATGTTGTTCGAACGACATCTCACAGTCGTTAGAACGACATGTGGTTCTCGTTTGTCGATTTAATTTTATTATTTAAGGTAGTGTTAGCTCAGAATTTCATAAGGTGTGCAGAATCGAAATATTATTTGACAGTTTCGTTTTTCTGCACAAAAAATTTCTAAAGTTTTCAAAGATAAAAACCATCCATAGAGTTTTCAATATTTATGCTTTCATATATAATTACTATAGATATATTATTTGCACCATCAGGGATGTGTTAATCTCGTTTGAACATTATCCGTTGGGTTTTGCAGTGTAGAAACAGAGGAGTCCGTGTTCCAAACTATTGACGGTTGCCAAGCAGCATCGGTGGACATCGAGGCACTCGTGGACGCATGTGCTGTGGACGAGTATCATAGAATGATTTTTTTGGGCACTTTGGAAGAAATATTAAAGAAAAGAAGAGCTTCAAGGTTTGTGTGGATCGAGTCGTTATGTAAGTCTGTCTGTCTTCCTTTGTAACCCCGTATCATAGTGATTATCTGGCTTGGGTCGTCTGAGGTTTTTTCTCTTTGTGGTTTCCTCATACATCCGGAGTTGTGAAATTGTTTATTTTACTTGCTTTAATCATCTAGATGTATGTTTAGGATTAAACAAGATAAAATTGGACTTGATTGAAATTGATTCACAAAATTGGTGCGCGTTTAAATTGGAAAAAGTTTTGTGAAAGAAAATTTGTTTTTGCCATCCTTAAAGAATATTTGAGATAAAAAAAGGGGCCTACAAATTGGTATCAGAGCTAGAAACATATTTTTTTATGTGTTGATCCCTTGTGCTTTAAGGATGAATTTCGAAAATTTTTAAAATTTTAGAGCTCCTATTTTTTATGGCACAAATTATGCTTATTCAAAAATGCGAATGCAAAGTGCTTTAAAATCAATTGATGATCGTGTGTGCTCAGCGGTCGAAAAGGGTTGGACACCACCGATCACATGAGAGGGAGAGGCCATTAATATAAAACCAATTGAGTCGTTGATCGAAGTCGAACATAGACTTTCACTTTATAATTATATAGGTCTTAATGTTATTTCCTCATATGTCACACTCGAAGAATATAATAGAATCATGCCGTGTGAAACTTCAAAAGAGGCTTGGGATATTCTTGCACTTACTCACTAGAGCACTAGCACAGTTAGGGTGTCTAAACTTCCAAACCTCACTACACAGTTTGAGATGATTAAGATGTTAGAGAGTGAGTCATTTGATGAGTTTTACGCTAGATTGTCCAACATAGTCAACTCGTCATTTAACTTGGGAAAAAAATGCCCGACAACCGAGTCATAAAGAAAATCTTAAGGTCGTTGCCTAGTAGATTTGATCCCAAAGTGACTATTTTAAACTCCTTGGGTATGCTTGAATCAACGAAAATAGAAGAGATTGTAGGTGATTTACAAACTTATGAGCTTGACATGCTTACCTACAAGCAAGCGCCAAATAAAGAAAAGGGCATTGCTTTGAAAGCTCTGAATAAGGATACTAAAGTTTTGGATGATTATTCCGATTCTAATTTTTAGGATGTAGCTTTGTTGGAAAATAAGTTCAAAAAGTTTCTTAAGTTCCAAAAGCAATCGAAAGATGCCAAAAGACTTGAGAAATCCAAGAACAACAAGGTTGATCTTGCCCCTGAGAATGAGAGTGAGAATGTTAAGAGAGATGAGTTGGATAGTTATTTTGGTTATGAGGGTTATGGTCACAAGGTAGCAGAGTGCTCCACTAGACTTAAGAAGGAGGATAAGAAACCGATAGAATATAATGCCATCTTAAGTTATTGTGACCGAAAGAGGGAGAGAGTTCCCCCATTGAGAGCAACTTTATAGCAATCATGGCATGCCACGTGAGCGATGAACATAAATCTTCTCATAAAGATTATCATATGAATGATACTTCTAAGGCCGTTGAGTGTGAATCCTAAGTTAGTGAGGGTGAAGCTAGTGAGGATGAGTAGATTAATGTAGGAGAGCTACAAGTTGCCTTTAATGATTTTTATAAGGAAGTGGTAAAGGTGAAAAAGGAAAACTTGAAGTTGAAAGCTAAGTTGAATGAGCGTGCTGTAGAAAATAATGATGCTTTGATTGAGGATCTTATAATACATTGAGAAAGAGAGAGATAATATTTGTGGTTTGATGGAGGCATTGAAAAAAGAGATTCTAAAGTTTGAGCAGTCTAGGTGTTTGTTTGAGTCTAGGAATAGTGAGTTAGAGGAGAGATTGAGAGACCTGAGTAAGGTGAAGTTTGATTTGGAGGCAAGGTCAGCAAAAGTTGGATAGGATGTTAGGCACCGTCAAAATTAAGGTAGACAGGTTTGGTATAGTCTATGATGATAATGTTGTTTCCATTCCCAAAACCAATACAAATAATATGAGAGAGACGACTAGGAACGTTAGGATCGGTCCACATATAGGTCATATTGATTGCCATGTTTACACTTGTTCTCATTGCAGTAGGAAGGGTCGCCTTGGGCGTTGTTGTTATGACCTTAAAAATGCTCCTTGGAAGTTAAGGAATAAAGTCATTTCGGTTTCCAAAACCCCATGTATCACTACACACCTACTTGGGTTAGGAAATCGGACTAAGAGGCTTTAGGAATTAAACTTCATGGTTCTTGTTTGGTTGCACTTGATTCTTCCCACGCTAAATCTAAAGGATGATTGTGTTGCCTTGTTTATCGTACGCTAGTCTTTTCTTCATGATATATACATCTTGCTAGTGTTATGACATGTGTATATTCTTGTATTATATTTTTCTTTATTTAATTCTTATTGAAAAATAAAAAAAGATTTTTTTTGATAAATTTGTTTTGAAAATACAAAAAGATTTTTAGTTTTATATATTTTTTGAAAAAAAAACACAAAAAGATTTCGATTTTTTTTGTGTCTTGAGTTTTCATATATGACGTGACATATTAGTGTGCTTGGACCCCCATCATTTCATTATCCATGTGGCTAGCACATTTGGTCATAATTATTGATGAGCTGATTGATCTCAACCATTGTCTTAATGTGGTGGTTTCGAAGTTGATATGCTTTTGGATTCGACTTTGTACATATCCCATCTTTGCACACATGCATGAGTTTATATGAATGTTTGATATCTCATTCATCTTTGAGTTTGGTGAGATGTTCTTATCTCAATTTTGTCATCAATGCATAATAAGACTTAGGAGGAGGTATGCATATAAGAATCGTTTACCGTGAGGATTTATATTGCTTATATTGAAAAAATGTTGAGTGTTCATAGGAAAGGGATGCGAGTGAATTACAATCATGTCATGAAAGCCACCATTTAAAGAGCTCGAAAGAATTATGACAATAAAAAGAATCAAATGCAAAAATGGGCCAATTAGATTGATATTTTCATTCAAAAGAAAAGAAATATGATTATATTTGAGCGAGTTTGGATGGATATATAAACAGGTTTGCACTATGAATCCTTATGTTGAAAATCGTGTCATGACGCTATTGTTTGTACAATTGTCAAAATTTTAGATTTGTGTGCATGATGTTTGTTTAGTTCATTAAGCTCAATATTGTAATTGCCACATATGGCTAAAACTAAGTTTGATGACATTTAGCTAGAAATTAGAGATTCTTGAATGTTTTGATGTGTTCATATTGTGATTCATTTGTTGTAGTTCACACCCATTAACTCCATATCTATGTTTGATCACATTGATACTATGTTAGCATGAAACTTACATTGTTTTGGTTATTTTATTTTTCTGTTTTGAGACAGTTTTCTACTGTTTCGTATCTCCAGTATCTGTTTTCATGAAATTTTTCACTGGACAAAACTTTAACATTTTTGGAACTGGAATACAGTGTTTGGTTAAGTCATTCAAATGATTTTTGGAATTCATTTAAACAACATGTCCAAGTCATTCGAAGTGGTTTAAAGTCTACTTCTCGTGACACAGTTTTCGAGGTGGTATTGTTATCAGATATGGTTGTTAGAAGGTCGTTTATAAGGTCATTAGATAGGTACTTTAAATGACAGCTTACTGTTTTGGGTCTTTTTTAACCTCGTACAAATGACATGCCTACGTCATTTAAACAAAATGGCTTAGTCTTTCGAACGACCTGCCTGGATTTTTGACCCCTTATTCCGTTTTAGTATCTGCTTCATATATACACTTATATCTTTCTATTTTGGTACTTCTGCTTGTCGAACCTGCATATACTAGTTCTTGTCCTATATTTTTTATTTTGGGTTTTATGGTATGGGATTTAGGTGTCATACGGCTTGACGGCCTGGTTTAGGCATTTCATTGTTGGGTTTTGTCCCTGTGGCCATCCTGATATCTATCCTCACTCTCTCCCGCAAGGCGGGGGAAAAAGGAGTTGAGAAAAAGGTCTCGCATCCTCTTACTCTCTAGGAGAGCTTCGGCCGTCGTCGATTTGGGGTGAATGTAAAGAGATGGAGTTCCCAACCTATTTTTCACAAAACACGCAAAAGATCATTTCGCCTCTTTGAGAGAGCGGCATCAAAGACAAACTGATGCTTACGAAACCAATAGTTCAAAGGCTCGGGGGCTAAGTTATAGAATGTGAAGGTGTTAGGCACCCATTCTGCCCTTTTGATCTCTTATGGGCTTGTGTTATTATTTTCTTTTATCTCCATAAAATGTGTGTGCGTGTATATATAATGGAGATTGAAATTTCCCAACTCATACCATGGAAGAGATAGAATGAGTTCATCCATAGGAATGTTCCCAAAAATAATATTAAAAAATATAATTTATGCGTTTATCGTGATATTGATCGTTATAATGAAACGATATGTGTGGGGTAAAACGTTTCTAAGGATCACACACATCGTATGTATTAAAATAATGTACAAATGGGGAATTTGGGAAAATTGGTAATTTAAAAATTTTGAAAATTAAAAAATTGTAAAATTGGACTCGAGTCTCAGATTTTAATCTGAAATGCCTACGTAGACTATAAAGGCATCAAAGTCCACATAGTTCGCATGAGGCATAGGTATGGGGTTTATCGTATAGATTCGAATGGGGTTTATTATATCTATCTAAGTAGAAAATGCATTTTAGTTTTGAAAAAGTGTGATGGATAATCCCATTGGAATTTACAGGTTTAAACCTATTTTTGTTTGTTTTGGATTTTTTATAGAAATAAAGTACGTGTTATATAACTAATAAAAAGGTTGAATGTTAATGTGTATGAACTAAAGTAAGAACTAAATCATGAATTTAATGTAATTAATGCGAAAACAAAAAATTTAAAGAGAGATAGAAGGATTGGACCTTTTTTGAAGACTTGAAGCTTGATCTTGATCTTGGATGAACTCCATTGAATGTTGAGATGAATGTTGGATGAGAGAGAATGAGATTTTTCCAAATTGGGTATGAAAAGGATGGGAATTTAAGATGGAATGAAATTTCACATAAGGAAACTTCATTGATTTCAAAAGAATGTTGCAAAGATCACTAATGCTGATGGATCTGAGGTGTGCCTTTGGAAGTGAGGTCATGCCCTCTATTTATAAGGTCCGGGGTCCCTATTGGCAAGGTCCCATCCTGCCAATCATTAGGTAACCCTATACACACTATCGATAGGCAGGAAAATGGACCTGCCAATTGTCAGTCTCTTACAAATTGTTCCAGGAAAACGATTGTATAATGCAATCCATTGATCCAAATTGTGCATGGGGCATACCTTTAGAAAGTTAATTCAGAGACCTTCAAGATTACTATGGACCTCTCCCGGTCTAGGAGTTGACTTTGGTTCAAACGTGGCCCGAAAGTGCTCGTCGGTCCTTTGGACGAGAGATCATCGGACGGAAATGGATCATTCATCTGAATGGTAAGTCAGAATCACACATGGGGGGTGGACCATTGTAAAGTTTATGCGAGGTACTTAGACATCATAAAGAGCTTCTCTCGATTCAAAAAGTTAACCTTGGTCAACCGAGGCTCGGAAGCACCCAGTGAACTCTCGAAGTAAAACGGATCGTTCGTTCATACTGTAAGTCAGAATCACGTAAGGGGAGGACCGTTGGAAAGGGTATCCAGTGCCCTTTGGAGATTCATTTATTATCATGCGATATAAAGAGTTAACCTTGGTCAAACAGAGCTCGAGAGTGCCCGAAGGACTCCAGATTAGTTTTGGGGGAAAACGGATCGTTCGTCTGAATGGTTATGCCGTTTTGCACAGAGGTAGACCATTGGAAAGGGGTTTCGATGACCTTCGAGGATTCAAAGAGCTTTCACTCTGATGATGAAGTTGATTGGGGACAAATCGGGGCCCGGGAGTGCTCGGTGGCCTCTAGATCAATTTTTGGAAGTAAAATGGTTCGTTCATCTAAATCGTTATGCTGATTTGCGCATGGGGTGGACCGTTGGAAAGGGGATTCAGATCCCTTTGAAGATTCATCGATCTTTCACTCTGATGATAAATTTGATTGGAGTCAAATGAGGCTCGGGGAGCACCCGATGGCCTATAAATCGGTACTTGGAGTATGACCTAGGGTTTGTAGTAAAATAGGGAGTTACTAGGGTCCTAAGGAGAGACTTAGGGGGTCATATAATATGGTGTCTACAGATCCCGTCGATGGGTGATCTTGGAACTTGTGAAAGTCATCGAATACATGCCACATGATGTTTTGGGAAGAGGTCGATTCTGCGGTCCTAAGGGGCGAGGATGATCTATTCAAAGGGTCGAGGTCAATTTTGAGGACCTAAGGAAATGCTGGGAATGGCCGATTCTCGGAGACGAGGTCAATTCTGAGGACCTAGAGTGGGAGAGACCAATTATGTGGATCGAGTTCAATTCTGGGGACCTAAGGTAGGGAACGACCGATTCTGCGGGCCGAGGTCAATTTTGAAGACCTAAGGTAAGGAGTGACCGATTTTACGGGACGAGGAAAATTCTGAGGACCCTTAGTAGGGGTGACCAATTCTGCGGGTCAAAGCCAA
Organism: Sambucus nigra; assembly: GCA_949130495.1. Classification (NCBI taxonomy): domain Eukaryota; kingdom Viridiplantae; phylum Streptophyta; class Magnoliopsida; order Dipsacales; family Adoxaceae; genus Sambucus; species Sambucus nigra. Next base: position 596,840,101 of record OX422215.1, on the reverse strand, counting down.
TTCTGAGGGATTAAGTAGAGATGACCAATTCTGAGGGCTTAAGAAATGGTGATCAATTCTGCAACTCGAAGCTAATCTCGAGGGCTTAAGTATATGTGACCAATTCTAAGGGCCTAAGTAGAGGTGACCAATTCTGTGTGTCGAAGCCAATTATGAGGGCTTAAGTAGAGATGACCAATTCTGAGGGTCGAAGCCAATTTTGAGGGCTTAAGTAGAGGTGACCAATTCTAGGGGTCGAAGCTAATTCTGAGGGCTTAAGTAGAGGTGACCAATTCTCAGGGTCGAATCCAATTATGAGGGCTTAAGTGAGGGTGACTAATTCTGCAGTTCGAAGCCAATTCTGAGGGCTTAAGTCGGGGTGACCAATTCTGAGGTTCGAAGCCAGTTTTGAGGACTTTAAGTGAGGGTAACCAATTCTGAAGGCTTAAGTAGAAGTGAACAATTCTGAGGGTCGAAGTCAATTCTGAGGGCTTAAGTTTTAATGACCAATTATGTGGGTCGAAGACAATTTTGAGGGCTTAAGTGAGGGTGGCCAATTCTAAGTGTTGAAGACAATTCTAAGGGCTTAAGTAGAAGTGACCAATTCTGCGGGTCGATGCCAATTCTGAGGGCTTAGGTTGTCGTTTTCTTAGGGAAATTCGGAGACTCCATTATCGGGAATTTTGGGGAAGCATTTAAAATTTGAGTTTTAGGTTTCGGCGGGGTTGAGGAATTAATCTGAGGGTTTGACGTTTCCTTATTGGGGAATTTTTCCTATTTTTGTTGTGTCCTTTGGAGACGTTGCTGGGGAGATAACCAATTGATTTTTGGAATTCCATCGGGGAAGTAAGTGTTCTGCTGGATAACTAAGTGTGGAAAATATGTTTTTCTTAGTGAAAAGGGTCCTAAAATTCATTTGGTAATTTTAGGAATTTTTCGGGATTTTTTGACATTTTTGGGAATTTTTGTATGAAATTTCAGGGAGGGTACCTATTGGCATGGTATGAGGAGTGCTAAATAGCAGTGGCATGGTCCTTTGGGGTACCTCGAGCAGGTGAAGGGACATTATCGATCGGTATGGTGCTGGGAGCTGCCGATCGGCATGCCCCTTTGCAACTTATAAAAAGAGGCGAGGTTTCCTCATTTTTTACAGCTTCCAGACTTTCTATCTTATGCTATTTCTTTCTTCATACTCCTTTAGCGTTTTAAAACCAAAAAATGGCTTACTTCTCAAGTAATGAAACCCACATGGCATGGATAAATGTCGACGATTGGGCGAACTTGGAATGATGGGCTAAGGTGCCCCTAGCGTTGGGTAGTGAGAACACTTACGACACATTCGAGCCAATTGAGGATGATCAGGCTCTTTTGTGTGAGCTGACGCGTCATCATTCCCCTAAGGTGGAGAACCCTAGCGGATATGTAAGTTTTAATGACCTTTGGTATTCTTTTCTTATTTTATGGTGGTATTTCCTTATTTCTCGAATTTTAAAAAGGGGTTTTCCTTTATATTTTAACAGACTGATATCTCTATGTCGATCCTATGTTCTCAAGGAACGACATGGATTAAAGATTTCTAGGAGTTCCTTCCATCTCTGGTGCGTTGTGTGGTGTCATCAACCACTTTTGGTAAGTTGGTGTCTTCACTGGATGAGACGCCTCATTCTACGGCTGTTCTTTGCACTTTGGGGGAGAGGTGGTGGGACATCACCCACACCATGCATTTTGGCTTTGGGGAGATAATGGTGACTCCCATAGATGTACAGCAGCTGTTGGGGCTGGACTACGAAGGGTGCAGATAGAGGTTCTTCGGACTTTAAATGTGACATCGGTGGCGGTGGCAGCATTGGGTGATGTGAAGAGAATAGTTTTTGGGGACACTATTAGTTTGTCCCTTTTGAGGGAGTTGTTATTGAGTCGATAGATTGATGAGATAGATGGGCGGAAGGTGTGGCAGATGGACCGTCTCTTTATTCTTCTTTTGTTGGGAGGTTTCTTAGTGGCGACGTCGTCCACTTGTGGTTTTTGCCATTTCTGAGGGTATTTTTGAATGTCCCTCTTTTTTACTAGGGGAGCCTGACATTGGCGACCCTTTATTTCTATTTATACGCATTCAGTTGGTGCTTCCTGTATACCTTTTCTATGGACACGTATCTTTTGGAGGTATTCTTTATTTTGCGCATTTTTCTTTATGCATTCGCATTTTCCTTCTTGCATTTTCTTCTTATTGTTGACCCTTATCCTTTGCTGATGTAGTTCTATGAGTTGATTGGGCTTAACGCCCAGTTGATAGCTTTAAAGGATGAGTCGGTTGGGAACTTCTGTCAAATATACTGGTGGAGGAATTCCAATAGGTAGTCGAGGAAGTCCCCCAATTTGGAGGTGGTGCGTGTAATACCCCGTATTTTTATACTATATTAATTTGGGGATTTATTAAATTTAATGTGAATTAATCATTTAATAAAAATCCAGAAATTAATTATGTTATAATTATTAACGTGATGAGAGTTAGTAATTATGGGAAAATTTGTTGAATATTACTAATGAGCAAAGTAATATATAATAGTGGTTATATTGAATGTCACGAGTGAATGAAATGACAATTTTGGAAATTTGAGTCGGGACGCGCCCGTATCGCGTCGGGACTAAATATTGATAAATAAAAGTGAATATTTTATAAGTTTTTCGTATGGTCGTTTTGAGTGCTCCAACGCGTCCGAAAGGGTCGAGATAGTCATAAAAGTATACCCGGGGGTTTGATTTGGGCCTCGGTGCGTTTTTAGACTTAATTAGCACCCCGGGAGGGCATTTTAGTCATTTTACATTTTTGGGTAATTAAACCCACGAAACTTCAAGGGTTATATCAGATGTCCAAGGTTGTCTTCTAGGGTTAGAACAACCAAAGACAAGTGACGGCCATAGGAGAGGGAAGGAGAGAACTTCCAAAGCAATCCAAGGCCCGGAATTCACCCGTTTGCACCGCCGCCACCGCCAAAGCGTAGATCGCGAGACGGGGAATGCAACCACACCAATTTCGGCACCAAACCAGACTTTTGAAAATCCCAGGCAAGTGTTTATCTTGCTTATTTCGTTGATGCATCTTTCATATTAGTTTAGGAATTATTAGGATGAATTGTATGGAAGAAAAACCCAATTTGAGGTAGGAAATTGCATGTAGTGATGACTTAAATGATGTTCTGAAAACCTTTTGCGATGTAGAGGATTAAACCACGAAATTTTTATGTTGTGTAAGAAGGAACCACGAAATTTTGATGTTGTATGAGAAGGAAACCTTAGAGAAAATCTTAATAAAGGAGGAAATTCGCGTATCAGGACCCCCAAACCGGTTCGCTTGTACCCCTAACCGGTTCGCCCCCCAAACCGGTTCGCCCCTGGGTTCGCGAATGGTTGCTGGTCTGGGTTCCATTCAACCCTTAGAATTTTTCTTGTTTTTCTTCCCTTTCTTCCTTGGACTTTCTTTAACTTTAACGGGTCATAACTCATCAACCGTAGCTCGGATTTGGGTGCCGTTTCTTTCAGTGTTCTCGTTGTACCGAGCTCTTCAACTTTCCAGTTGACTCCTCCTTCTAGATCTAGCTGTAGAATTACCAAAATTCCCTTGAACTTGACTTCTTAGTTTTTCTTTCATTGTCTCGTTTTCTCTTTTGCGCTGCTTGCATATTTAACTTGAAAAACCAATAAGAGAAGCACGAAATACTTGCCAACAAAGATTAGTGGCATAAATGTGCGTTAAATCCATATGGGTTACATCACTCGGGTTCACAAATGCACTGAAATTAGGGGAATAAATATACAATATTTATGTCCAATCACGTAGTAAGTTGGAAAAACCCTTCGAATAAAAGTTAGAAACGAACCATTATACTTGATATATAATAATGGGAAAATAAGGATAAATGTTGTGAATGTAGGTTATGGGATAAACCTAAATTGATATAATAAAGTAGTATATTTATATGATTGTGTATGCATATATTATATACTTGTGAAAATCATGCCCACGCTACTAGCTATCCCTGAGGTTACCGCGCTGGGACAGTCTTATCTCGATGGGACCTTTATGGGGGATATTGACTTGTACCCTAGAAGATAGATATCCTTGGTACAGTCTATCGATTTGATAGTTCAGACGGTCCTAAGAGACGCGGGTATGTGCCATCCTCTTAGAGACTTGGAATCTATGCTTCGCTTCAATATTGTTTGTGTATGTGTTAATACAATTCGAGAGTGATTCCGAATTTGTATTCCCCTTAATACGAGTGATACGGGGTTTTGGATAGTAGAGTATGCCCGCACCATAGTTTTTATGTGGGGTGCTGTTATGATATATATATTATACGAGTAGTTAATATATATATATGAAATTCTAAAATCTGGAACTGCCTACTGTGATTTGATATGTAGGACATGGTTGATGACTCAAATTATAAATACTTATTTTGAGAAAGTATAATATGACACTGGAAAATTTTATTGATTAATAAAGTTAAAAGGAGAACTTTGGTTACAAATTGAAATCTTACGCTTTAAATACTTGTGTTGTTCAGTTGTAAATCCTGCGAATAGCCTAAGATAAGTTAAATCCTTGGGAAAAGATAGTGTGATATATGAAGAGATAACCCACTGGGAAGGTTAGTGCGATAGGAGTGCACATTAGAAGAGAGGTGAGAATTTCTCAAAAGAGTGTCGCACTAATATGTTGTTGCATTGGCCTGTATCAATTTAAATACTTGCTAAACGAATTTTTAAATCATACACTATTGGGCTCTCACCCGTTTCTATTTCTCTTTCTTTCTTGTATATATATATGTATATATTACAGGTGCCCAGCCACATGGGCGTCTTGCTTAGGATCCCTTGGAAGGAATGTGCTGCAGCTTAGGTGGGAGTTGCAGGCCACTTGCTTAGACGATTTCAATTACTTGATTCCACTTCTATCATTCTCAGTTATTGGGGCATCTGTCGCCCTTTCCACTATTTAGCTATTTTATTGAGACATTGTGATTCAGTTATGCTAGTACTGTTACTTTGGGATTTATTCAGCATGTATGTTTTACATTAAGTTTTAAATATTGGGATTTTGAATGTTGAATGTTTAAATTAATTGGATTATATGTTCTAGGATTATTGTAGTGTGATTCTTTATATATTTAATTGTTGTAGATAATTAAATCTTTATTTTTCAAAATAAAATTTGAAAGGTGTGTTAAAAAAAATGGTTTTGACACTTAGCTTAATTAATTAGGGTGTTTAAATTGGAAATTTATTTTCACGACAGTGATGCTAAGAATGATCCAACTGCTCACCTTGGTTTTAATTTAATAAAGGAGTGATCGCCCGGTATTTAATTAGGCGGGGTGTCACAGTGCGTCAGGTCTTGAACTACCTGACGAGTGATCGGGTAAACCCTCTTTCTTTTCTTGAGTTATTTTTCCTTGATGATATTTTGAGATACTGATGTTCTTGTAGGAATTTTTCAGGTGACCTTGTATCCCTAAGGGACGTCCATCCAGCATGCGGAAGTGACTGGGGGAACTCCCAGCTGCAGCGTTTGCTGGAGCATGAGTTCAACTACTCCTGGTATTTGGGAAAGAAAGTAGTCGGGTAGGTGGTGGAGGACAAGGGTATGGTACCACCGGTGAGGCCCCCTATATACATGAGGAGAGAGTGGGAGATGTCGAATGATGTGCAGGTGGCGACGATGATTGGTGAGCCTTACTCATCATATACTGACACGGTGGAGACTTATGATTATTTAGATTTCATATTGAGCTGTTTGATGTCACCCAGCATATATGTAGTGATACCTCTCCCTACCGTGGCCTCAATTCGGCCAGTGGGCTCTTCCCACAGCACGTGGTCCGTCGACATCAGCGAGGCGTCGACCTTAGAGGTTCCCTTTGTGCGGTTGGATCCTCCTTTTTATAACATTCGATGGACTGATGGAGGGTCGGTGCGTATGTTGCACTATCCCAATGTGATGGACCCGGAGGATCTAGGGCTGACAGAGAAGGTTTTTTAGCCAACAGTATACTTTTCTTCTCTTTGTATTTTGATTTTCTGATTTCTTTATTTGCTCAGACTGACTAATTTTCTCTTTTCTATTTTTTCTTAATGCACATTCGGTTGTCGACCAACTGGATGAGGGATATTTAGGATGGGGTAGCCTCTGCGATGGCTCACATTCAGAAGTCGGTCCCAGTTCCTTCTTTCTTGGTGTCGTCTACCTCATTTGAGGAGGGGTCTGGTTCAGGGAGTGGAGGTATGTTACTCGTCATCGGGGAATGTACACGCGACCGAAGGACTATTTTCCTCTCCTGTAAAAAATATGTAATAAAACAATATATATGCAATAAAATGAAGTTTTTGGTAATTTTTGTTTTAGTGTCTTAATGCATATGATCCTTTTACTTTGCTGTTGAGACCGTAAAAACAATTTAAAATGATTTGAGAGAAAATTTAATTTGGAATGGGATAAGTAAAAACATAGGGAGAAGGAAATTCAGAATTCTTTAAGAATAAAAATTAGTTTTAGTGAGTTTATTTAATTTTACAAAAAAGGAAAAAGGGAATTTCCCAAAGATAGGGGTTCGTCGATCGACATGCCCCTTTATCCAGCCTATCGGCATGTCACTCCATTCTAATTAACCCAAGGCTTTGATTGCACTTTCTTCAATTACTTGGTACTTGGCGGGGTGTTTTTTGTTTTTTCGAAACCTGCAAGATGTTTGTCTTTGGTTGAGGTTTTCTAAGTATAAATAGGGGTAAGGGTGAAGCATTTTCTTCACCTCTCCACATTACTTGCATTCTTCTTAATTTCTATTTCATCATTTTGTGATTGGATCTCCCCAAAAGTGTCAAATTTTTTACTTACCTAAAAAACTTAGAGACCATGTGCTCATAAAATGTTGACTACGGTGCTTTCAACATGCGTCGGGTTTCATTATGGCATAACCGGACTATAGAATGGAATATGCTGATGGAAGCTATAGAATTTCGGTACCTAGAAGACCATGTTTTTTACTTTGTCTTGGACAAAGTTTGTCCTACTTGTGAGAATTTCTTTTCCATGTGGGGGATAAATCCTAGTGTTGCGGCAGCTATGCCTGAATTTTCCCAGTCTCCTTGGGAGTTATTAGCGAGACTTCTCCACATTTCTCCATCGATGGCTAGGTCACTGGTTACGAGGGGAAAGATTTCTCTTCCTGCTATGCTGCATTCTATGCATTTGAAGGATGTTGGTGATGTTAGCTATGCTGGATTCGTCATTCTAGGCTTGATTTCAACATTATTATTGGTGACTGGAGAATTGTTGTTGGACCCTCAACTCGCAGTTGCTTCATGGATGTCTTACCATCGCAATCCTACGACGGTGATACTGGCAGATACTTTGAATGATCTGGATGCCTGGAGGGAAGGCCATTCCAATTTCCTAAGAGGTAGCCCCACAATGCTGTCCATATGGCTATTAGAGAGATTTTGTTTGTCTGTCCCTCCTGAATAACCCTTTTCAGCTGTGTCAAACTTTTTTTCTCGCTACTTTACTAGCGTGGGCTTGGAAATTGAAAGATAGAAGAATTGGTTTATGGAGCACGGGGCTCGAGGCTTACGTTGCTCAGTGCCTTGGTGGGAAGAATTGTTAACCAATCCAAAACTGGGGGAATACAAGTATGTTTGGTTGGTTGACCTTTGGTAGACCTCTTTCTACTTTCCCTAGAAGCCCTTACGCCAATTTAGCAGGGAGTATATTGTGCACCTCGGACACTAGATTTCTTTACCATGGAGGATTTGACAGAGCGTATGTGCATGCTGCTGGGCTATCTGTGGGAGAATTGTCAACCTTCAACCCATCCTTCCTAGTCTGTTGGTTGAGTCTAGCTTATTTTTGAGGATCATATGAAGTGGTTGTGGAGGAGGTTCATTGATAAGATATTGGCTATGGAGACCAAGCAAAGGTGGTTTTGCCATATTTGACACCATGGAGGGAGGTGTTATTATTTTCCCTAAATTTTTCTGGGCTTATCGTTCTATGGGGAGTCTGCGACACTCTATTCAGGCAGGGGAGGTTTGGGGACCCCAGAACGTGGATGATGATGGACCCAGCTCCTCTGGAAGCTGCAGTTAGGATCCCTGGGAAATTTATTTTGTGAAGATTTTGTAATGGTGTTTGGTTATTTTGTGGTGGTTTTGGGGATAAATTTGGAAGGTTATGTAGGAGTAAATGGGTTTTTATCTTTATTTGGTTTTAGGAAAGTAGGGGTAGGTTGGAAAGGGAAGTTGTTTGACTCCCTATGTTGACGTAATTGTAACAACATTTCTCATTAATAAAGAAAGTTTTAATTGTATTATTGTGCCTCTTGATGAATTTTGCATTTGAATTATCTATATCGAACCACGAAGAAAAAAATAATCCTTTTTTTCATGTAAATGATAAAAAATGAACCATCGATCTCTGGGATAAGAAAAGAATAGCGTTTCGTGAAAAAAGAAGGGGGGTCGTGCTCATGTAAAGTATATGATCTGCCTACGTACCTCTGGGGGTTTTGAAAATTTTCTAAGTTTCATTTTTGAAAGAAAAAATATTTTTAAAGGATTAAGCCCCACGTAAATCTGAGTATAGGTAATTGAAGAATTTTTTTAAGAATAGAAGGGAGATGAGAATACTCGTAGCACGTCAAGATTAAGGGTAGAATTTCTTGAGACGATCCAGGTTGACTGGACATGCCATCTCTTCCCCCATCGAGGTCTGTGAGCATAGTGGCACCGCCAGACATGATCTTCTTCATAATGTAGGGGCCACTCCGAATGGATTTGAATTTCCCTCTGGGGGCCCCAGATGGGCTCTACCAATTCTTTAAGGGCTAAGTCCCCTTATCGAACACCGTGGTCCTTGACTCTCTTATTAAATGATCATGCTATTTGGATATGGTATCCTTGAATATGATATATATCCTTTAATCTCCATTCATCCAAGAGTGTCAACTCATTAAGACGACTTTGATGCCAGTCTTCCTCGTTGACTTTCCTTTCAAGCATGATGCGTAGTGAAGGAATTTCTAGCTCCACGGGTAGGACTACTTCCATGATGGATACCAGAGAGTAAGGAGTATCCCCAATAGATGTTCGAACTGAAGTGTGGTAGCCCCAGGGGCGTAAGGGATTTGATCGTCCCAATCTTGATAGCTTTCAGTCATCTTGTTGATGATATCTTTGAGGTTCTTATTGGTGGGTTCAACTGTTTCGTTGGTTTGAGGTCGGTAAGGAGAAGATTTGTACCTTTGCATACCATACTCTTTGACCACTTCTATGACTTCTGCTTAAAAATGTAACCCGTTATCTGACATCAGCTCATGCGGGACCTTATATCGACAGATGATATTTTTTCGGATGAACTTGACCAACTTTTTGGCATTCAGCACTGTGTATGATTTAGGTTCAACGCATTTGGTGAAGTATTCAATGGAAACTAAGATGAATTCATACCCGTTGGAGGCTTTGGGTGTAACTTTCCCTATGATGTTGATGCCCCATATGAAAAATAGCCATGGAGAAGTCATTTTGTACAATTCCCACGAGGAAAATGTTGGAGGTTGGAAAGGTACTAGCATTTAAGACATCTACGAACATGGTCATGGTAGTCTAGTAGTAACCCTATCGGATGATTTTCTTGGCGAGCATATGGCCATCATGTGGGTCCCACATCCCCGCTGTGGATTTTTTTCATCATCTCTTCAATGTCAGCCCTATAATGCAGTGTAAATGGGTTCCATCGAAGTTTCTTCTCAATAATGCTTTACCAAAGATGATATACTAGGCATATAGTCTGCGAAGAGTTGTTCGATCTTTATTATTAGAACCTTGGTGATAGCTACCATGCTTGAGGAGGTGCCAAATATCATAGTCCCAACAGTCAACTATATCTGGATCTTCTTATGTGATGAGCTCAATGTGGTGGCAGTGGGTTGGTTTATCTTATTTTTGGATTAGGAAATGGTCCATTGTTATTCGTTCGGGCATGTCAACCATGGAGGCTAAGGTAGAAAAGGGAAGCGGCTAGGTTGTTCTTTGCTCGGGGTAGGTAGTGGAAGTTAATATCTTAGAATTAGGAGGCCAACTCTTCTAGGTAGGCATGAAGGGGTAAGATTTTCTTATCCTTGACTTTCCATATTCTGAGTACTTTCCCGATGATGAGGGTTGAATCCCCATAGACATTTAGGTATCAAATTCCTTTCTAGAAAGTGACTTTGAGGCCTACTATGCTCGTCTCGTATTCGAACATATTTTTAGTGCGGGGAAAATTCAGCTTGATGGCAATGGGAGTGTGAGAGTCATTAGGGGAAATTAGGAGTATCCTAATGCCATACCCTTTCTTGTTGGTGGCGTCGTCAAAGAACACTTTCCATTTGAGGTCTTCTTAGGAGGTACAAAGGATGTTTTCATCTAGGAATTTAGAAATCCAAACATCTGTTTCTTCCATAGGGTAGTCAGCGAGGTAGTCAGAGATGGCTCTTCCTTTCATGGCTTTCTACGTGATATACACAATATCAAATTCAGCTAGAAACATCAACCATCGGGTCATTAGGCTGGACAAGGCAGGTTTTTCAAGTAGATACTTGATTGGATCCATTTGGGATATAAGTTTGATGGGAAAAGTGAGCATGTAGTGTCGTAATTTTTGGGTGACCCGGACAAAGGCGACAAATGCTTTCTCTAAGGCAGTGTATTTAACTTCATGCCTAACCAACTTGCGACTGGTGTAGTAGATGGCTCTCTCTTTGCATGATTCTTTAAGATATTAGGTTAGCAAAGCCCCAGTTGCAGTATCTATTAGGGACAGGTATAGGAGTAGAGGAAGACCAAGCTGCGACGATATGAGTACCTGAGGTCGGGTTAGGTATTTCTTGATTTTGTCAAAGGCTTCTTAGCAAGCTTCATTCCAAACCTTAGTGGAATCCTTTCAAATAAGTTTAAAGATAGGCTCACAGATAGAAGTTTACTGGCTGATGAGCCGATTGATGTACTATAATTTTCCAAGGAATCCCCAAACGTCCTTCTCCATTCGGGGTGGTGGTATTTCGAGTATAGCTTTTAGCTTTGATGGATCTGCTTCTATCCTTTTCTCACTAGCCATGAATCCCAAGATCTTTCCTTTGATAATGCTGAAAACAGATTTTTGTGGGTTAAGACACATTTGATATTGTCGTAGTCGCTCAAAGAACTTATGAAGAGCGGGAACATGACCTTGCCTAGTCTTAGACTTGATAATCATATCGTCCACATAGGCCTCGAATTTTTTATCTATCAAGTAATGCAAGATGGTTGTGGCAGCCCTCTCGTAGGTACACCCTGCATTTTTTAGACAAAACGGCATAACGGTGTAGTAAAAATTTCCCCAAGGGGTGATGAAAGAGTTTTTTCTTGATGATTCCGATGCGTCTTGATCTAGTTATATCCAAAAAACCCATTAATGAATGACTTATGAGCATGACTAGCCATGTTGTCCACAATCATGTCAATATTGGGTAATGGGTACTCAACCTTCGGAAACGCCTTGTTTAAGTCTCGATAGTCAACGCATATGCGAACCTTCCCTCCTGATTTCGACACGGGTACGATATTGGATAGACAAGTGGGATATTTAATCACATGAATAAAACCCATGTTTAACTATTTGACCACTTCCTCCTTAACCTTGAGCAACCATTCAGTGCAGATCATTTTCTGTTTGACCAGTTTTCTTTATGGGAGAGTTAGAATCTCATGTTGAGCTATCTCGGGATCAATGTCGGGCATCTCTTCATACGAACATGCAAAGACATCCACAAATTCTTTTAGTAATTCTTCTAGTTTCACGCGCTCATGCTCTTTAAGGGTAGACCCTATCCTAATCTCGTGCAGTTAGCTACTAGAATCGAGATTAATAACAACAGTTTTATCTTCATTAACTTGAGTGCGGTTATATTATTTGTTATTAACCTTATTTAGATCAGTTAAGAATTTTTCATTTGTAAAATCATCATCATCGAGAGTTTGATTAGAATCAAGACAATTAATGTAAGACGCAACAAGATACTAAAAATCTTTATTTATTTCATTATCAGGAAAAACTTCTTTGAGAACCTCATCAAAGGAGATCTTGATTACATCAGAATAAGGAGCAACAAAAAAAGAAGGGGAAATGGGATAAGCATCTAGGTTGGGTTGAATTTCAACAGGTGGAACTGGTATAGAATTCTAGTTGAGGAGAGGTGCCTCATTAGCTTTGATCAAGTGAGATGGATATGATGATGTAGCGCTTGAGTGGATCATGCAGAGTGTCAGCCCCAGTGTCTACAAGTTGAATGAATCCTCGGAATCACTTCCCTCGGAATCTCCGGTATCATCTATGGTCTTCTCAATGAGTGGTTTCATGTGATGCTATGAACTTTTAGACTATGAGTAGATGTCTTGGAAAAAGATCTCCATTCCTGGCTTCATCTTCTTGTCCATGTGATCGTATCACGGTTCAAGAAATTCACAAAAGGGAAAATATTCATCCTCTCTTATGAATATTTCTTTCAAGGAATCTCTTGAGATAGTCTTGGAATTTTCTAGGCTTCTTTTCAATAGAGGTTGACAAATCATTATGAGTTCTTCTGTTGATGGCTAATAGCCCAAACAATAAGGAGGAAAATATTTCTTTAATATAATAGGTTAAAGTATTTTATGTTGACGTCGTCCCAACCCCAGTCCGGGTATAAAGTGCATATTTTTAACATCTGGATCACATTGACGTTGCCATGAGGGTTATACTCCGGACAAACCCTATCTTTGAAATCCTCCCCTACTGGGAGTAGAAATGTTTTAACTCAGAAACCTAACAGAAGCATATCATTCGCTCCTTGTTGTAACTCTAGTACTGGATTTGTCACACCCCAAACCCAATATCCATACTAATCATTTGTTATTAGAATATTTGGATCATGATCTTGAGACCATTGGAAATATAATTCATTTATCAATGTTTTTCTACACACTGTGTATAATCAACATAATATTATTATTATACCATAATGAAATCAATATCAGAGTCATAATTAACCGAACATACAATACTATGATTAACTAAGATAAAATTTCACAATCATCAACTCAATCCATACTAACGCAATATATAAAATGTTTGCGTATATTAAAATCTTCAGTGTGACAATGATAAAATCCCCATACTTAAATCCCAGCTCTTTCCAACGGTGCAACTCTCAAAGTTACCGGTCATATGGTATTCTAACTGGGAGCATACAAATTTGAAATTGTTAAAATATAAACGATAAGCATTAAGCTTAGTGAGGTACTCCATCCCTTCAATGAAATAACAATTCTATATCGAATATGTGGATATAAAATCCGAACAATCCTGCCCATTGGCAATAAAAAAATCCTGGATCATAAGATCCAAATAATTCTGCCCATTGGCGATAACAAATCCTGGAACATAAGTTCCAACAAATCATTGGATCTTTGTCCAATTCCAATCCTGTGTCATAAGACCCAACCAATCCTGGATATTTTAGTATCCAAACAAATCCTGAATATCGAAGTATTCAAACAAATCCTCTCTTAGAGCTATATTCATATTTATATATGAAACAAATCATAAGTACACTCACCTCGACAGTTTAACTGGCTTTTCCCTTTTCTTTATCTGGTATTTGTTCAATCGTCTCTTCTTCCCTTCCTATCATTCTTACAATATTAGTATCATCATAAGAATATCAACAATCCAAAGAATGATTTAAACATAATTCAATCCATAAGCATCACATGATTCCATTCAAATCATTTATCACAAGTGAAGTTCCATCCAAATCCATGTTAATATATTTAATATATCCAAATAATAGGCCAAATATAAATTCATTTATTCTTGGTAATTCAATACTTATCTTATTAGTATTCCAATACAAAAGATGGTACATCATTTCAAGTCTCCTAGAGTAAGATATGCCCATTTCTTTACCACATAGCAAATCTTTCCTATAGGCTCTTTTATCGTTCATTCAACTTCCAGGAATTTCCATAATTTTTATACATACTAAATTTATATGATATTTTACCCAACATCAGTAAACATACTGGACAATACAAGATTAAAATTTCATAATTTTCAGAGTTCATTTGCTATGTCAAGCAAAACATCGAACACATGGCGAGCATATTTTCACCCTTAGGGCAGATTTCATACCCGAACTTCAAACTCTCACCAAAGACTCATTAATTGGTATTTTCATATAATTTTCGGATATATCATACATATATGAATCTAGGTTAATCTCCATTTAGAATCAGTCAATTCCACTAAGTATAGAGAAATATATGGAAGTTTATATAAACAAGGTTCGTAAACAAAACAATCTCAAAGGTTTACACATTCAAGTTTACTTAAACTTGCATCTATCCATAAGTACATATCAAGACATGGAATTTCAGTAAAAAAATGATTATTTCAATCATTTAAATAAGTAATACAAAAAATAAACAAGATTTATGGATGGAAATACCTTAGGGGCTTTTACGTAATTTTTCTATGAATTTTTCTTCAATTTCTCCTCACACTTTCTTCCTAAACTTCAAAAATCTCTTTCCTTAAGCTTCAAATCTCTCATGTCTAAATTTAGATGAATAAGGAGGTAATTATAAGGGTTTTATGTTGGCCAAATACACCACCTTCCCAACCAATCAAAATATAACATGTGGCATTATATAAAATAAAATATCATTTAAGGCTACATGACTACTTTACCCCCTGTTCGTAAAAAGACAATATCTTCCCACTCGGATGTCCGTTTGATGAACCGTTTGTTTTATTATAAACCTAACTCATATATCTACAATTATCTAGTTTACACCTCAAGTTCACTGTTATGTCATAAAGGTCAAAACTAGCCTCCAACAAGAACATTACTACCGAAAACTTTAAAATTTCACATTTGTAACTAATTCGATATTTCCAGCTTTATGAAGGTAGGATTAAACTAAACATAATTACTTACATTATATATATACTAATAACATATTATTCATATCACATAAGCTAATCATGATTTAAACATTATTTATCATAATTATATTCGGGTTGTCACAATTCTCCCCCCTTTAGGAAATTTCGTCCCCGAAATTGACATACCTTGGTTGTCCGAATCAAACAAATACGGATAACTAATATTCATGGTATCCTTTCTCTCCCATGTATCCTCTTCCATGGAATGCCTCCTCCACACAACTTTCACAAGTGGGATTACTTTTGATCTCAATATTTGTTCCTTCCTATCCATGATAGCAAGTGGTTCTTCCACATAACTTAAGTCTTCCTTTAACTCAATAGGCCGTTCCACCAACACATGTGAAGGATCCTCTACATACTTTCTCAACATAGAAACATGGAAAACATCATGTAACCGAGATAACTCTGGTGGTAACGCTAACTTGTAGGAAACCATCCCTACTTTCTCAAGGATTTCATAAGGTCCAATGTAGCGTGGACTTAATTTCCCTTTCTTTCCAAACCTCATAACTCCTTTCCATGGAGATATCCAAAAAAACACATAATCCCCTTTCTGGAATTTCAAATCTTTCCGTCGTCTATCTGCATAACTTTTATGTCTGCTTTGAGCTGTTCTCATTATATCTTGAATAATCTTCACTTTTTCAGTGGTGACTTCAATCAATTCTGGACCCTCTATCTTCCTTTCACCAACTTCACCCTAACATATTGGTGTACGACATCGTCTACCATACAATGCTTCATATGGAGCCATACCAATAGTAGACTGAAAACTATTGTTATATGCAAATTCTATCAAAGGCAAAATATTCATCCCAATTACCTTTGAAATCAAGCACACAAGCTCTAAGCATATCTTTCAAAATTTGTATTGTCCTTTCAAACTGCCCATCTGTCTGAGGATGAAAATCCGTATTAAACTTCAAGTTAGTATCCATAGCACACTGCAAGCTATCCTAAAATATGGATGTAAAAGTAGGGTCTCTATCTGAAACAATAGATACAGGTGCTCCATGCAATAGAATAATTTCATTAACATACAATCTAGCATACCTATCAACTGTATACGTATCTTGACTACTAGAAAATGAGAGGACTTCGTCAATCTATCCACCACTACCCAAATCGAATCTGACCCCTTCTGAGATCGAGGAAGCCCAACCACAAAATCCATCGTTACATGATCCCATTTCCATTTCGGTATTGGCAATGGCTGAAGAAGACCAGTAGGCTTCTGATGCTCCACTTTCACTTGCTGACATATAAGGCACCTAGCAAAAAAATTAACTATTTCCTTTTTCATATTATTCCACCAATAATGCTCCTTTAAATCCCTATACATTTTAGTACTACCAGGATGCATAGTATAAATGGAATTATGAGCCTCATCTAAAATTTCCTCTTTCAATCCACACACATTAGGCACGCATAATCGCTGCTTATACAATAAAGTGCCATCATTCACAATACAAAAATCTTCAGACTTACCATCTCAAAAATCTTGTTGTTTCTTCTCAAGAAAAGGATCTTGACTTTGCAAAGCACGAATACGGGTAGCTAACAAAGGCCTCACGCTTACATGAGCAAAGAACCTGTCTCCATCGGCTAGCTTCAATTCTACTCCCATCAATATCAACTCCATGATGTGGGAAACTCTAGCACACTGAATACAAGATAACCTTCCCAAAGCCTTTCTACTCAGAGAATCTGCAACTACATTTTCCTTCCCTAGTTGGTAGTGAATTGTACAATCATAGTCTTTAATTAACTCCATCCATCGCCTCTGCCTCAAATTCAACTCCTTTTGAGTAAATAAATAATTAAGGCTTTGATGGTCAGTAAAAATTTCACATACCTCACCATATAGATAATGACGCCATAATTTCAAAGCAAACACAATAGCAGCAAGTTCCAAATCATGTGTAGGATAATTACGTTCATGTGTACGCGACTGCCTAGAAGCATAAGCAATAACTTTACCATACTGCATAAAAACACAACCCAACCCCTGATGTGAAGCATCGGTATAAATAACAAAACCATCTCCACCGTGTGGAATAGTACGAACAGGTGCAGTTATCAATCTCTTCTTCAATTCTTCAAAACCATTTTTTTAATCAGAATTCCATTCAAACTTAATATCTTTTCGGGTCAATTTTGTCATTGGCAAGGCAATTGAAGAAAATAGCTTAGTAAACCTTCTATATTACCCATCTAAACCCAGAAAACTTCTCACCTCAGTGACATATTAGGCCTCTCCCATTTTACAATAGCTTCCACCTTCTTGGTATCAACACGTATACCATCTCCAGAAATAACATGGCCTAAAAATGCAACTTTTGATAGCCAAAAATCACATTTGCTAAACTTAGCATACAATTGCTTATCTTTCAACACATTCAAAATAGTTCGGAGATGATTTTCATGTTCAACCATATCACGCGAATAAATAAGAATATCCTCAATAAAAACTATCACAAATGAATCAACGAAAGTATGCAGTACCTGGTTCATAAGATCCATAAATACAGCTGGAGAATTAGTCACCCCAAAAGGCATCACCATAAATTCAAAATGACCATACCGAGTACGAAAAGCGGTTTTAGAAATATCACTCCCCTTCACCCTCAACTAATGATAACCTGATCTCAAGTCTATCTTTGAAAACACTTTAGCACTCTGTAACTGATCAAACAAATCATCTATACAAGGTAAAGGATATTTGTTCTTAATTATAGCTTTATTCAGTTGCCTATAGTCAACACACAAACGCATAGTGCCATCTATCTTTTTCACAAATAAAACTGGTGCACCCCATGGAGATATACTTGGTTGTATGAACCCTCTATCAAGTTAATCCTGTAACTGAATCTTGAGTTCTTTTAGTTCAACAGGTTCCATTCTATACGGTGCCATAGAAATAGGGGTTATTCCCGATGCTAATTCAATACTAAATTCAACTTCTCTCTCTGGCGGTAATCCAGGCAATTCGCTAGGAAACACTTCTGGAAAATCTCGTACTATAGGAACATCAACTAATTGTAAAGCCCCCTTCGCAGTGTCAAGAACATATGCAATAAAACCCTCACAACCCTTACTCAATAATTTCCTTGCCTGAATAGCAGAAATAATGCAACTAGGAACAATTTTACCTTCCCCTACAAATTTAAATTCAGACTCACCAGGTAATTGAAAAATAACTTCCTTACAGAAACAATCCATGGATGCATGATATTTGGATAACCAATACATTCGCAAAATTATGTCAAAATTAGAGATACCCAATGGAAGTAAGTCTATAACTGTATCTCTAACCCCCACAGTCAAAACACAATCACGAAAAACATATTCAACTACAATCATATCTCCCATAGGCATGGAAATACCCAACCCACCTCTAAATGAGTACATGGTCTATTCAGATATATTGGAGATGCATATGACATAAAAAGAATGTGTGGAACCTGGATCAATCAGAACATAAGAACTTCTATCAGTAACAGAAAGTGTACCTCTGACCACATCTAGAGTAATATGAGCTTCTTTCATTGTAAAAACTCGTCCACCTGGCCTGGAACTACTAGCTTGTCCTCTGCCCATACTTTTCACTGCACTTCCTAGAGATAACATTATGTTTGCTACTTCACTATGTGCTGCTGGAGTCTGTGCCAATTGCGGACAATTCTTCTTAATATGCCCCACTTGATGACAATGGTATCATTCCAATCCCTTAAGCTTAGGACACTTAGATTTATAATGACCTTCCTATTTACCAAAGAAACATGTAACACCTCCTATTGGGGCCTCACCTCTCCCTGACTTTCTGGATGAACCAAAAGATCCTCCACCCCTGGTATATCTGCCCAATCTCCCCCGACCTCTACCACTATCTCCACTGCCTTTCTGAAATTTATGAGGTTCTATCTTAACACTTCCACCCTCACCTCCCATATAGTGAAATGCATCGAATCTACTCTTCTTAAAACTCTATCTACTTGCCACCCCTTGGTTCATTTGCCTTTCTGCTATCGTGGCTTTGTTTACCAGAGAAACATAATCTTCTAACTCATAAGTTGCCACTCTATTTTGAATAGGCCAAATCAGTCCATCTTGAAACTTACTACATTTATCTTCTTCATCCTGCACATACTTAGTAGCAAATCTAGACAAAGAAGTAAATTTAGCATCATACTCCCTCACAGACATTTTCCCTTGGGTAATATTTATAAACTCCCTCAACTTCTCCCTCCTATAAACCTTAGGGAAATACTTAACATACAAAGCTTTAATAAATTCAGCCCAAGTAATAACATCAGTACCTTCCATCCTGGGCACCAAATGGTTGTTGGCTTCCCACCAATATTTTGCCTCTCCTTTGAGCTTAAACACAGCTAAATTCACTTTCTGGTTATATGGAACCTTCATAACTGCAAAGATAGTTTCTAGATCTCTGACCCATATCTCAGCTTTTGTAGGTTCAACTAACCCTAAATATTCTGGAGGATTCAACTTCAAAAACTTCTCATGCATAGAATCTTTCATTTCCTTCCTTGCCTCTTTTTTAATCCTAGCCACAGTCTTTGATTCTAGATATCTAGCCTGTTGTTCTGCCATTTGCGCCATATTTCTTTCTTGTTGCTCTCCTATCCTTATTATTGCCTGTGCCATTATTTTCATCTCTGTAGGTTGTTCTTGCTCTCTAGCCCTTCCAGCAACACTTTGCTCTACTTCAGTATTCTCTGTACGAGAAGCCACTCCCTCTTCTCTATGTTGTCCATTCCCAGGTTCCACCTGGAATTATCTATAATACAACAAAGTTCTAAGAACAAATATAAACAATTTATAATACTAAACTATTGGTTAGTATATAAATAATTCATAAATATAAAATCAACTCAATACTTCCATCTAATCGTCACACACGTCCAGAATTAATAACCACGCTCTGATACCACTAATTGTCACACCCCAAACCCAATATCCATACTAATCATTTGTTATTAGAATAATTGGATCATGATCTTGAGCCCATTGGAAATATAATTAATTTATCAATATTTTTCCACACACTGTGTATAATCAACATAATATTATTATTATACCATAATGAAATCAATATCAGAGTCATATTTAACCGGACATACAATACTATGATTAACTATGATAAAATTTCACAATCATCAACTCAATCCATACTAACGCAATATATACAATGTTTGCATATATTAAAATCTTCAGTGTGACAATGATAAAATCCCCATACTTAAACCCCATCTCTTTCCAACAGTGCAACTCTCAAAGTTATCGGTCATATGGTATTCTAACTGGCTGCATACAAACCTAAAATTGTTAAAATATAAACCGTAAGCATTAAGCTTAGTTAGGTACTCCTTCCCTTCAATGAAATAATAATTCTATATTGAATATGTGGATATAAAATCCTAACAATCCTGCCCATTGGCAATAAAAACTCCTAGATCATAAGATCCAAATAATTCAGCCCATATAACAAATCCTGGAACATAAGTTCTAACAAATCATTGGATCTTTGACCAATTCCAATCCTAGGTCATAAGACCCAACCAATCCTAGATATTTTAATATCCAAACAAATCCTAAATACCGAAGTATTCAAACAAATCCTCTCTTAGAGCTATATTCATATTTATATATGAAACAAATCATAAGTACACTCACCTCGACAGTTTAACTGGCTTTTCCCTTTCCTTTATCCGGTATTTGTTCAATCAGCTCTTCTTACCTTCCTATCATTCTTACCATATTAGTATCATCATAAGAATATCAACAATCCAAAGAATGATTTAAACATAATTCAATCCATAAGCATCACATGATTCCATTCAAATCATTTATCACAAGTGAAGTTCCATCCAAATCCATGTTAATATATTTAATATATCCAAATCATAGGCCAAATATAAATTCATTTATTATTGTTAATTCAATCCTTGTCTTATTAGTATTCCAATACAAAAGACGGTACATCATTTCAAGTCTCCTAGAGTAAGATATCCCCATTTCTTTACCACATAGCAAATCTTCCCTATAGGCTCTTTTATCGTTCATTCAACTTCCAGGAATTTCCATAATTTTTATACATCACAGATTTATATGATATTTCACCCAACATCATTAAACATACTGGACAATACAAGATTAAAATTTCATAATTTTCAGAGTTCATTTGCTATGTCAAGCAAAACATCGAACACATGGCGGGTATATTTTCACCCTTAGGGAAGATTTCATACCCGAACTTCAAGCTCTCACCAAAGACTCATTTATTGGTATTTTCACATAATTTTCGGATATGTCATACATATATGAGTCTAGGTTAATCTCCAGTTGGAATAAATCAATTCCAGTATGTATAGAGAAATATATGGAAGTTTGAATAAACAAGGTTCCTAAACAAAACAATCTCAAAGGTTTACACATTCAAGTTTGTTTAAACTTGCATCTATCCATAAGTACATATCAAGACATGGAATTTCAGTAAACAAATGATTATTTCAATCATTTAAATAAGTAATACAAAAAATAAACAAGATTTATGGATGGAAATACCTTAGGGGCTTTTACGTAATTTTTCTATGAATTTTTCTTCAATTTCTCCTCACACTTTCTTCCTAAACTTCAAAACTCTCTTTCCTTAAGTTTCAAATCTCTCATGTCTGAATTTAGATGAATAAGGAGGCAATTCTAAGGGTTTTAAGTCGGCCAAAACCACCACCCTTCCCAACCAATCAAAATATAACATGTGGCATTATATAAAACAAAATATCATTTAAGGCTACATGACTACTCTACCTCTTGTTCGTAAAAAGACAATATCTTCCAACTCGGATGTTCGTTCGATGAACCGTTCATTTTTTTATAAACCTAACTCATATATCTACAATTATCTAGTTTACACCTCAAGTTCATTGTTATGTCATAAAGGTCAAAACTAGCCTCCAACGGGAACATTACTACCGAAAACTTTAAAATTTCACATTTGTAACTAATTCGATATTTCAAGCTTTATGAAGGTAGAATTAAACTAAACATAATTACTTACATTATATATATACTTAAAACATATTATTCATATCACATAAGCTATCATGATTTAAACATTATTTATAATAATTATATTCGGGTTGTCGCAGGATTGCTAGTGCTTGCATTCTTGGTGTTGTCGTTGTCGCCCAAAATGGTGATGACCTACCCATTCGCAAAGAACTTCAATTTATGATGAAGGGAAGAAGACACGCCCTTGATACTATGGAGCCATGGTGGTCTAAGAAGCATATTAAAACAAGTTGGGATATCGATGACATGGAATTCAACAATAGGATTTATAGGGTCGACCCCTATTATAAGCTTTATGGATCCCATTACTTCTCGACAAGTGTTATCATAAGTGTGCACCGTGGCAGAGGTGGAATCAAGGTCTCTCACTTTTAGTCCCATACAACCGAGGGTCCTCAATGGGTAAATATTCATAGTTGATCCATTATCGAAAATGGAGAATGGGGTTTTTCCCATGATTTCGACAGAGATATTGATAGCATAGTTATGGTTTGGTCCAATCTTAGGGATTTCTTCTTAGAGAGAGAGCATTATAGTAGAGGTTAGAGATCCGATCAAATTCACTACTTCTTCTAGCATGGTGGAATAAGGGACTGTGGGTCCGGTGAGTAGTTTTATTAAAGCATTTAGGTTCAACTAGGAAGACATAAAGAGTCCCCAGAGGGTGATGTTAGCTTGGGTTTTCTTCAACTGATCGAGGATTTTGCTCTCCTTGAGGGTCAATTCAGGCATAGGAAGATTCTAAACACTTTTCCTTTGTCGATCTCTAAGGATTGAGGGCTTGGAACTTGGTAATGCCTCCCTGATCTATTCATATAGTTCACAGAAGAAGGGGAAAAAACTTATTTCCTTCTCTATCTCGGGTTATTCAGCCACCTTATTGATCTCTCCTAGCATCTCCCCAAACGATATCATCCCACATACGTTGACTATTGGATTAATCTTTTCTGGGTTTTGCTCTTTATTGGAATCATCGAATTCGCCCCCCATACGGTGGTAACGACATCATCTTTCCATGAGAAGTCAATACACTCCACAACCTTAACGACCTCTTCGTATAGATCCTCCTATTCGACCGGGAGATGTATAAGTGAAGGGACTAGGTGCCCTTATAGTTTCAACGCATTAAGTAGCTTTAACATACTCTAAATTTTACTAATCTGTCGAAATAAGTCTTCAATGTTTTAGAACACATCATCTAAATTGACTTCATCAGTAGGTACCACCCAATTTTCTAATTCTCAAGCCCATTTTCGAGCTTCCCAGAATAGTGTACTAAATCTCTAGTAGTCAATGGTCATTTTAGAGGGCAATTTCAGCCCAAAATCTACGAGCTAGTTCAACACTATTGATAATTCCATATCTTTTCCTTTAAAACGGGTATAAACGGTAATGCATGAAAGTACGAGGAAACTTGGAGAGCGTTAGGAGAATATATGGGTATGATGGGTGATTTACTAGGTACGATCTAGGTAGAAGGATCAAATTTTGGGTCTTCTTCTTGGAAGATAGCATTTATATGATTTGGGAATGGATTGTGGTTAGTGTTTGGTTTAGAATTGGTTGGTGGGGTGATAATACCCCGGTCAATCAGACCTTGGATTACATTTCAGAGGTGGAAACACTGATCAGTGGTGTGGTCGGTAGTTTGGAGAAATTCGTAATGGGCATCTAGTTTGAAATTTTTAGGAAGTGGGTTTGGTAATGGACGAGGGTCCAACGGCTTGATAAGATTCCATCTTAAAAGGTCTTGGTAAACTTTAGAGAGGGTATCATGAAACTCGGTGTAATATTTTTTGACTGGCTTAGGGTGACTTCATGGTGCCCATGAAGTGGTAGGCTGAGAGATGTTGTTGATGGTTGAAACTTCAGTACTAGAAAGCTTCTCATACTTTCTGGGAGTAAATTGTCCAGGAACTTTCTTCGGTTCAATTTCTGTTTTGGCAAGACTTTCTTTTATTTCTACTCCTTCTTCTTGGACGGCTAAAAAATGAGGGCAATACTTTCTTCCCATTGTCTCTCGAACATGGGGTAAGAAATTCTTCTTCGCGATACTCACTTGCTCCACTTCGAAAGGTCGATTGGTCATGGTGGCTATTTTCTCTCCCCAACTTTCTATGAAGTTACTAACTGATTCCTCGGGGTTTTATTTGATCAGTTCTAAATCTTGGCAGGTAACCTTCAACTCCTCGTTATACTTATACTGTGAAAAGAATTTGCGGGTAACATCCTCCCAACTACAAATTCTGGACTCCTCGAGAGATAAGAACCAATGTAGAGCGTTGTCCTTCAAGTCTGTTGGAACATTTGGGCCATTATTTCATCGAAGGCACCTAGGAAAGTCATCGCTCGGTGGTAACTTTGGATATGAATAATTAGGGGTCCACTTGCCCCGAACTTCTCGATGTTGGGCATCTTGAACTTTTCTGCCAGCCTTGCTTTAGGATAGGGAGACATATGGGTGTAGTCCGTGGATTTCCTAAAGATTCTAACTTGGTCGAACTTATTAGTCAACATCTTGAGGTCTTCCTTGACCTTGTTCAATTCTTCCTCCTTCAGATCAACAGTCATGGGTAGGTTATCCCCTGACTGGGAAAGATTCGGCATAGTATAGCCCCTGACGTACGTGAATGAGTTCCCTGCGATATACCTCCCGCCATGACTTCGATTAAGCGATACGATGCAAGGGGAACCATTCGATATATGTTTAAAGTACTTGGCTAATGGAAGGTAAGATTCATATCGCTTAGGCTATCTGCAACCTACCATACTAGCGTGCATCACAAAGTGACCCCCCAGTTACGGGACAAAATTTTGTCAATAGCCATGCTCTTTGGTGATGTAGTGTGAAAAATGCATGATTATTGATTAGTATATTATGGAGAGCGTATCTTTATTTGGTATGATGAGCATTATACTAAGTAGTGGATAATGTGCAAGTATAAAGAGTAAATCTAACATGGATCATGAATATTATACTAAGCATGTATATGTGAGAGTGAGTGATTTGTTAATATCTAAAAGTGAGTGTGTGGTAGTGGACCTAAGCATGGATCAACTACAAGTGGTGTGTGATAAGTGCGAGTGAGCATGGATATACATAAGTGTGATAAGTGGAGGTGTGTGTTACTGACACCTAAGCATAGATATTCTAAGTGGTGTGTGCAACGATAGATATAAGTGATCCTATGTGCAAGTAGTGTAAAGTGTACATGGAGAATATCTACAAGTGTCTGAGTGAGTAGTGATATAAGCATGAGGTATAAATGTGGAAGAAATAATAGAGGAGAAAAATGGAAACATATAGGTAGGTGCATACGCACACAAGAAAAACTAAACACCTATGCAAAGAGAGTCTAGTTTTCTTATGAAAATTGTCCCTAGTGGAGTTGCCATTATGTCCATCCCTATATCTATCCTCACTATCTCCCGCCGAGAAGGGGAAAAATGAGGGGAGAAAAAGGTCTCGCCCATTTTACTCTCGAGGAGCACTTCGGTCGTCTTTGGTGTGAGGTGAATGTAAAGAGATGCATTCGCCAGCTTATTTTTCACAAAACAGGCGAAAGAACATGTCGTCACTTTGAGAGAGCGGCATCAAAGACAAACTAATAGTTCAAAGGTTTGGGGGCTAAGTTACAAAATGGGTAGGTGTTAGGCACCCATTCATCTCTTTCGATCTCTCATGAGCTTGTGTTATTATTTTCCTTTATTTCTTTGTGAAATATGTGTGCGTGTATATATAATGGAGATTTGAATTACCCAACTCATACCATGGAAGAGACAGAGTGAAGTCATCCATAGGAATGTTCCAAAAAATAATATTAAAAGATATAATTTATGCATTTATCGTGATATTGATTATTATAATACAACGATAATATGTGTGGAATAAAACGCTTCTAAGGGTCACAAACATAATATGTATTAAAATAATGTAAAAATAGGGAATTTGAGAAAATTGGAAATTTGGAAAAATAAAAAATTAGAAAACTAGAAAATTGTAAAATTGTAAAATTGGACTTGAGTCTCAAATTTTAGTTAGAAACACCTACATAGCCTATAATGGAACATAATTCGCATATGTCATCAGGGTGAAGTTTATTCCATAGATTAGAACGGGGTTTTATTATGTGTGTGTGTGTAGAAAATGCATTTTAGTTTTGGAAAAGTGCAATGGATAATCTCATTGGAATTTACAGGTATAACCCTCTTTTTGTTTGTTTCGGATTTTTTTTATAAAAAATAACAAAAAGGTGTAATGTTAATGTGTATGAACTAAAGTAAGAACTAAATCATGAATTTAATGTAATTAATGCAAAAATAAGAAATTTAATGAGAGAGAGAAGGATTTGGACCTTCTT
Organism: Sambucus nigra; assembly: GCA_949130495.1. Taxonomy (NCBI): domain Eukaryota; kingdom Viridiplantae; phylum Streptophyta; class Magnoliopsida; order Dipsacales; family Adoxaceae; genus Sambucus; species Sambucus nigra. Next base: position 596,813,602 of record OX422215.1, on the reverse strand, counting down.
TGAAGAGTTGAAGCTTGATCTTGATCTTGTATGAACTCCCTTGAATGTTGAGATGAATGTTGGATGAGAGAAAATGAAATTTTACAAAATTGGGTGTGAAAAGGATGGGAAGTTAAAATGGAATGAAATTTCACAAAAGGAAACTTCGTTGATTGCAAGAAAATGTTGCATAGATCACTGATGCTGATGGATATGAGGTGTGACTTTGGGAGTGAGGTCATGCCATCTATTTATAAGTCCAAGGGGTATCAGTCAACATGGTTCGAGACCTGCCAATCGACATGTAACCCTAGACACACCGCCGATAGGCATGGAAATGGACCTACCGATTGGCAGTCTCGTGCATATATTTTAGGAAAAATGGTCATAAAATGAATCCATTGATCCGACTTGCGTATGGGGTATACCTTTATAAAGATAATTCAGAGACCTTCAAGAGTCCTTTGGATCACTCCCGGGTCCGGGAGTTGACTTTAGGTCAAACGTGGCTCGAAAGCACTCATTTGTCCTTTTGACGGGAGATCGTCTGACAAAAATGGATCCTTCGTTCGAATGGTAAGGCAGAATTGCGTACGGGGTGGACTATTGGAAAGGTTATGTAAGGTACCTCGACATTCCAAAGAGCTTCACTCAGTTCATAAATTTAACCTTGGTAAACCGAGGCTAGAAAGCGCCCGATGACCTCTCGAAGTAAAACGAATCATTCATCCATACCCTAAGTCAAAATCCCTCATAGGGTGAATCATTGGAAAGGGGTTTCAGTACCATTCGAGTATTCAAAGATATTGTCTCTGACAATGAAGTTTATTAGGGTTAAATCGGGCCCCGGGGATGCCCGTTGGCCTCCACATTAATTTTTGGTAGTAAAATGGTTCGTTCGTTTGAGACATTATGCCGATTAGTGCACAGAATAGACTGAAGTGTATTTAGAGTCCTTCGAAGATTCATCAAGATTTTGCTCTGACGATAGAGTTGACTAGAGTCAAATGGGGATGGAGAGCGCCCGATGGCCTCTAGATCGGTACTCAGAGTATGACCTAGGGTTTGAAATGAAATGGGGAGATGCTAGGGTCCTAAGGAGAGACTGAGGGGGGCCTAGAATGTGGTGTATACAGTCCCAGAATACTCAAAAGGGGAGATTTGTAAGGATAAAATTTCCAATTGAGTCGATTATATGTAATTAACTTATTCCCGGCACAAAACTTGTTTGAGTCATAGATTGATTTTATAATTGTCAAAATTGCGATAAAGTTTATGACATGTTTGTTAAATACTTAACGGCCAAGCTACAAAGATTTATCATGTCGTGCTTCATTGGTGCACGTTTCACGTCTTCAACATGTTTCGATCTCTCAGATATAAATGCAAAATGTTTATGAGACTCGGAAAATGTTTTAAAGGATGGATATTTTGTTTACAAATGATTTTCAAATGTTTAAAAGGTTTCTAAAAGGTTTTAACTTTTTTTATTCTGAGATAAACATCATTTAGAGTCTTATAAAACACTAACTTTAGTTTAGGTGGTTCAAACGACATAAGATGCCATTTGAATGACATAAGATATTGTTCGAACGACATCTCATAATCATTAGAATGACATTGGATCTCGTTAGAACAACCTGCCTACTTAATTTTATTATCTAAGGTAGTGTTTGCTCAGAGTTTTAATAGGTGTGAAGAACCAAAATACAGTTTGGCAGTTTTGTTTTTCCGCATAAAAGTTTTGTATGGTTTTTAAAGATAAAAACCATCCTTAGAGTTTTCAAGATCCAATCTTTCATACATAATTTCTGTAGAGATCTTGTTTATGCCATTAGGGGTTTGTTCATATCGTTTGAACATTGTTTGTTGGGTTTTGCGATGAAGAAACGAAGGAGTTCGTGTTCTGAATCATAGACGGTTGCCAAGCTGCATCAGTGTACAATGAGGCACTCATAGATACATGTGCTGTGGACGAGTATTATTGAACGATTTCTGCGTGGGCACTATAAAGAAGCGGTTAAAGAGAAGAAGAGCTTCAAGGATTGTGGGGATCGAGTCGTTGTGTAAGTATATCTATCTTCCATTAGAAACCCGTATCATAGTGATTGTCGTAAACCCAAATCATAGTGATTTTCTGGCTTGGGTCGTCAGAGATTTTTTTCCTTGGTGGTTTCCTAGTACATCCGGCATTGTGAACTTGTTTATTTTACTCTATTTAATCACCTAGATGTATGTTTAGGATTAAATAACATAAAATTATACTTAATTGAAATTGGTTCACAAACTGGGTGCATGTTTAAATTGGAAAAAGTTTTTTGAAAGAAAATTCATTTTTGCCTTCCTTAAAGAACATTTTAGAAAAAAAGGGGGCCTATAATGATTTTTGATATTTTAATATTTAAAGATAGATTTCCTCGACATATGCATTTCACCTCTTTTAATCCATTGACACCCATTATTGGGAAAATTTATTGAAGATACGAGAGAGTAAACCAACCATGCTAGGGGATTTATGACCCTTACTTATTTAACATATTTGAAAATATCATGCCTAGTGACCATCCTCAACAAAACACGATTCATAGTAAAAAAAATTGAAAACTTTAATAATTTGAGAAAAACTAACTTCCCCTACCCAACTCCTCCATAGAATGGGTCGAACTAGGGGTCTTTGTGGTACAGTAAAACCCCGTACCGTACCGTTTCATACCCGGAAAAATTCATAATGGTTTATATATTTTTACTTACCAAAAAATGAAGCTATCGAAACTGAAATTATCGATTTTTTGAGGTTGGTTTTGGTTTAAACATTTTAAAAGCCAATTTACCGAAATTACCGCTTTCAAAATAACAAAACATGAAATATCAAAAATACCGTGATAATATACCAAATATATTTTGATGTAATATACCTAACTTAATAGCTATGTAATTTTTCGTTGAATCTATTGTAATACCCCTATTTCTGAATATTCCAAATAATTCTATTTAATTAGATTGGAGAATTAAATGAGAAAATTTCGGCTTAATTTAAATTACATAAGAGTAGTAATTTAAAAAGTTTTATTTAAAAATTGTAATTATGGAATATAAATCGAGAGATAGATACCGATTTATATTGCCTCATTTTATTTACTTAGTGCGAGTGGTAAATAGTTAATTAACGCGTGTAGACCGTGTTGGGGTGAGAATGAGTAATATTTTTAAGTGACTCAAATGATAATTTAGAGGTCACCGATGAGTCCGGAAGGGTCAAATTAGTCGAAATAGTATACCCAGGGGTACTAGTTGAGTCCCGGGGTAATTTTGGACTAAACCGAGACCGTTCGGGGGCGTTTTGGTCTTTTAACATAAGAGGGTATGGAGACCTACGAAATTGAGAGTTTTATATCAGCCGTATGATAGAGGAATTAGGGTTAGAACACCCATGACAACACCAAAACCATTAGAGAGAAGAGAGGCACAACTTTATAAAGCAAAAGGAAGAATTGGGAAGGATTCAAAGGGATTTTTACCATCAACTTGTTGGGGAAGAAGGATTGAAGGATGAAAATCATCAATCATCAACAACAACCACGAAATCAGACCCTACTGATCATAAGGCAAGTTGTTTATTGCAAAAATTATAAAGTTATAATACCCATGTGTAGGATTTTTGAATAGTTTTGTTTAAATCATTATTTTAATTGGAGAAAGATGATATTTATACATGTTGGGATAGGAATCGCATGTAGAATGATTTACCTTATGTAGAGGATTAAGATTCAGATTAGACTTGATGATTTTTTTCGGATTAAAATCTGGATTTTGAATGATAATATGGGAAGAACACCATAACTAGGGTTTTCAAGAAATTCTGGGTTTAATTCATTAATTCATTAAAGGAATTGAAGGTTTGATGTATTCGATACGTTAGAAACTGTACTAGTATATGTGGAAACATGTTAGGATCATTGGGTCTAAGTTTGGTGGACAATAATGGAGTTTGGAAATTTGTTAATGGAGGAGAGGATCAACGAAGAAGACAGACTGCGTCTGTCCCTGTTCGATCGATCGATCGATCTTGAACTATCGATCGATCGACTATGTCGATCGATCGAACCCAGCCGTCGATCGATCGACGCAAGCTGTTTCCCAAAAATTTTGTGTTTAATTCTTAGTTGAGTTCGGGAATGAATGAGTATTCTAGGATTTACATTATACTTATATGGGAGTGAGAATAAGACCAGTAGGTATATTGTTGAGGTCCATTAAGGCCATTGGGTGTAGGGCTTGGATTAATGACCGAGGAGAATAATACGATTTAGTAGAGTATCGAGGACTTCGGAAATTGAGTTACGGGGTGAAGTAAATTCAATTTAAGTAATAGACCAGTAGGGTAAGCAATAACGACTGAAATTATATGTAAGGGGTAACTAGGACCCTTAGAGTTGTGTGTATACTCAAATAAATACGATTAATGAGATAAATCGTAAAGCGAATATTGTACGGTAAATATATGAGATTAAAATATTACGTACGTATATGATTAATAGGTCAGGCGTGTACCTACTGAATTATGTGATCTTTTAGGTAGAGAGATTATACCTAACTTAATTATTTTAGGGTCGATGAGACATTCCGAACTAACATAAAGTTATTATATGTTTGGGGTCGATGAGAAATACCGAACCAAACTTTGAACTGGTGTCGCGATGAGAGAGTCTCGAACCAGAATATGTGTATATATATATTTTTAAAATAGTTGGGGTCGATGGAAAATTCCGAACCAACTCTCACTTGGGGTCGATGAATCATTCCGAACCAAGAGTCCTTTACGTGTATAAAAAGGACAAAATAGAAATGACTGATATTTAGTATATATTGTGTGTGAAATATATATACTGGATGATATTCTACTTTCGTGTGTTAGTAGATTGATATATTTGATGTATTTGAAGATACATACTGAATTGGTAAGTTAAGTAGTGAAACTTAATTACGAAATTAACCTTTAGATAGAGAAAATCTATTTAGTAATTCAAGTAGCGAAACTTAATTACATAAGTGGGAAAGTTAACAATTGTGAGAATTGTAGTAATTTTAGTAGTAAAACTAAATGGGAAGTCTTGAAAAATAACATAGATGAAATGTTACTTGAGAATTAATTAACATACGCGAGATGTTAGTGAAACGGTTGTACTGTATGGGCGGTACTGGAACTTGGGTATAGATAAGTTCAGTTGACTACTTTGGTTTTAGTTAGCTTGGGAAGTATGGTTAGATAAACTAAGTGTAGAACGTTAGGTGTGCACGAAAGATGAGGGGTGAGTTAACTCAAGAGAGTGTACGAGAACCTAACATGTGTAATCAATAACCGCATTTTATATTGTGATAAACGCTGGATAAATATTTTCAAAATGTTTTGAGTACTAACTCTTGCTATAAAATATTTTCAAAACCTTTTAGGTGTCCAGCCACAGGGATGCCATGTATGATGATTCCATTCCAGAGACTCGGAGCTGTAGCACGGTGGATGCTTACAGGATTTTGACTAGGCGATATCTCTCATTTAGATCTAGTACAGGATCTCACACTCTTCTATGTATGGACTTGTTGTCCGGTATTAGTCTCAGATTTTAGATCCAGACTAGTGGTTACTCTATTGTTGTTTGGGATTTTTTTAGCCGTTGGTTTATTCGGTAATACTTTAGTTCTGTTGTACTTTTACTTTGTTGTTTGAAATATAGTACATGATTATTTGTACTTTGTTCCGCATGGTTGATTTATCTGTTTTAAGAAAGATAAAATTTGGCGCCGGTCTAATTTTACTTAGGGGATTAGTAATTAAAAAGTTTTCGACAGTGATGCTAAGAATGAACCATTTGAGAAACCTATTTTAATTTAATGAAGGCTTGATCACCCGATGTTTAATTAGGCGGGGTGTCATAGATGGTATCAGAGCATCAGGTTCTAGTGTCCATAGGATCTGTACGGCTTACTATGTTTTTAGCGTATCGTTTGATTGATATAGAGCCCTATCTTAGGATGATTGTACTCCTCTACGTACGTAGTTTACGTTCTCCTGCTATTTAATAGACGTAGTGTTATATATACGAGTTCGATTGAGCACGGTACGTCAAATATGGTGGTAGGTCCAGCATTGGCGTTAGCAGGATTACATGAGGGAGGAGCTCAGCATAAAGGATGGGGTGTTCGAAGATGGCAATCATAGGAGAGATGCCGTGGTCGAGGTCACTCCTAGCGTGTAATAAGTAAATGCTGCAAGGGTTGTTGAGGCATAGCAGGAATTTTCCAAGTGTCGCGACGGCAAGAGTAATGCTAGTCTAGACCGCCCAATGCAGTGATAGTGGGAGTAGGTTTGAAGAAAATTTGATGAGAACGAGCCGTAAATGTGATAAAACGGCGACTGTGCATGTTAACCTATGGAAGTAGTATGTCCAGAAGTTTTGGCATTTAGGACGGAGTAGAAATACTCAGAAGTGAAAAATGTGAGTAAATTTTCAGGCAACGTGGCGGGGATACCAGTCACTACATTCGGACCGAGGGTCCGTATATATAAATAGAAGAACTTTACGTATAGTTTAATCGCAAAGTTCTCCAATGATGATTCAGAAGCGTAGTGAATGGGAATATATGAACCCCTCACGTGAAAGCCTGGTGGAGGCCAATCGTGAGAGAGAAATTTATCCTGTGAAGTGAACTTGTACCGGTGAGATAGGTATAAGGGAAAAGAGCCCTTGAGAAGATGGACTCCCGAGTCATAGCTCGTAATTTTTGGTAAAACTCTTCTTGAATGACTTATGTATATGAAGACAATATGGTACTTCCTACAAGGTGGAGGTTAATGCTCCTGGGTGGGCGGAGCTAAGGGATTTTAGAGATTTAGTCAAAGAGTAAGACTGAATGTAATGGGGGTGGTGCAAGCCATAAGTGAAAACCCACTAGAGGATTTAATGATTAGATCCTAAGTCGGGACTGTTAAGTCCCATAGTGCGTTCCTCTTGGTCAGCAGAACTAAGGGAACCAAGATAATAGTGTTCAGGATCGAGACTACCCAGTCCGAGAGGAGGGGTACCCAAACTGGTCAGCATGGCCTGGAGTCAGGAATTTTTGAAAAGATGTCTAGTGTGGATTCTAGGACCACGCGTTTTATTTTTTTGCTGGAAGTTATTTGAAGAAATAATAACTCCAATAAGTTTTGCATTCCGGAGAGGACAAGCGTGTTATGTCCGGGAACCATCTAAATCACCAGAGCGATGGATAAGGAAGTATATGAGTTTTAGCCTCGAGTGAATGGGGTATATGACGACTCCTCACCTGAAAAAGGGTCGAGTTGTCATTATTCATCAAAATGTGAGAAACTTCGGAGATTATGAACGTCTCTTAGTAATTTATTTCGGTGTGTGGGAACCTAAATGATGTGAGTCAATGTTTGTGGTATGAATGCTGAGCGGAGAGATCGAGCTCGCTGTTGTAGTTAGTGCTAAAGACTTAGTGATAGTATAAGCGCGGTGCCACTTGACTCCTTTAGCAATATTGGAGTATGGTTGCACATATTGTCGAGAAATCGAATTTGAGCATATCGACTATGTGTTGTTCCGATAATGCTCAGTAAGAATACATGGGGAGAAGTCCTTTGTTTAAGTTCCGTTGAGAAAGGGAATACGACTGATTTTTTATGCACATCAGGAGAAGAGACATTGTTAGATGCTAGGACATCAGTGGAGCCGGTAGTGTTGTGGAGAAACACTGAAAGGCTTACCCCACCACAAAGGGATAAGTGGGACTTTGTGGGCAAATATTTGATTTTTTGTCTCTAGGGTATTGAGAATACCCACAAGATTGTAGTCACGTCGTGTAGACTAGGCTAGAGTTGAAGAAAAGCATGTTACGAGTGCGACATTTGCAATGTTTTGCAAATGTACCCGGAGAAAAGGGTGTATGGGCACCCTAGTCAATTGGATTCCTTAGACATCTGAGATAGAGGGATGCGGAATATTTCGTACGACGTTGGGGAAATTAGGAAACAAGTCGTATCGATGAAATGGGTTGAACGTGATGGGAGATTGACGATGATCCAAGATTATATGTGCTGAGAGATCCAGCACACCCTATGGGATGAAAGTCGGTGGGAAACCGTTCAAAGGTTATCTCTTGATATGGGAGACCTAACTGTGGTGAAGAAGTAGCGCAAGGTGCTACTTGACTGAGTGTTGTAAGTGACTTACGTGTTACTAAAATGTTGATCCTTATAAAGTAACCAACCCAAAAAGTGCGCCAATTGCGAAGAGTGCACGGATTGTAAAGTATAATAAACCTGGAGAGAAAGGGGAATAGAGTACCACTTCAGGAAAGATGACGTAAGTGGGAAGCGATGTTGAGGAGAGACATAGTGATATTGTCTCCAGATACACCTCTAGTTAATAGACAAGATAGACTCGAAATGAACAACCGGAATGTGGTAGTGAACCCACATTCCCAATGATGGAATGAGGAGACGGACTTATAAATTATTGATGGGTTGTGAACATCATAATTAAGCCAACATTTCGTTGGGGGTAGCGAAATGGGGTGACCGAGATGGATTAGTATGTAGTTGATAAGGGAGAGTGCACAGTGCCGCTCTACATGATTGTGAATCAGGATGAAATCCTAAAATTCCACCCTGTGAGAGAAGGTCAGGAAGGAATAGAGATAAAGTTTTATTTTGAGTACGTTGTGCTACCTATGACTCAATGTTAGTGAGAAAGAATGATGATACGCCCTTATGATAGTGGAATTTTAGAGAAGCCCATTGATCAATTCATAGGTTGAATGTATTCCTATAAGAGCATATTTATAGGTAGAGTGAGCGCCTATATGGACTGTACATGAGGATTAGGTTCGTGGGTACCGATTACGAACAATACATGTACTTTGGGTGTGGTTCGAGGAGACATTTCGAACTTTTAGTCCTTAACGCGTGATAGGAGGACATTCTATTGGAGTGTGACATATTAAGGTATATGAAATGTGAAATATATGGCTCACAAATTGTCTACTCATGTGCGATGAGATATATATACATATATTAGTGCTCGAGATGTGATCCCGAGACAAGTAATTAATAACTATTGGTGATCGAGGTGGAATTCCGAGCCAATAACCCCAAAAGTGTTATAGAAGGGGGGTGATTATAAAATAAGTGTTGGTAGTATATGTTATGTGTAAGATATATATACCTATTGATTTTTCCTACTTATGTACGATAGTAAGTGTGCTTAATCTCTGTATTGGGGTCGATGATGTTCCGGACCAATACATGGGGGATCGAGTTGGGATCGATGATTTTCCGAACCAAATTTGAATTAAAAGTATTGGGATCGACGGAAGGTCTGAACCGACATGTGCATTACATTTACCTTGGGGTCGAGGAATTTTTGGACCAATGTAAATGATAGGATTATTGGGGCCAATGATTTTTGCCGGACCAATTTTCCTTAAAGTATATATAGTGTGTGAAATATATACCTTATAATATTCTACTTATGAGTGATAGTAGACACTTAGGTGTTATATCAAATGGGTAAATTAAGTAGGGAGAAACTTAATTTCAAGAATCAACGTTGGATTGGGAAAATCTATGGAGAAATTAAGTAGTGAGACTTAATTAGGTTATGCGGCATGGGCAAAGTGCGATAAGGATTTATAATGAAGCAAGGCATGTACTTGGGGGCGACCGTTAGGATGTTATGATTTGGTTTGGGTATTAGAGGATACAATTTTATTTAAGGTCCTTAGCCTTAATACCAGCCTTATCCTAATTTCGAGGACGAAATTCCTTTGCAAGGGGGGAAGTATGTAATACCCCGTATTTCTGAATATTCCAAATAATTCTATTTAATTAGATTGGAGAATTAAATGAGAAAATTTCGGCTTAATTTAAATTACGTAATAGTAGTAATTCAAAAAGTTTTATTTAAAAATTGTAATTATGGAATATAAATCGAGAGATAGATACCGATTTATATTGCCTCATTTTATTTACTTAGTGCGAGTGGTAAATAGTTAATTAACGCGTGTAGATCGTGTTGGGATGAGAACGAGTAATATTTTTAAGTGACTCAAATGATAATTTAGAGGTCACCGATGAGTCCGGAAGGGTCAAATTAGTCGAAATAGTATACCCGGGGATACTAGTTGAGTCCCGGGGTAATTTTGGACTAAACCGAGACCGTTCGGGGGCGTTTTGGTCTTTTAACATAAGAGGGTATGGAGACCTACGAAATTGAGAGTTTTATATCAGCCGTATGATAGAGGAATTAGGGTTAGAACACCCATGACAACACCAAAACCATTAGAGAGAAGAGAGGCACAACTTTCTAAAGCAAAAGGAAGAATTGGGAAGGATTGAAAGGGATTTTTACAATCAACTTGTTGGGGAAGAAGGATTGAAGGATGAAGATCATCAATCATCAACAACAACCACGAAATCAAACCTTACTGATCATAAGGCAAGTTGTTTATTGCAAAAATTATTAAGTTATAATACCCATGTGTAGGGTTTTTGAATAGTTTTGTTTAAATCATTATTTTAATTGGAGAAAGATGATATTTATACATGTTGGGATAAGAATCGCATGTAGAATGATTTACCTTATGTAGAGGATTAAGATTCAGATTAGACTTGATGATTTTTTTCGGATTAAAATCTGGATTTTGAATGATAATATGGGAAGAACACCATAACTAGGGTTTTCAAGAAATTCTGGGTTTAATTCATTATTTCTTTAAAGGAATTGGAGTTTTGATGTATTTGATACGTTAGAAACTGTCCTAGTATATGTGGAAACATGTTAGGATCATTGGATCGAAGTTTGGTGGACAATAATGGAGTTTGGAAATTTGTTAATGGAGGAGAGGATCAACGAAGAAGACAGACTGCGTCTGTCCCTGTTCGATCGATCGATCGATGTTGAACTATCGATCGATCGAACCCAGCCGTCGATCGATCGACGCAAGCTGTTTCCCGAAAATTTTGTGTTTAATTCTTCATTGAGTTCGGGAATGAATGAGTATTCTAGGATTTACATTATACTTATATGGGAGTGAGAATAAGACCAGTAGGTATATTGTTGAGGTCCATTAAGGCCATTGGGTGTAGGGCTTGGATTAATGACCAAGGATAATAATCCGATTTAGTAGAGTATCGGGGAATTCGGAAATTGAGTTACGGGGCGAAGTAAATTCAATTTAAGTAATAGACCAGTAGGGTAAGCAATAACTACTGAAATTATATGTAAGGGGTAACTAGGACCCTTAGAGTTGTGTGTATACTCAAATAAATACGATTAATGAGATAAATCGTAAAGCGAATATTGTACGGTAAATATATGAGATTAAAATATTACGTACGTATATGATTAATAGGTCGGGCGTGTACCTACTGAATTATATGATCTTTTAGGTAGAGAGATTATACCTAAATTAATTATGTTAGGGTCGATGAGACATTCCGAACTAACATAAAGTTATTATATGTTTGGGGTCGATGAGAAATACAGAACCAAACTTTGAACTGGTGTCGCGATGAAAGAGTCTCGAACCAGAATATGTGTATATATATATTTTTAAAATAGTTGGGGTCGATGGAAAATTCCGAACCAACTCTCACTTGGGGTCGATGAATCATTCCGAACCAAGAGTCCTTTACGTCTATAAAAAGGACAAAATAGAAATGACTGATATTTAGCATATATTGTGTGTGAAATATATATACTGGATGATATTCTACTTCCGTGTGTTAGTAGATTGATATATTTGATGTATTTGAAGATACATACTGAATTGGTAAGTTAAGTAGTGAAACTTAATTACGAAATTAACCTTTAGATAGAGAAAATCTATTTAGTAATTCAAGTAGCGAAACTTAATTACATAAGTGGGAAAGTTAACAATTGTGAGAATTGTAGTAATTTTAGTAGTAAAACTAAATGGGAAGTCTTGAAAAATAACATAGATGAAATGTTACTTGAGAATTAATTAACATACGCGAGATGTTAGTGAAACGGTTGTACTGTATGGGCGGTACTGGAACTTGGGTATAGATAAGTTCAGTTGACTACTTTGGTTTTAGTTAGCTTGGGAAGTATGGCTAGATAAACTAAGTGTAGAACGTTAGGTGTGCACGAAAGATGAGGGGTGAGTTAACTCAAGAGAGTTTACGAGAACCTAACATGTGTAATCAATAACCGCATTTTATATTGTGATAAACGCTGGATAAATATTTTCAAAATGTTTTGAGTACTAACTCTTGCTATAAAATATTTTCAAAACCTTTTAGGTGTCCAGCCACAGGGATGCCATGTATGATGATTCCATTCCAGAGACTCGGAGCTGTAGCACGGTGGATGCTTACAGGATTTTGACTAGGCGATATCTCTCATTCAGATCTAGTACAGGATCTCACACTCTTCTATGTATGGACTTGTTTTCCGTTATTAGTCTCAGATTTTAGATCCAGACTAGTGGTTACTCTATTGTTGTTTGGGATTTTTTTTAGCCGATGGTTTATTCGGTTATACTTTAGTTCTGTTGTACTTTTTCTTTGTTGTTTGAAATATAGTACATGATTATTTGTACTTTGTTCCGCATGGTTGATTTATCTGTTTTAAGAAAGATAAAATTTGGCACCGGTCTAATTTTACTTATGGATTTAGTAATTAAAAAGTTTTCGACAGTGATGCTAAGAATGAACCATTTGAGGAACCTGTTTTAATTTAATGAAGGCCTGATCACCCGATGTTTAATTAGGCGGGGTGTCACATCTATAATTATCATAATCATAACAAATATCAAAGGAAACAAAAAATAAACAACTTTAGCTAAAAATAAAATTATATGAATTAATTCTTTGAGTATATTGAAAATACTGTTGCAATATACCAATTAATATGCTACAAGTATCAAGTGTATATTGTATTTGTTGATTTTTACCATTAATTGGATGAAAAATAGGAAATAATAAAATATATTTCATGGGTAAAGTGGAAATTATAATAAACCAATGTGATTAATGAAAAATTAAAGAATTTAAGTCTTTAAAAAATAATGGCATTAATTATTTTAAATAAAAAAAGGCTGTGTTGTAAAAAAATGTGGTAAACAAATAAAGTTTGTCTGTTAAATAAATGTGTGGGGGCAATAGTAATTGAAATAAAGAAAAGTAAAAAAAAATTAGCGGCATTTTGGTGAAGTGCACATCTAGCTCATGATCTTGCCTTAAGGTGAAGGAATTTGGTGAAATGCCAAAAGTCCCACATCGGTTTACAAAGGAGATGTTACTACTATCATTGGTTATAAATACACACCACCCTCGATGTACTATGTTCACAATTAAGTAGGCCATATCGAATGATAGTCACAATTAAATAGGTCATATCGAATGATAGGACCAACTACTTTAGTTTAAAATTTTGATGATCATTATTTTTTTGATCAATCGACTAAATAAAATGATGAAATCCTAGTTTTTTTTTTGTTTGATTTTATTAAAAAAAATTAGCACGTCATATTTCAGTTGGGTAAGTTATAATGAGCAAACTCGTGTGAACTTGGACTTTTTTTGTTGATTCAAACATTTCAAAATTTACCAAAAATACCGATTTTACCGATGTACTGTGTGATTTTGTTTTTGTTTAAGGTTAGTTGTACTGAGAAGTAAAATCGATAATTTTGGTTTGAGCAAATAAAAATAGGTTTGGTATTGGTATACTCTAATTATCGACCAAACCGATCGATACCCAGCCCTAGGTTGAACTGCCACTATAATTCCTGTCTTGACTATAAGATTTTTTATTTATTTCTATGAGTCTCTGAAGCATGAAACTAGTGAGACGTTCTATATTTTAAATTTAACCACTTTACTTGAACCTTTGATAGTAAAGTTCCTATAATATCTTTAGAGAGACATGTTTTTTATTAATCACATAATCCCGAAAAATTTGGTTTGCTTTAGAGAACTCCATGTTCAACATCAATATTAACCTTTATTGTTCAGCTGAGGTTGATTTTTTCCATGTGATAATATATTTTCTACATTTCTTAAGTTTATAAGAACATTAAAACAAAGTCAATCCCAAAAATTTTCCATCCTACCCATCCCTCTCCACATCAACACAACCACTCAGGTTGATCCCTTTACATTCAAGATAGAACCTTGATCTTTTTTCCTCATATAGGAATTAAACTATATATTGAAAAGGTGTTAATCTAAGTCTATGATTCTTTTGTGAATGACCACGGGTTTACGAAAACTACTTGTCTACCTTATTATGGTAATAGACTAAAACCATTCTTTTTGTAATAGTTTTATTGAATTTATTATTTGATAAACGTTAGATTTTAATGTATTAAGGAGAAACATTTATGGGAATAATATTTGCATTATTTTTTATATCTTTTATTCTTCCTAGTAAGTGATTTGGTGTGTAGAGTATGTATTTTACATAGAAGATCAGATCACCAGTTCTTGTGAAATATAATTTTCTCATTCATACTCTTCTATGGAGTTGGACACACAATCAGTAGAGCTATAACATAATATTTTAGTAGGATTTTTTTATTAGAGGAAATAGTATAACTTCAACCTATTATGTTAGTACACTTTGTGTATTGAACATAGTTGCATCGAGGTTACTTATTATACTAAGACGACATACTTGATGAATAATGCACTAGTTATTTATTTCTTTGACCTATTGGTGAGATTAATTGTGGATCAATAAACTTATTGGATTAGGTAACGGTGAATTGTTTTGGTGTAGAGATTGGTGATACCATTTGAGATACTTATAAGTTTTGTATGTGTCAAATCCTATTGGTGGATTGTGTTAATTCAAAACTACAAATAAATTAAGTTGGATTATTCAAGGAATTAAATAAGTTAATTTTAATAAATTACCAGTAATGTATTTTATTAATGGGTATTTGTAACCTTAATGTGGGGAGATTTACGTAATGAATAATAAATATATCAATTATAGTTTTTGATTAAGGAGTGGATTTGTAATTTCTGATATTGCTCATAGCATAGGCCCTGAATTGTTTTAGGCTAGTTTGGCGTATCCCATTACAAACCGTCATGTATCGTCATGGAAAACCGACATCAACACTCGATACTTATAGACATCCCATAAAGGTATAAAGAAATTTAGTGTTTAAATTAACTCATTGACTTTATTTTTTGGATGTTAACTTTTATTAAAAATGAACAGGGTTTTTATTTTTAATAAAAAAGGAAAATAGTTTTTATTTTAAACCTCATTCAAATGAGATCTTTATCCCATTCGAACGAAAAGGGTATTTAGTTAGAAGGGTCGTTTGAAATTTTGATCTAACAAGCATCTATCGAGGTCATATTGTTTTACTCGTCAAAAGGACGTTTGAAACTTGTTTAAATGAGAAAGCTTTCTCATTTGAATGAGACTATGTTTCGTTCTAACGATCTTCAAAATTCATTCGAATGAGTCACCACCTCGAAATTTATGAACAAACTATAAATATCTATTTCGTGTTCATATTTTTTAAGACTTTTGTCAGATCCGTTTCAACATATATTTTTCAAAAGTTATTATTTGTTTAGTGTTCTAAAACACTTTTAATTCACAAAATACATCCTGAAAATTGTTCTTGTGAATTCGTTTAAACCCTAAACTGTTTTAGTATCTGCATACACCTTTGTGGAGAAGGTATTTCCATGGCTGGCTTGTGATTATTGAGGGAACTCATTGTTGAAAACAAAGGTTAATCGATGGATACCGATTTTGGAAGTCTGTGTATGGACTGCTCCTCATCGAGTAGTATTCTTTAAATATTTTCGAAGACTAGCGCATTTTACTTGTGGTTGTTATTGAGTAGTCTGTAAGTCGACCGTCTTGTAATATTTCTAAAGTGCTGAATAAAGGTTTTGCCCGAAATTAATATTCTTGAAATTTTACCTTTGTTGAATGCTTGGTTTGGTTTATTTGTTTCATCACATAGTTGTATGTTCAGGATAAAAAGGATAAAATTGATTAATATAAAAAATTGAAATCTTTGTTTATGACCATCCTTGCCGAGCACGTTTATTTTTGCATTTTCATAGTGGTATCAGTGTCTGCCACTGTTAGAAGTGGTATTATGGCATTCTTATCCTTACAAGTTGTATCAGAGTGGGTTCACTAATTTATCGTGTAGATCCTTGTTTAGTATTCTTTTAGGGTGGTTCTTATTCATCTCTCTTGTGTTGATTTTATTTTTTCTCTCGACGGATTCCCATAGTTTTAACGACTTCAATCATTTGAATTCGAGGTTTGCTAAAAGAATTAAAATTCTTGAGAAAGAATATTCTCATTTTAAATCCGCTATGGAATTTTTGCAAACTATTCACACTCAAAAGGATTGCTTTCGTGAAAAACTTGTGGATATGGACTGAGATTTTAAAGTTTTAGAATTGTCCTAGAAATATAGTGAGAACATATTCCATTTTTAAAAGAAAAATTAGAAGACTCTAAGATTTTTAGGGTTCGTGTTTGTGCCATTAAGGATAATGATAATTTAATTAATTAATTAAAGGAAAAAGAGAAGACTCTTAGGGATAAGTTTGCTTTTATTGAGGGGGGAGCAAGATAACCTTCTAGGAATGATTGAAAATTTAAAGAAGGAGTCCCTAAAATCAGAAGAGTCTAATTCCTCGCTTGTATCTAAAATGTTGAGGTTAAAAGATTATTTAAAATATTCAAGTAGTTTTATTAGTGATGGTACTGCTTCACATATGTATAATGCTTCTAGTGTTAAATCCAAGACCATTGCTTATTTTAGAGGATCAACCGCATCCAAGGATGTTAGAAAAGGTCAACCCATAGGTAACATTCCTCGCATTTACACATGTTCGCATTGTGGTAGGAAAGGTCACCTTAGGGAGTTTTGTTATGATCTTGGAAGAGGTCCTAGGAAGTTAATGTCTAGTGTTCCTTTGGTTTCCAAAACCCGACTCATTAAGTATACATCTTTTTGTTAGGAGAGCTAGATGATAGACTTATTGATTCTCGCATGCTTGCACATGATGCTTCACATGTTATATCTTATGAATGGCTTGTATATTTTTATGTGTCATACTCTAGTTGTGCTTCATGACATATTTTGTATTAATGTTATGACATGCGTATCTCTTGCATTATATTTTTCTTTGATTGAGTCAATTTGGAAACATACAAAAAGATTTTATTTTGATATAATTTTTGAAAAATACAAAAAAAAAATTGGTTTTTGTGTATTTTAGTTTTACACATTCGGTATAGCATATTGGTGTGTTTGAATCCAATTCACTCCATAAATTCCATGTGGCTAGGACATTTGGTTATGATTATAGATAATTAGATTGTTCTTAGTCAGGTTTACATGGAGTTGTTTCGAACTTGATTTGCTTTATGGATTCGACTTTTTATATGCTTTCGCACACACATGCATGAGCTTTTTGGATTTTAACTTCATTATGTATATTTGTGTTGTGTGAGATGTTCTCCAATCAATTTTGTCATCTACATATTTTTGTGACTATGGAGATTTGTGCATGTAAGAACCGTTGTCCATGAGAGTATGATTTGTTTAGTATTGAAAAAAAATATGGGTGTACATAAAAAAGGGCTGCAAAATATAGGTTGACTTTGTGTGAAATCTGCTATTGAAAAGAGCCCAAGAAAAATTTCCAAAAGGGGCCAATATAGTTTAGCCGAAAAGATAATCTGAATAATCTTGAGGCTCCTAGAGTTAGGTCTAAAATCCAACCTAAAAGGAGCTGCAATAATTACAACTCACTTTATCTCCTATAGAAGGATCAAATATTAGAGAGCAATGAGCCTCCACAGTCCAACCATATCTTAATGCTCGTGTAAACCTATGAGTAATTTCTATGACAACAAGAGGTGGCCACACATCACTAGTAGGAGGAGAATTATAGTCTCCAGTGCCTCTTAGAGAGGATGTATGAAGAACTCTAACGGGATAAGAAATAATATCATGGCATTGGCCGTACTCCTAGCCCTTGGGAGATTAAAACTCATAGCCGAGGAAGGATTTCATGACGTGACTAGGATCATCAAACACAAAAGCTTTCTAGAAAAGACACTGTGATAAGAATGGACCACATAAACTTATATGAAGAGATATGGATAATAAAATAACCCATTGTGGATCCAGAACCACCAAGGAGTTGGCCAGAATGTCTACCAGGTGAAGTTTATTTTTTCCCGAACGATTGAAGACATTGAGTCTCCTAAGAAGTTCTCAACCCCCAAGTTCGTGGTTTACAATACAAAAATTCATCCCACTAATCTTTTTCATCAATAGCACCAAGAAATGACCCTTTGGATAAATAAAGAGGATCTCATGTGTCGTATTTTCCTTTCCAGTCCAGGTAACTTTGCATAAAAATTGTTTGAAAAACTACCAAATTTATCCAGTTTTAATAACTCACATAGTCCAACACTATGAGGTTCATGACCAGGATCACACACCCAAAGAGGTTGTACTCCATCCTTATAATGAACAAGAAGACCTAGTAGACCTTGTATAAGTAAGCCCGGTGATATTGAGAAACCTATAATGAGGTAAAGGATTGCTCCGAGCAAGTATTTGTGGCCTCTTTTAAGATTTTTTTTTACCAAATAGCTCCATGTTGCACCAATTTCTTACCAAAAATGAGGCTAGCATTATAGATGACATTATTTCTAGAATTGAGAAGTATGATTAGGTGGAAGACTAAGTGGCAGACCCTCAATAATATAAAGGTCGACTAAAGGAGAGTAAGAATGGAGATAAGGAGAATGCTCCCAGGAATGGGGGTAATAAGAAAAATGGCATATTTAAGGTTGATGATAAAACAAATCCCAATAAGGCCCATCATGCCATTAACATTATTTTCAAAGAACCGATGGAAAAGATTTTTAAAAAATAAGTATAAAAAATATTACATATGGTCGAGGAAGATGTTAGAATACACGTCGAATAGATATTTCCCTGAGATGTTCCTATCATAAGGAGCTTTGGCACAAAATAGAAAATTGTATGGAGCTCAAGTCAGACCTAGAAGAGCTAGCTTAGCTAAGTTATTTGGATGAATTTATAGAGAAAAAGAACGAAAATTCCCCTATGGAACATGATAAGAATCCTGGTAATGTCCTTGACAATAATAAGATGGGACATGAGTTTGAGCTTATCCATGGTGCCTCAAACCCGAATTAGATCCAAGGCAATGCTATGTGGATGGAACTGAAGAAGGTAATCGTAGTCATGGAAGCCTTCAAAATTAACCATATTAAAACCTCAACTGATAAAAATCATCAATATTAAGATATTGACTACACCAAGAATATCATTTTAACTGAGGAAGACCTAGTTGGAGTCAAAATCCACATCATGACAGACTCGTAATCATTCTCAAAATCACCAAATGGGATGTGTATAAGTAACTTGTGGACCATGGGAGATCTTCAAAAGTTATATATTTAAAGTTGTTCAATAAACTCAACCTCAAGATGAAGGACCTAAAGGAAGTGACCATCCCATTGGTCAGCTTCTCCATCAGAATGATGATGTTCCTGGGAAAGTTGTAACTCCCTATAAGAACTGGGAACACTTCCAAGTTAATAAATTTCTTTTGGTGGACATTGAGTCACCTTACAAAACGATTCTAAGGTGAGGATGGCTCCACACCATGAAATTTATTCTTTCCACTACCACCAAAAGCTCAAATGCATTACTGACTGGGGGTAATGGAGCTATGTCGGAATTAAGCTACTACTTGATAATGATTTATCGCTTCAATCAGACCTAAATAAGAAAAGCAAAAAGAAAATGTGGAGAATATGAAGGGATATATCATGAAGGTACACTACAAAAAAAGAAACTTTTGAGACGGTGGCCTAATAGTCCCAAAAGATGGTTTATCCGTCTCAAATACTTTTTGGGACGCTATTTGGGATGGCTGGGGGGGGGGGTTATTTTTGATAGGGGGTTGTAAATAATTTTTGTGACGCCATAGCCATCTCAAAAGAGTTTTTTGAGACAGAAACTGATCCGTCTCAAAAGGTGCTTATTTTATATGATCCTTTTGAGACGACAGAAGAGCTGTCACAAAAGAGTGCTTTTGAGATGGGAATTAATCTGACTTAAAAGATTACTATTTTAGATTACCTTTTTGAGATGACAACATAACCGTCTTTAATATATTTTCGGGACAGTTTTAACCATCCCAAAAGAGCTAAAAGGATCTTAAAATTTTTGTACTAATATTTTGTGGATACATTTGAGACAACACAAACAACAAATAATCATAAAATGTAATATATAAGATGATTTTCAACCAACTCAACGAATCATTGTCATTCAACAATAGTTAGAATTCTTACAACCATCTCCAAATATTCACCAAAACAAAAATTCTAAATATTTGACTTGACAACAAAAATACATTAATTTCTTATACTCCAAAACACAAATTACTTTTATCAAGTAATTCTGCAACACTAAAGCATACAACCTCCAAAATCACTGATGAGCATTTGCATGTTCTACAAATATTATCACGTGCAAAAAAAATGTAGTGTCAATTATGTCAAAATTAATATCCCACTCATCAACAATACATTGTGAAAAATGAATCAATATAGTATATTCTCATCACAAACATTATAAATATTTAACTACTCTTATTTTTTTTAAATCAGTAGAGTTTACATTGTTTTTCATGATAACCACATGTAGCTAACCTATTTTAAACATTAAAATTGATTATAAGAATATTATACACCAATCAACAGAAAATTCCCACCACTATAATAAATTCTCACAACCATAGAAAAGTTTTACCACCATCATTGAAAATTTAACTTTAAACGAGATAATTTTCCATTTGAATCTCTCAATATATATATACATATATATAAGTAACTATATATTATTACCTAGTCGAACTGAATCGTCGAGGTAATAGAAGCATGATGAGGGGTAATACTTTGGAGTAAACTTTGCATATCATTTTTCATATGTAATAGAGCTTGTTGGTTATGAATCTCTAACTCTTCGAGCTCATGTCAATGTCGAGTCTCTCGATCTACAACTTCTTTCTTTAATTGGTTGATTTCTTCCAATAATAACTGAGATGAACATACTTTTGTCGATGTTGGCCTAATACCTACTCCCTTTAGTAAAGCATACCCATGTCCTCCATATCCTACTACATCAGTAAAAAATTTGTTCCGCACTTCTGGATCATTTTTTTGCTCTTCTGGTAGCTCATTTAGTCTCCTTTCAAGTATATTCTACCAATTGAATTAATATTATAATTAATGAATATAATATAAATTTTCAAGAACACAATTTAAAACAAATAATAAAGTAAATAAACCTTTCAAGCATCGGTTACGAATTAATATTTATACATACCGCTCTATCAAATAATCCATCTTCAACACTGAAAGGTTTATTATTTGGAGATCGGGTGGCTTTCCACATGCTAATATTGTCGACAGGATCCCCTTGTTCTATCATCTGGAAAAAACAATGTATAAATATTAATGCTATTATATTAAAATCAGAAATATTTATAATAACAAAAATTCCAACCTCCTTAGCTATTTTAGCATGTGGCTTTCGTCTTGTCCTTGAGTAAGCACATTTAACTTCACGGTGAGTTTTGATTTGCTATATCCTAAATATTTGAAGAAATAAAAATAAAAATAATGACACTAGTGAAGAATAATGTAAGTATAATATTCTAAATAAGATGTGACATTTATACCTTTATCTTCTTTAGACCCCAATATTTCACAAATTCAGGTCACTGATCTTTTTCGACTTGTTCATGCGTATAACTCAATCGCTATTTATTTGTTTAAAACTTTTATAGTGATTAACCTTCAATCGATGCTTTCATTGCTTCCACGCAAGTCCCATCCATCAGATTTGTTTAAAACCTTCTTATGCATTTGTGTTACTCTAAGAACAAAAAGAATAAATTAGTTAAAACTTGGCAAGCTAATGTACAAAGGAACAAATATATAAATCAAACTAATAAGTTACCTTCACTTCCTTTCAAATATTGTTACGTGCTTCCTCGTTCGCCTCGCTCCAAGACAACATTGTCAATGGAAATAAATTTCCACACCTTACATAATAACTTAAATGTGACATCAATTTACTTTCCAGCTTACAAACTAGCTGACAAAGTTCATTCCATTCCAATATCTTCTTTTTGTTATCATTCCATTCGAGCCAAGGCCTTGACCCTTTTCTAACCCTTTTTTTTACTAGTAATGGTAGTCATTGTACCTAAACAAAAATGTGAATAATGTCTATACATCTTCTTCAATATGAATATAAACATAAAATGTAACACAAATGGATATATATAAATAGTGCATTGTGTAACACGACATAACTGTGAGATCCTCGCCATATAAATCCATGGCATTGGATGGAGCATTGGCATTTCCAACTCAATTATTAATCTGCTCAATATTTGGGGAAAGTTGACTTCCATGTGTTTGAAATAAAGAAACCTGAACTCTTGAATTGCGATGTGTATTCTGTGACTGGGATGTTAATTCAATATTTGGGGAAAGTTGTGGTTGCATCTCTATAGTTCCATGGTCCCTTATGTTGTGTTGTATAGAAGTAAGTTGGGATGCCCTCTCTAAAACATTTCCCACTGGAATTGTGAGTGGTTGCTTCTAGAGTGGTCTTTCCTCGGCTATGAGGTCGGACATAGTCAAACAACGACGACAACGCTTCAATGTCATGCATTTGTATTTTTTCATTTATCATATCAAGAAGTCACATTTCATTTATATATCACATTTCAACATCAGTTATACATGAGTTATAAAAGCAATGAAACATGAAAAAATAAAATAAAATACAGTGCAGTGCAGTATAGCGCTAAGGTTATCATTATCTCAACTATCATATACATATTTGTCCAACAACCAAGCAAAGAGAAATTATATATAACATACAGAGCACTAATAGCACCAAGGTTATGCAGCGGAGCAATTATATATAATATACAGTGTAATAGAGCAATATCTAATGAGCAATTGATCTATCTTCTACTGCTGAGTAAGGGGAGTTCCCAACTAGTTATTAAGTCAAAATAGAGTATTCTCCCTATTTACAATTCTCCCATGAGTATTAAGAGTACTATCAGGAAGAACCTACTTGAATCCAGTCCAAATGGAGGAGATTATATATGAGGGACCATGAATGGAAGTAGGATTTCGAAGGTACTTCAGGGATTAGTGGCCCCAGTGCCATTGTTGTTTTCATCAATCAATACATATGTAAGATCATCCAAATCAAGAATGATGAGTGAATAATTAATCAAGTTTTTACATTATATTGGTATACACACTAACAAATTAAAAGTATTGCAGAAACTTTGTGGCTTTGGTACCTCAACAAATCACAAGCCATTACGAATTAAGAGAAATATTTTTTTGGTTTAGTAAAAAGTGGTAATCAGTTATCAAACACTATAAAAAAATACTTAATAAATAAAATATCAAGATACTTAATAATTAAATGTGAAGCCAAACTGATAGTGGATCTGCATTTTCACCTTTTGAAGTTCCAAAAAATTACCATACAAATATATGTCCCGGAAATATAAATTGCAGGCAATTCCAAACCGATAATGACTACTCATCTATTTATAGCTTTGATATCTAATTCAAGTAAATGAACAAAATAGATATTTGTTATGATGAAAGAGTGAGTTCGCAAACAAGGGACATACAATTGAGAAAGAATACAGATTAAAGAGAGTTATGAATGAATTATCTAGCCCAAGAGACTATCACCAAGACAATAAGGGGGATGCACTATGCTTACCAAAATAAGAAGGGGGATTAGATGTTAGAAACTTGAAATCAGTAGCAGCTGCAGCCAATATCAAATTGGCTTGGAACTTTAAGGAAGGTAAGATCCTTTGGGCTCAATTCATAAAAAGGAAATAC
The DNA here is from genome assembly GCA_949130495.1 of Sambucus nigra. Taxonomy (NCBI): domain Eukaryota; kingdom Viridiplantae; phylum Streptophyta; class Magnoliopsida; order Dipsacales; family Adoxaceae; genus Sambucus; species Sambucus nigra. Next base: position 596,789,585 of record OX422215.1, on the reverse strand, counting down.
TCGAATTTGGCCTGCCCAAATGGCTCAATGACTTTTAAAAGAATTCAATCAGCTTGGGAGTTAGTGGACTCAAACTCAATTTGGATGAACAATGAATTAGTATGGAAACTTTCAATCAGTGGTAACTTTAGCTTTGCATCTTCCTATGATCAGGTTAAACCTCATAACCTATCCTCCTTAGTCTTCAAGTTCATTTGGAACCCCAATATTCCCACCAATATGTCTGCCTTCCTATGGAAAGTTCTTTCAAAATGTGCTCTAGTAAAAGATCTAATAAAAAAATGTTGGGGCTAAGGATGGCATCCAGATGTCAGTGCTGTCAATCTGCTATAAAAACTCTCAACCATCTCTTTATATAAGCTCAAATAGCTTCTGAAATTTGGGATGTCTTTGATAAAATCATGGGAATTAATCAATTGCCATACTCAGTTCATGGATTAATCATTCAGTGGTGGCTTAATTCAGGTACTTCTAATTTATTATTTTACCACCAATGCAAAGTCTCTCATCCTTCACAGCATGAGCAATTCTTAAAGCCTCTCCCACGAGGATGACTCTGCCTCTATCGCTACCGCTTAATAGAATGTTGGCTGAGGTCATAGAAGTATCAATGGAAGTAATTCGTTGTCATCAGGAGTAACTCCAGAGGCTTCGCACCATTGGCGAGATGTGTTTTTGTTAGGAATATTTATGTTGCATTTGATATTGATAGGTCTGACACTTGGGGTACTTGGGCTTAATAGGTTTTGGAAGAAGGATCATCTTAACATAGATTAGTACACAACTGGGTTCCTTGAGAATAAAGAGAGAGGATTACTAGTCGTTGTATGATGTGGCTGGTGCAGTTGGGACAGTTCTTGGGTTGACATGGTTGTTGTTTCTTGGTTCGTGTGCGAGATGATGAAGTTCACAGTGCATATCTTAACTACCTATCTCACTGTCATTAGTGTTTTGTGTTTTTAGGGAGAACAATTATATCTATCTCGCTATTTTTAGTGTTTTGTGTGTTTAGGGTGCATATCTTAACTACCTATCTCCTCGCCATTAGTGCAAGATAGAGCCACTCTTTGAGATTTAACCCGTCTTTACAAATTATGGTCCATTGTAATTTATTCATCCACTTATATATATAGATGTACTCCAGTTCTGTATCATTTTTTGGGGCTGATTTGTGTTGTGTTGTTTAGTAAAAAAAATCTATCCCAATCATTATCATTTGGGAGATTTGGCTTAATAGAAATAAAGTTGCTAAGCCAATGAACTCAAACTTCATAGTGCAACAAGTAATTCATAGAATTTCAGATCTCACCAACCTCAATAGTTTCAAAAGAGAAGATAAAGATATCAGCCAAGAAGCCTTTAATTTTTTTGGAATAAAAAAGCCTCTAAAATCTCCAAGGATCATAAATAATGCTCAATGGGAGAGACCTACAAATGGCAGATTAAAGCTCAATATTTCAGCAACTCATAATCATTAGGCATCTATGGGCTCAGGGGCAATGTTAATGGATGATTAAAGAAATCTTATTTGGGCTTATTCAAACTTCATTGCTAGTGGATCCAATTTATAAGATCAAGTACAAGGCATCCAAGAAGGTATTAGATCCTTTAAAGATAAGGAACTTGTTAATATTGACCTGGAAGTGGATTCTAAGATCATGGTTGAGTTTCTATCATGCTCTTCATCTTTAATTCCATGGATAGTTAGAACAAAGATCACAGAAATTCAAGATTCTATCAAGAATCATCAGATGCAAATCAATTGTAGCTTATTAGAAGGGAATAAGGTTACATGTCTTTTATCATCCTATGGAGTAGACTCAAAAATTAGTAATTATTTTGTTAGTTTAGATGATCTTCCAAGAAATATTAAGGTGGAAGTTAAGTTAGATTCTTAAAAAAATTCCCATCATAAGGAATTTATAATGTAGTTGGTCTCTATTTATAGTTTGTATAGCCACCTAGAGAGGGCTTTTCTCTCTTCTCATTAATAAAGTTATTATTTTTAAAAAAATGACTGTCACCAAATCTCTATTCTAAGTATTACTAACCCATATGACATTTCTACCAAGTATAGATTCTATCTAAAAGTCCATTAGGCCATTTATATATAGTTGGTCTCTATTTCCAGTTTGTTCCCAATCAACTATCACTTTCTCACAAACCAAACACCACATCCCACCCCTTAAACACGACTTCTCGTAACTAAAACCTACCCCCTCGAATACCCTTAAACAAAAATGGATCTGCAGATGAAATGCCTCTGGACAAGCGTAGAAGGATCGGATCTGGGAGGCTGATGGGATCCACAACTACTAGTAAAGGACGATAAGCTTTAGGATCTGGGAGGCTATTATAACACAAGCTTGCAGCAATATAATACTAAACTAAAAATTGAGCTTGCAACAGCTAATGAGTCAGTTAAACGGGTGGAAAAAGAGAAAGCTACTATAGTGGAGAACCTGGGCACCGTAAGAGGCCATTATAACTTGTTGCAAAAGAAACTTACTTCCTATGGAGCTTCTAAAGATGAGGCTGTGAAGCAAAGAGAAGCATTGGTAAACTAAGTTTAGATCCTTAGAGGATAATTGCAACAAGTAAGGGAAGATCGTGAAAAAAAAGTATCACAAGTGCAGGCGTTAAGCATTGACCTCGAAAATTACAAAGAAAGAACTGGTAAATCAGTTGCAGATTTGGATAACTTGACTCTAAAGTCAAATGCCTTGGAGGAGACATGTTCTTCTTAAAGAGAACAAATACATATATTGTAACATCAGCTAACTACTGCGAATGAGAAATTGAAGATGGATTATTTATGTAAAAAATAAAAATAAAATCGAACATTTGAGAGGATTATCCCCAATATCAATTTCTTATTGAAGGGACTTTAAATTAGAAGTGGCTTTGTCCACTCTCTTATTAATTTTACCGTACATATTAATGTTCTAGGCTTTAATGTCTTTTTTAAACTTCTTCAATTTAGTTTTCAAATGAACGTGGGGCCACCCTACACAACTATCCTATTACAACAATCTGCCACCATAGGCTTGAAAACATTATAACTAAACCAAGATGATCAGAATCTTAAAGGTGTAGGTTCCATAACTATGTATTTGAGACATTTTCACAGTAAAAAGACATGATCAGAACTAGTTCTATACAACGTAGAGACTAAAATAGAGGGATAGAAACCACAATGGCTCAAAGATAATTAACTAGAGTTTATATCTCTTTTCTTTGGCTCTGTAACTATGCCTATGTTAGATAAAAAGTTGTTGAAATGTATGAAGAGAAAACTAGTAAATTGACATACTAAATTCTAAACCCAACAGAGATAAGATTCCAATACAAACTAATTTTTGAGTATTGTTATAAGATCTCAGCATTAAGACATACAAGACCAAACTAGACCATCCTTAATGTAGTGATAAATAGTGAAGTAGTATTCCACTTAAATTTATATTGAACTGAAGAAGAAACCCAATATTATTAAATACAAATATACAATGATCATATGATAATGGTGACTAGTTTTGGATATAATACCCATTACTATCAATATAAAACCAAAATACAAATGCTCCAAATTTAAAAACAAAAATAACTAGTTTAGGACTATATCTCCCTCAAGCATTGTCCCTCCAAATTTCATCTCCATCTTCATCTGCATTTTCATCTTCATGATCATTAGCTTGAGCCACACTAGTGTCAACTATTAATCCATCTCCATCCCTCGACCACCGTAAGTTCTGATCTTCATTTAAATTTTGCATGACAAACGGCTCATCTCCATAAAGAAACAACTCTTCTTCAGCTTCTTGAATTGTCGTGTACCTATCAAATTGGTATCTTGGTGTCATAGGAACAACAACATGCCAATCTGTATCGATACGGTCCTGCATGCAAAATATTTGTTCTGCTTGGGATGCTAGTATGAAAGGTTCATTACACTCTCGAGCATCCTTATATTTCAAATGCATGAAATTCACTAAAGTAAAGTTAAACTCGTCAACTTTTGTACCCATACGATTTTTAACCCAATAACACTTGAATAATACAAACTTTATTCCATTAAGATACTGAACTTCAATAATGTCTGTTAGTTCCCCATAGTAGGTAATATCGCCCACAATGGGATTTTTATCCTTCCGGCCAGAATAACTCATTTGTTCGGCTTTTATAAAAACTCCTTTATTTTTGGTTTTCTTTACCCTATCACATTCCTTTGTTCGAAATCTAAAACCTCTAATAATATAAGTGTTGAATCTGACGGCATCCTAAAGAGGACCTAAAGACAATATAAAAGTATAGTAATTATTCATAATTCAGGTATTAATTATGATATTTTCACTTACATAATCACAAAGCAATTGCTTAATTCAATCAAGGCTTTGACAATATGATTGTGCAATACACTTCGCGCTGCTATTGGAAGTAATTATTGTATTAAACTATGATTATCATGGCTCTTTAATCCCGAAATATTTCTCTCGCATGTTCACGCACTGTGAAAGGTTCGAAGAGTATCCATTAGGAGCTTTAACATACTACAACACTTTTATAAAAATATCCTTCTCTTTGTTACTCATCGTGTACTCTACTGGGGGGAGGGAGTGTAGATTTGACCCTCGTGGTTGAGGATGCAATTCTGATACCCAAATTTTTGAGATCTTTTCGATCTTGTAAATATTCTTTTGTTTTCCCTTTAGTTCCCAACAATGTAAACAGGACATTATCGTATACATTATTCTCAATATGCATGACATCAAGATTATGGCAAATCAGATTATCCTTCCGATATGGCAATTCAAAAAATATGATCTTCTTTTCCTAACCAAATCTACGTTTTGGAACTACCATTTTATTTTATTTTTCTAACGCCTCTCTTTCCCTCCTTCTAAAGACATCTTCCATCTTATATTCACATTCAATGTCAAGATCATTAAATTGTTGCAATTGAAATATTATCATTCAATTGTTGCAATTCTTGCAAGCACGAAAGTTTAACTGGGGCTGGTCATAATTCGACCCTCCCATTAAATGGTTCCATTTGCCTACGAAGCCTATGGCGTAAGTCTAAGAATCGATGATGACCCCAATAACAGAACTTCTTACCATTATCTAATAGCATTTACTGGTGGTCTTCGTTACAGCAAGGACAAGCAAATGTACCTTTTGTGCTCCATCCCGATAACATGGCATAAGCGGTGAAATCATTAATGGTCCACAACAATGATGCACGCAACTGAAAGAACTCCTTGCTTAACGCATCGTAAGTGCGTACCCCATCAACTCATAGCTCAATTAACTCATCAATCAATGGTTGTAAAAATACATCGATCTTATCTTCGGGTCCTTTTGGTCCATATATAAAAACAAACCAAATCAAGTTAGGTTGCTTCATGCACAACCACATAGGTAAGTTGTAAATAATGAGGATAATTGGCAATGTATTTTTCTTAATGCTCATATTACCAAACGGATTAAATCCGTCAACAGCTAAACCAAGTCTAACATTGTGAATCCTCCCTCGCAAAAGAAGGGTTTTCTCATTAAAAGTTTTCTAAGGAGGAGAGTCAGCGGGATGTCGCATTACACCATCGCCGATCCTTTCATCAGCATGCCATTTCATTAGTGGAGCTAAATTGGATGACCAAAATAATTTATGTAGTCTTGATTTCAAAAGGAAGTATCTCATTTTTTTCACGGCTACCTTCGGACCATGAGCACCATCAATACTTGACTCCTCATCTTTATATCGAGAAGATATGCAAATGCCACACTTTTTATGACCCTCGATTTCATTACGAAACAACATACAGTTATTTGGGCATGCATCCCATGTCTCGTACTTGGATCCAAAGTATTATGTTAGCTTGTTGGCTTGGTAGTAAGACTTGGTAATTCTAGCATGTGGAAATATCCTCACCAAAAATTTCAATAAAGTTATCAGAGAACAATTTGTCCAACTATGAAGTTGCTTCATTTGCAAGAGTTCAACAAGGCAATGGGCAAAAAAGAAGCAAAAGATTCTGCAATAATGGCATAATGACCAATACAAAAGAAGATATATGAAAACTTTTACTTATGTTTTTTTAATGGCATGTGTTGTGTTACATTAGAAGCATCGAACTTAGAATGGAGTAGCCCTAAGGTCTTTACACACACACACACACATATGTGTGTGTGTTGTGGGGGGGGGGGGGGGGGGGGGGGAGCTTGATAAATAAGTTATATTTACGCAAAGACATTTCCTAATAGGTCCTATCATAAAAATTTTATCCCGATAGATCCTATTTATACATTTAGTGAATATTCATTATATGTTTATAAATAGGACCTATTAGAGAAAAAATCTTTTTTCATGGGACCTGTTGGAGAGAAAAAAATGATAGGACCTATTGAACTACATACTTAGTAAAAGGTGCTAATTGGTAAAAAAAAAACCATATATATATAGTGGCGGAGCTAGGAATTGTGTTTAGGTGGGGCACTCGAAGAAATTGTCAGTGCAAGGGTTCGAAGGCGTTTGCCCCCAAGGCGATTGTTTTTAAATTTTTCACAAGTATTTAAGTTTTTAGTAAAATTTAGCCATATTATCAAATTTAGGCAACTATACATTCAATTGAAATTAAACTAAAATATGAGATTTAGGAAAAACAACTTAATATAAACAACCATAATACCTTTAACAATCCAATAACCTTAAATTAGCCATTCAATAACCTTAAATTGGAAAAATACAACAAACTAAATCTAGTAAAATCACAAATATACTTCAAAGTTTAATATTAATAGTAATTATTAGTTGAATTTATTCACACATTGTAAATTGTATAGTAAAGTCAAACTTGTACATTCTAATATAGCATGATTTTATTTATTTCAAAATTCAAATTGTTCCATCACTATATAATATTTTGAACAACAAAATTGACTGAGTTGGTCATTTATGTTGGTTAATTCAATAACTCAACTTTTTTAACTTTAGAAAAAGAATAATGATATGAATATCAAAAACTCTACCAAAATCTTCCCCAACGTGACGTGGATTCTACTTATTCTCTCACTTACCTATTAAGCGTTGTCTTGTGGGATGGGTCCCATCAGAGCAAATTTTTTTATTGATTTTGGGCATAGCATAACTCTTAGAAAAATACACTAAAACTTAAAAAAATCAGATCTTAGGTGGAACCGTGTATGTGTACACACACACACACACACACTCTCTCTCTTTAGCTATGGCTGCTGCCATATTTTAAAAAAAAATCTTTTGTTCGTTCTGCCCGCTGCCATATTTAAGAAGAAAAAAAAACTTTCCATAAAAAAAAATGTTGGTCTATACATAAAAATAAAAATAAAATTATCCACTTCTTAACCTAAAGAACCCAATGATTTCATGCTCAAGCATTAATCGAATCAGGTATCTACACTTAAAGAAACAAAAAGGGTACGAACATTACCTTCAGAGAGCCGAAGAGAGATAAAATAGTGAAGGAGGAGGCCGGATTAAAGAGAACGGTAGAGAAGAAGGCCGGGGCCGGAGGAGAAGAAAGCCGGGAGGTGGGTGCGACGGGTTATTAGGGTTGGGCATGGATCGATTATTTGTTTTGAGAAGATATTTGTTTTTTTTTTGTTTTTTTAGTTTTTTAATGGGAGGTTAAGTGTTTAGAGCGGGAGAAAAATTTTTAATGGGGGGAAATAATTTTTGTTAGCGGTCTTATTTGTTATATCTTTTGAGACCATAAATTTTACCGTCTCATTTGGTTCATTTTATAAGACAAAAATAATTAACTGTGTCAAAAAGTGACCTTTTTTAAGATGGCTATAATTAGTAGTCTAAAAAAATAATACGTTTTGAGACGGCAATAATTAGCAGTCTAAAAAAATAATAGTTTTTGAGACGACAAATTATATCCGTCCAAAAAAGTATGTTTTAGAAACTATATTTTGTCTGTCTAAAAAAATAGGGTCTTAAAAGCAACTTTTTTTTTGTAGTGGTATACATTCCCTCTATATAGCATGAAAGACTAGGGGTATAAGAAAAAGGGTATACCCCACAGATAGAGTCATAGAACCGTTACAAGAAGTCATGTTCGAGGACTCTCACTCAAAAAAGAAATTTCTGATCGATGATTCGCTCATCCATCATAAAAAAGAAGAGCTAGTTTCTTTCCTCAAAGAGAACCAGGATGTGTTCGCTTGGCAGTCATATGATACGCCAGGAATCATTCTCGAAGTGACGTTCCATCGACTTCACCTGAACCCAATATTCCCATCGATCACACAAAATGCACGACGAACGGTGCAAGAGAAAACAAAGGTGGTGGAAGAGGAATGAGGGAAAATTCTGGAGGCAAGGTACAAAAAAAGTCCAATTCTTTAACTGGATCTAAAATCAAGTCATAATTAGAATGAACAATGAACAATGGAAAGTGAAAAGTTTGTAAATATTTCACTGACTTAAAATAAAGCCTTTCCTAAGAAAAGATTTCTCCTCTCGAAGTCTGACCAGTTGATCGACACTACAGATATCTATGAATGAATAAGTTTTGTAGACTCTAATTTGAGCCCGTCCAGGAGAAGTCTCGTTTCATCACTACCCTAAGCCCCATTTGGACTAAAAATGTAAGATCCACGTGCCAAAGGTTGGTCACCGCGATGTTTAAGCATTAGTTGGGTGATACCATATTGGGTGTGTGCGTGCATGTATGTGTGTGTGTGTGTGTGAGAGAGAGAGAGAGTGAGTGTGTGTGTGTGTGTGTGACATGCTTATAAAAATAAGATATAAGGGTGACCATCTAGCGCATCTGATAGTCAAAGGGAAATTGAGGTGTAAGGACATTATTTTATTGTACAGTTTACATTTGAGTGTGTCGTATACCTCTACAACTGTCGAAGACTTATTCAAGTTCAATCATGCGTCAAGACGGATCCGAATATCAAAGTTCTTAAAGAAAGAAAGCCTCAGCAAATCGAATGTTGGTAAGATTATGTTTTAATCCTTCAACGGTTCATTTGGAGTGTTGGGATAATTTTTCTAAAAAACTTTCTAAGTGTTGGGGCGTTATTTTTTGCCAAAATATTTTTTCTAAGTGTTGAGGCGGACTGTAATAAAAAACCATTTTTTTGCACTAGTCGTTTGACCAACTGTGCCTCACCATTCAAGGGACAATGGTTATCACGCGATGTCTCATTTGTGCGACATCTTGTCGCGTTCGAGCGACGTCTATTTTTCGTTTGAGTGAGCTATTGACTCAATTTTTCTATAAATTATTTTGTCTTGTTTCATTTTTCTTCACAAGACCTGCGAATTTTAATCCTGCAAAACTTCTTTGGTAGAAACATTTGTACTCTCAATTATAAAGGTTTTATCCTTTGTTTTCAATTCATAAAACATCCCAATTGCTTTTTGTGAATTGTTTTGGAACCCAGGAACACAATTTTGTGATGTTTCTCTTGTAGAGAAGAACTCTACGGCTGATCTAGGTGCCACTAGAGGGAGGTGCTTGGCGGACGTGATTACGTGTCAAAGGGAGTACTCGTGGGTGTTCCTAGGCTGACTGAACTGCGGTTCTTGTGGAGTTGCTGCGGAATTCCATTGTTGATTTAGGTTGCGGCGTATGAGAGTTTGATGCGGTAAATTCTTTGTAGATTTCGCTTGTAATCATTGTGAGTATTATTAGTGGAATAAAAGGTTTTCCCCTTCGGGGATTTTCTCTGAAATCTGTGAGTCAGCAATTCATATTTATTTGTGTTGGCATGATCCACTACAACGAGATGCATATTTTAGGTCTGAATTAATTTGGATTAAAAATTGACAGCGATTAAATAAGGTTAACTTTGAAATTTGCGAATTTGGTTTAATCAAGTATCACACATAACTTTTACAAATTGGTATCATATTAGGTTACATTAATTTATTTTGTATTCCTATATTCGTAAAATTGCATGATATTAATTTTTTTTTTAAATGTGTTTTGTGACAAATCGCAATTTTTCCAATGGAGCACTTCTATAATCGGATGCTCATTTTTTACTGGTCTAATTATGCCTACTGAAAATTAAGTATGAAATAATAATAATAAAAGGCCATTGATGAACGTGTTTGGGTAGTTTGTGAAAGAGGATGAACTCCGCCCACTGTCACCGCAAATAATATATCTACTTTAAAACTCGTGACAAACTGGATTGAGGATGCATTTAAATCGAGAACTTTTAATTCACATGGGTTGAGTGCAATTTCTGTTGCCGTCGCTCCTGAGGAGTTCTGACTTATTATGACGTGCACCATGTCAAAAGAAGCGTGGGACATTTTACAACTTGTCTACGAAGGAACAAATTGTCAAAAATTCAAAATTTAACCCCTCAATTTGAATCGATTACCATGCTTGAGACTGAGTGTTTTGATGAGTTTTATACATGTTTATTTGATCTTGTCAACACTAGTTTCAATCATGGTGAGCACATTTCTGATGCACAAGTGGTTAAAAAGTTTTTAAGATTGCTACCTAAAAGTTTAATCCTTAAAGTGACTGTTTTAAATTCCTTGGGTAATTTGATCAATTTAAAATTGGAAGAGCTGGTAGGAGACCTCCAGACTTAGATTAACATGTTCCCCTACACTGTCAAACCTAAGGATAGAGGGATAACACTTAGAGCCTTGTTTAAGAAGGGAGAGGAAGTGTCCAAGAGAGAGAAGAAAAAGAAATTGAGAGTTTGTGTGTCCAACTCTAAGGGTGAGGTTGATTTTGATATGGTCATGCTTGCAAAATAAATTTAAAAATTTCTCAAGTTTTCAAAACAAAATTCTTCCAATAAAAAGTTTTTGAGAAAAATAAAAAGAAAGATGAGGCCAAAGAGAGAAGTGAAAAAGAGAGTGAGAAAGAGAAAGAGGAAGAATATAAGTGTATTAAGTGTGAGGTTAGGGGGAATAGAGCTTTTGATTATCCCACTAAGATAAGGAAAAAGGCCAAACAGATTGCCATTCCAGCCACTCTTAGCGATAGTTAGTAAGAGGTGAAGGATTCCGGGAATGAGTCTTTACATGGGAATTTTTTTGCCCTTTTATCTAGTGACAAGAACACACCTAGTTTGTCTCATGAGAATGAGGATACTTGTGCATGTGAGACCCTCGAGGAGGAGGAGGATAGTTTGAGTGTTTTGAGTGAGGGAGAAAGTCAGTTTGGAAGCGAAGGTGAAAGTGAGCTCCAGATTGTGTTTAGAGATTTGTGCACTGAGACCTTAAAGACTAAGAAATTGAATAAGGAGTTAGGTCTTTGGGTGAGAGATTTGGAGAGAGATTAAGAGGTCTTGAGGGTGTTTGAGGTGAAAGAAAGTCAACTCGAGAAGGTGAAGGTTTCTTTGAGTGAACAGTTGATTGCTTTAGATCGAAAAAAAGAGTGATTTGACCAACACAGTTTCTAGTCTAACGATACGTGTATCCCAACTTGAAAGTGATCTCAAACGTGCCCGGGAGGTCAAAGTCCCTTTAGAGAACGCATCTAAGAAGGTTGGAAAGATGGTTCTCAATATCGTTTGGGGTGATGTTGAGAGAAGAGGAATAGGTCATGACGGTGCCTCCACTTCCCACGTTGCACCCGAGTTGGTTCCCGAGTTAGCGATAGATCCATATGGCTCTCCACCTAACCCATCTAGGCATTTTATTCCCGAGATGAGATTGCATCCTAGACATTTTGAGAGAGGTGGTCATGTTTGCACCAATTTCAAGAAGAGAGGACACGTTAGGGAGTTTTATTTTAAGTTGGGTTATGTGTCACATTTTACAATTACACGTGTTCACAGACATGCACCCACACATGATGCTCCAGATGACTGCGTGAGAGAGTTTGCACATATTAGGGAGTAGGTAAAGTTTTTAGTCAACACTTCACATGACTTGATGGATGTTTTTCATAGGATGTCACCATCTTTGGAAAGCTCCACCTCACCTAACAGATGAGGTTTAAACTTGTTTGCTAGCATAGGATGATTTTTATGACGATATTTTATGCATATTGCTAGTGTGTACCATTTTTTGCATTTATATTTTTCATTTTTGATATATTTTTTTAAAAAGCCAAAAAGATTTTTGTTCTTGAAAATTTTTGGAAAAATACAAAAAGATTTTCATTTTTTTTAGAAAAAATTGAAAAAGACAAAAAGATTTTATTTTAATAAAAATTTTGGAAAAAGACAAAAAGATTTTTTTACTTTGCACCGTTTATGGATGGACAATTAGGATGGCCAAGTCACAATTTCATTCCATATCCATGTGACTGTTAGATAGTGTTTTGATATGAGTCATCATTTCATTTATTTTTGCTTTACAATATTTGGAGTCAATGAGACGTGATTATTTGTTACTACCTACATGTTTGACTCATGAGTTCCTTTAATGCACACTTGCACGAATTTTTTTTATTATTGTTCTTGTCTATCACATGTTGGTCGATGTGTTTTCATCTCATTTTTGTCTTTAAAACGAACCAAATGCGATAAAAATGACAATGAAAGTAGTGCATATAAAAAACGTTATCATGATCTTTGTGTGAAATATTTTTAAAAATAGGGAAGGTCTACGAAAGATACTCATTTATCCTTTGCGATTAAACCACCATTTAAAACGGACCTAGAAAATGTATGGCACAGTAATAGAAGCCAAGGTCCAAAGATATTGAAAAGAGCCTAAAAAAAATTTAAAGGCAATAAAAAGAAAAATGTGCCATAAAGTGGGCCAATAGGATTTAGTTTCATCACCTCAAAAGAAAAATCAAAAGCATTATTATTTAGAGGGAGTTTGGATGGAATAAAAAACGGTTTTGCACGTCCCGAAAAAGTCATGAAAAAACATTACATAGTTTTAGACGTTATTGGTGTGAAAATCATGTCTGACTTTTATTTGTCGATTAGATTAAGACGATTTCATCTAAATTCACATTTTTCGACACCTAAGGATGATTTTGAGATTCATTCGTTAGAAGTACACATACTCATTGTGCACATTTATTATATTTGATTTCATTGATTTGCCTATCGAATATGTTCATGCATATTCATTCTGTTTCCATGATTTGGTTATCTTAGTGTAAATTCATGGTGTGTGATTTTTGTAAAATTATTTTTGTATTTTTCTATGAAAAATTGAAAAATCAAAAATAGTTCGTGGAATCCTCAAAAGTTGATTCCTTTGCATGAGCGCAGAAAGAATTACGGTGGAGATTTAATTATTGATTGACTTATTCTTATATCATTTCGAACTCAATATTTCACGAAGGTATTTGCTTTGTCTCATGTGTGTAGGTATAAAATTGAAGATCATTATGTTGCACACCCTGATGAGAAAAGCTTGAAGATTTGATGTAGAAGATTTTGAAGAGAATTTTTTAGACTTACATGTTTAGTACCTTTTCAGTTTTGGGTTCATGAGAGGGTACTAGAATTGTATACGCTTTTTGATTTTATAATTCAGATGTTTTAATTTTGTATCAGTATAGACATAGGAGGAGATTTGTAAGGACATTATTTTATCATTCGGTTTACATCTGAGTATGTCGTATACCCCTACAACCATCTAAGACTTATTCAAGTTCAATCATGCGTCAAGACGAAAGCAAATATCAAAGTTCTTCTACAAAGAAAGCTTACGCGAGTCGAATTTTGGTAAGGTTGTGTTTTAATCCCTTAATGGTTCATTTAGAGTGTTGGGATAATTTTTCTAAAAATATTTCTAAGTACTAGGGCGCTCTTTCTCGTCAAAATATTTTTCTAAGGCTTGAAGCGAACTTTCATAAAAAAATACTTTTTTTCTCCATTCGTTCGAGCGGCTGTGCTCGTCATTCAAGCGATAATGGTTTTCGCGCGATGTCTCGTTCGAGTGACATCTTGCCTCGTTCAAGAGAAATCTGTTTTTCGTTTAAGCGAGCTGCAGACTCAATTTTATTATAATTTTTTTTGTCTAATTTTGTTTTTCTTTAGAAGACCCGCGAATTTTATTCCAACGAAACTGCTTTGGCAGAAACATTTGTCTTCCCAATTTTAAGGGTTTTATGCTTTGTTTTCAGTTCACAAAAGATCCCAATTGCTTTATGTGAATTGTTTTAGAGCCCTACCACAATTTTGTGAAGTTTCTCTTGTGGAGAAGATCTCAACTGCTGATCTAGGTGCCACTAGAGGGAGGTGTTGGGCTGACGTGACTGTGTGTTAAAGGGAGTACTCGTGGGTGTTCCTGGGTTGACTGAACTACAGCCCTTATGGAGTTGCTGCGAAATTCCATTGCTGATTTAGGTTATGGCTTATGAGAGTTTGCTGTGATAAATTATTTGCAGATTCCTCTTGTAATCATTATGAGTATTATTAGTGAAATAAAAAGTTTTGCCCTTCTTGGATTTTTCCTGAAATTTTTGAGTCAGCAATTCATATTTATTTGTGTTGGCATGATCCACTACACCTAGATGTATGTTTTAGGGCTGAATTAAGTAGGATTAACAATTGACACCGATTAAATAAGGTTAAATTTGAAATTCGCAAATTCAGTATAATCAAGTATACATATAAGATTCTCATGAGGCAATTCCCAACCAGATCGAGGCAATAAATAATATTCAGTCGCCTAAGACAGTTAAGGATAATTAAAAATTAATCAGGATGTTGGTATCACATAATTGCTTAATCTCTAGATCCTCTTAAAATTGTCGACCTTTGTTTCAGTTGTTGAGGAAAAAAAAGAACCAAATGTAGAACAAAGAATGTTCAAAGGTACTTAAGGAAATTAATATTTACCTAAGCCGACCTCTTACCTCCTAGTCCCAAATATGGCTAACCCAGTCTACTTGTATCTCTCAATGTCTAACCATCAAGTTACTTCGACCTTGGTATGAGAGAAGGAGGGGCACTCGAACATGATCTATTAAGTAAAAAGACATTGATCATTGTTGAGAAATGATATCTTCCCCTGGAAAAGTCATCTACTCATTAATGACCATCTCAAGTAAGTTAAACCATCAATTTGAAGCACACTCTATCATGTTATAATTTCATTTCCATTGAAGGCATTCCTTAGAAGTAGATTTCTATGGATGGATATCTAAGTGGTCGATGGAATTTAGGAGGTTTGATATCCATTGTCAACCTAAAACTACTATAAAAGGACAATATTTACCGAATTAAATCATGAATTTTCTATAGGGCATCGGCATGATGAAAGGGAACTCGACGATCAAATGACCACTAAATAGCCTTATCAACTGAATAAATGTACACTCTTGTTGACTGTGCATCCAATTTGAAAGGGTCGGTGATATTAATTGTCCTAGTCACTCTGGACCAAACTATGCTCAAGCAGGGAATATAACTTGGTTTTAAAGTGTCCAATAAACAAGCCGAAAATGAGTCCCTCATCGACGGATTAAAGAATGCTTTGTCCCTTAATGGTAGTCACCTTGAAGTATACTGCATTTTAATGGTGGTATTTTACCACATATTAAGGGAGTATAATTCCAGAGATGAACGTGCATAAGTATACCTCTAGATCGCTCAAGATTGGGTCACCAAATTCAAGTATGTCCAAATCCAATAATTTTGTCGGGAAAATGATAGTCACCCAGATAAAGTAGCCACTTTGGCTTTAGCTATTGAATCCGTACTTAAGAGAATAATTGAAGTAAAGTATTTGTCTCAACCGAGAATTGTGAAGAAGAAGAATTTGTACCAAATGCTCATCATCCATAGGGCTCTAACTAGATGGACCTAATCATCACATAATTATGAGATGACACACTGCCTACTAATAATAAGAAGTTTCAACAAATAAGAGTCAATGATGCAAGATTTTATTATACCCCCGATGGGAATCTCTATAAGAGATCCTTTATGGGGCCGCACTAATAATGTGCGCATCGACGTATACTAGTTATATGTAACACCTTGTAAAACTGAGTATTTAATATTTAATTACTTAGGGTAAATTTAAATTACAATGTGCATCGTAATTTGATTTAATTAATTATTATGTGTGCATTTAAATAATAATCGAGAGAGAAAATGATTAATATTTATGGAATAAAATTACTCAGTGAATGGTAGTAGCATTGGACATCATAGATAACGACAGCGATGTGACATTTATTTTATCTCAACCGGAAGTCGTATGTGGAATAATTGGGTCGAGAAAGGAAATTTGTATAAATTAATTCGGATGACAATTTTGAGTTCACGATTGAGTTCGGAGAGGTCGACATAGTCAAAACAATGTACCTGAGGGTAGTGATTGGGTCCTGGGGACTTTTTAGCCATAATCGGGACTGTACGGGGATATTTTAGTCTTTTGAATTTGGCCCATAGGCTTAATTTCGGGATTAGGTGGTAATTAACCAAGGTATACGAGAGTGGGAAGCATTTATTGATCCCAAATCACAAAAGCTCCCAAATCACAAAAGCTTGAGAGAGGAGAGAAAGGAGAAAGAATAAGAAGGAAAGAGGGAGGAACATACCATTCCGGGAAAGTCTACCAAGAAAAAGTCGCTAGATTTATTCCACTGAGGCAAGTATTTTCTTGCTTTATTTCAGTTGCGATTAGCAGTGTTAATAGTTGAAATTTTGTTAATAAATCTGGGAATTAGAAAAATCATCGTGTATAAATTTTGCAAATTTGATATTGGAGAAAACGAATCTAAACCCCTGTGAATAAGATGAACCTTGAGAATTTAAAACATTAGAGATTTGTAAATTTCTGGTTTCTAGAGGTGGAAGATGATGAATAAACCATTAATGGTGAAATTAAGAATTTTTGAGAAATTGGGTTAAGAAGTTAATTTAAATTAATTTGGTGGGGAGATTAACGTTGATATAATTGGACTAGAAATCTCATGAATGATTGTTGTTAGGACTATTGAGAATGAGTTGGATTTTATCTATAAGTGATTGGAAGGGGACTTTGTGATTTTGAGAAAACCAATACGCAATAGCATTTTTTTGAATAGGTCTGGAGGGACCGATCGATCGGGGTCCCACGTCCGGTCGACCGGTGGTTGGGTATTTTTCCTATGAAGCAAACAGTAAGGTGGAAATAGGAAGTCCGATTGACCGGTACCCTAATTTTTGGGCGTAAATTGTATTTTTTGTGAAACTTTAAATGAGAATATCTTTTTCACCTAAACTCGGATTTACGTGCCATTCATGGCGACACGTAGTTAAGTGAAAGTAATACGTTCTCCTAGGAGTGTTATTATTTAGACATAAAATGTAAAAAGTCTAAAATACCCTTGAAGTTGTAATAAGTGACGAAACTTCCCCAATTTGAAACCAAAATTTGTAGGGACCCTTGTGAGACTAATAGGAACCTATTCGAGTATATGGAAGGCGAATGTATAATCCTATACTTAATAAATGGCAGGGTGTAGCTATTTAGTGCGGGGCATAGAAATTACGAACATACTCGTTAATACTTGGGATATATATAAATGTGTAAAGTATATATATAGATGTATGCTTGTGAGTTGAATGCAAATTGTGTTTATTTAATTGATACTCGATGATGCTATCTAGGAGGTTGCATGTAGTGGGCGGTCCCAACCAAGCGATTACGAAGGGGTTTGGATTATGCTCCAAGTTATAGTGCTCGGGTGTATCCTATCGTGATCAGAGCGGGATGTCACGCGGGCCTTTAAGGAAGGTGTATTGAAATTCTAAAGCCTACATATTTACAACTACCTCCTTTATTTGTTTACAATTTGGGATCAATGGTGAGATTCTAGCCAGGTGAACAGAGGTGACACAAGATGTGTCTGGCACTCAATAGCATGTACGAGAAATGCATCTAATAGGACCAAGCTATGGGGATGCGATGTTTATACATTCGTAGTGAGAGATATGTGTATATATCTAGATAATGTGTGTGCATATCTATTGGCAGTATTGATATGATATTTAGTATATTCGCATGGATGAGGGTTACAAGTATTATCCAAATCATGATAAAATCTTTCACTTATAGCGGGGTGGCTATCGGGCTAGTATAGGTAGCTATTAGGTCTAGTTTGGCCGATTAATGACTAGGTAAGATAAATAAATTATAGGTGTGCACTGTAGAAGAGGGTGAGCATGTCTTCAAGATAGTGTGATCGTGAAATCAATTATGGACGTTATATACTACGCATTTCATTTATTACAATAAATGCTTGCTAAACATTTTTAAATAATTGGGCTCTGAACTGTTTGCAAAATATTTTATTTTCTTAATAATCTTTTTAGGTGTCCAACAATAAGGACGTTGGGCTTAAAGATCCGTTCCAAGGATGAAATGCTATAGCATGTGTGGATGCACCCAGGGATTGGAGTAGACACCTCAGTCGATTTATTCTACTTTAGGATTTCATTATTCCATTATTTCTCTTTGGGTGTGTTTCCCCTACTGTACTTATTCATTTTATTATTTCGGCTTGTGTGGAGTTTATTTATTTAGCTGTTGGACTTGTTATTTGGATTTGATTTTTGAGTCACTAGTTTATTCGGCAGGAAATTTATTTATTCATTCATATTCTATGATAGTTTGAACTATATCAATGTATGAATGGTTTGATTAAGTTTTTTTTATAGTATTAACTGTTAAATGAAAAGATAAAAATTAGGACCGACTCAATTAACTAGTAGGTGATTAGTAATTAATAACAAATTTGACAGTGATGCTAAGAATGAACTAAATGGGAATCCTGTTTAATAAGATAAATGACTGATCACCCTATATTTAATTGGGCGGGGTGTCACATATGGTATTAGAGCATCGGGTTCTAGTGTCGTAGGATAGCTTTCTTTTGATATAGAGCCCTATTGTTAGGACTATTGCTTTTATCTTTACGTGTTTGAGATTTTTTACATCTTCTATTAAATTTTGTATTTACTGCGAACTTATACAATTCATTTTGAATTTTAGATGCTACCTAGGAGAGGTAGATCGGCCAGAGAAGTGGCCAGATATGAGGTTAGAGAGGCACAGCAGGAGTAGGAGATGACTCGGCTACAGCCACCACCGGGGTTGGTGACGACAAAACATGTGGCCAAGATAGTGGCCCAAATAGTCAACGCGACCATGATTGCTATGGTCGTCCACTTTCCACAGACCTAGCCACAGCAGACAGTGGCTCCAGTTATTCAAGCCCAACCGGGGCTATCGGAGTGGCAGAGAGCTAGAGAGGACTTTCAGAATGGCCACCCACCAGAGTTCCAGGAAGTTCAGAGGTGATATTAGCATTCTAGTCGAAGAAAGATTTACAGCGCCACCTGTGCATGGTTAACTCCAATGATGTACATAAATAGATGTTAACCACATCCATATTTATCGGGGAGGACTTATAGTAGTGGGATTATATGACCACTATCTAAGAGAAGGATACGATGACTATATCCAAATTCTGGGTGCGGCTCGACTGCAAGTATTATCCACCAGCAGTTGAGACCGAGATACATAAATTTTTTAACGAGGTGACTCAAGGTGACTGCTCTGTGGCAAAGTATGAGGATGACTTCACCATTTGGCAAATTTTGTATCGCGCGAGGTGAGCATTTAGAAGAGGAAGAAAGCAAGCTTTATGGATGGATTTTCTTGGAGGATCAGGCAACACTTTATCGACAACCCAGCATTAGTGAAGTATACACATATCGTCAATGCAACATTATTACACCGTCAGGATCATCGCTTCCGAATGAAGGAAGAAAAAGAGGAGGTGATCCCAGCTAGTAGGGCAAAGCATAGGCAATAGGGACAGGATTCTCGAGAGGGAGATTCTGCCAAGAGATTCAGATCTGGTGGTTATCAACTGGATGTTTGGAGTTTCAGTCAAGGCCAGCAGGGTCTTAACCAGTAGTAACAGGTTCCCCAAGACCTCCAATGATAAGGGAACAATGCGGTAGGCCACCAGGGTAGAGGCTTGATAAGGCTAGCAGGTCCAGGAATAGAGGGAGTTTATAGTCTGATGTTCTACTTACGGATAGACCCGCCACAAGAGGAGAGATTGCCCATAACAAGGTAGAGCGTAGCAGAGGGTGACCAGCAGGGGCAGGAGGCACCTATACTTCCATCACCACTAGCTCCACCAGTCCCATAACTACAGGGGAAGATGCATTATAAGTGTATGTATAACGTCCGCGACATAGCCATTCCTCCAGTACCTCAAGCGCCGCCAACAGTCAAGGGTACGTTTCTTACTCATGAGCACGAGGGTAGGACTTTTTTTATACGGGGGCATCGTATTCTTTTATTCCCATTAGATTTGCACGAGAAGTCGAGGTAATAGAGATAACCAACACTCTCCTTATGTGTGTAGAGTTACCGTTAGGTAGTGGGTCATTGATAAACTCGATGTGTAGAGGGGTAGACATCATTATTGGTTGGTTGAGCTTAGTAGCAGAACTTTCGATTTAAGATATGTGGGGGTATGATGTTATACAGGGTATGGATTGGTTGGCAGGTTACAATGTGATGGTAGACTGTTACGAGAGAACCATAGTGTTCTCCATTCCTGGGTAGAAAATGTTCTTAGTGGCGATGCCTCTTCTTGAGGGAGGGTCACGCACACGCCCATACTATATTGAGAAGGGGACCTCACAGGAAATACCTATTCCGTTAGACTTAATTTTGATTGTGAGAGATTACAGGGATGTATTTCAGGAGATACCAGGGTTGCCACCCAGTAGAGAAATTGAGTTTTTTATCGGCCTACCATAGGGTACAAGATCAGTTATCCAGGAACTGTAGCGCATGGTTCCTTCAAAGATGCAGGAGTTATGGGAGCAGATTCAGTAGCTTTTAGTGCAGGGTTTCATTCGATGGAGCACATTGTCGTGGGGTGTTTCGGTGTTATTTATGAAGAACAGGTATGGTTCTCTTCACTTATGTATAGACTACAGGGATCTGAAAAAGGTCATGATATAAAATAAGTATCCATTGTCAAGGATCGATGACCTGTTTGACCAGTTCAGAGGGGCGAAATATTTCTCTAAAATTTATTTGACGTCAGGATATCACCAGTTGCACATTCGGGAGGAAGACCATTCAAAAATTGTTTTTCTATCGCGGTATGGGTTGTATGAGTTCTGGGTGATGATGTATAGGCTCACTAATGCACCAACAGTGTTCATGGACCTCATGAACTGGGTATTCAGGGAGTTTTTGGACTAGTTTGTGATAGTGTTTATAGATGACATTCTAGTTTACTCTCACACTATAAAGGAGCATTCAGAGCATCTGCCTAGAGTTTTTCAAACACTTAGGGACCTCTAGTTGTATGACAAATTCAAGAAGTGTAGGTTTTATCTACGGAAGGTGAAGTTTCTAGGCTATATCATGTCCAACGGGGGCACTATAGTTGATCAGAGTAAAGTATCGGCGGTAAGGGATTGGGGATAACCCACGACACCTATGGAGTTTTGTAGTTTTTTGGGGTTGGCCGATTATTGTCGTCGATTCATTAAGGTGTTCTCAAAGATTACAGGTCCATTGACGAATTTGACTCGTAAGGGGGTACTATTTGTGTGGAGTGATCACTGTCAGCTAGCCTTTGATGAGCTGAAGGACAAATTAAAGTCAACACCTATACTTGCATTTCCTAGGAGTCGAGTAGAGTACCAAGTCTATACCGATGAATTATTATAGGGACTTAGGGGTGTATTGAAGAAGAAGGAAAAGGGCTACAACTTATGCATTACGAAAGCTTAAGACCCATGAGAAGAATTACCTACACACAATCTTGAGTTGGCAGCGATTGTGTTTACTTTGAGGATATGGAGACACTATCTTCTAGGGTGAAGTTTACGCTATTCACGGACCACAAATCACTTCAGTATATCTTCACCTATAAGGATCTAAATATGAGACAGAGGAGGAGGCTCGAATTCGTGAAAGACTACTAGTTTGATATTTAGTGTCATCTTGGTAAGACTAACCAGGTGGCAGACACGTTGAGCCGACGACCGATGCGTGAGTTAGTGGAGGTGTGAAAGGAAAAGTCGAGTGATATGCGGGTAGTGAAAGCATAGGTTGAGGATCAGTTCTGTCAGGACAGAGTATGTTAGTTATTAGATGAGGGTGCAGAGTCTTACTCGATCAGCTCAGAGGGAGGCCTACATTTCAATGGGAGACTTTTATGCCAGAGGATGCGAATTTGAGGCATGCATTTATGACAGAGTCCCACGAGTCAAGATTTGCAGTACATTCGATGGGGATAAGATGTACTAGGACATAAGGAGATAGTATTGGTGGGCAGGGATAAAGTAAAACATTACAGAGTTCATCTCGAAGTGTGTTACATGTCAGTTAGTTAAGGTAGACCACCAGAGGCCTTCAGGGATGCTACATCCATTGGAGATTTTAATGTGGAAATGGGAAAGTATTTTGATGGATTTTATTATCAGTATACTGGCGTCATAGAGGGTTCACGACTCCATTTGGGTGATAGTGGATCGATGACCAAGGTAGCCCATTTCTTGCCAGTTCGCACCGATTTCGAGATGATGCAATATCAATAACTATTCATTTCAGAGATAGTTAAGTTACATGGGGTGTCAGTTAACATCGTGTCCGATAGAGATAAGATATTTGTCTCTCATTTTTAGCAAAGATTTTTGGAGGCCATGAGCCTAAATTTGCAATTGAGTGCCGCATACCATTCGTAGATAGACGGACATACGGAGAGGGTTAATTAGATGCTCGAGGACATGTTGCGGATGTTCATACTTTATTTTGGGGGAGGATGAGAGAGATACCTTCCATTGGTAGAGTTTGTGAATAATAACTCTTACCAATTCACCATCAGAATGGAACTGTTTGAGGCACTATATGGGAGACCTTGTCATTCACCCGCTTGCTGGTTAGAGGTGGGGGACAACATGTTGTTGGGGCCAGAGATGATTAAGGAAACTACTGACAAGATCAATCTGATTTGGGGTCATATTCGATTAGCTCACAACAGGCAAAAGAGTTATTCTAATTCAGACCGGAGACATGTTGAGTTAGAGATTGACGATCAGGTGTTTGTACGGGTGTCTCCCATGAAGGGGATTATGAGGTTCATCAAGATGGGGAAACTATCACCGCGGTGTATGGAATCTTTCCCCATTATTAGGAGAGTGGGACCGGTAGCATATAGATTAGATTTATCGAAGCATCTACAGCGGATACATGACGTGTTCCATGTGGCTTCACTAAAGAAGTATCAGAGGAGAGAGAGAGAGAGAGATTTTTGGCAAGTTACACTTGAGAAAAATGATTTACGTCCAGACGTGTCATACGAGGAGAGACTCACGACTATTCTGGATCATAGTGAGCGTAAGCAGCGGCCTAAGGTGGTGCTATTGGTCAGAGTTCAGTGGGGACACCACAGTATTGACGAGTTGACATGATCAGGAGGATGATATGATAGAGAAATATCCAGAGTTATTTTTTGCAGGTACTACCTAATTTTAGGGATAAAATTCCTTTGTAATAAGGGAAGTATGTAACACCCCGTAATTTTGAGCATTTAATATTCAATTAGTTTGGGTAAATTTAAATCACAATGTGTGTTGTAATTTGATTTAATTAATTATTATGCGTGCATTTAAATATTAGTCGATAGAGAAAACGATTAATATTCATGGAATAAAATTACTAAATGAATGGTAATAGTATTGGACGTCATAGCTAGCGATAGTGATGTGACATTTATTTTATCTCAATCGAAAGTCGTTTGTGGACTAACTAGGTCAAGATACAGAATTTTATAGATTAATTCAAATGACAATTTTGAGGTCACAGTTTAGTCTGGAGAGGTCAAAATAGTTAAAGTAGTGTACCCGGTGGTAGTTATTGGGTCCCAGGGCCTTTTTAGACATAACCGGGCTTGTGCAGGGATATTTTAGTCTTTTGAATTTGTCTCATAGGCTTAATATCGGTATTTGGGGTTAATTAACCTAGGTCTATTAGATTGGGCAACAGTTATTGATCCCAAATCATAAAATCTTAAAAGAGTAGAGAAAAGAGAAAGAAGAAGAAGGAAAGAGGGAGGAAAAGATCATTTTGGGCAATTATTCTGAGAAGAAGTCATCGGATTTATTCCACCAAGGCAAGTATTTTCTTGCTTTATTTGAGTTGTAGTTACTAGTGTTAATAGTTAAAATTTTGTTAATAAATCTGGGAATTAGAAAAATCATCATGTATAAATTTTGCAAATTTGATGCTGGAGAAAACTAATCTAAACCCATGTAAATAAGATGAACCTTGAGAATTTAAATCATTAGATATTTGTAAATTTATGGGTTCTAAAGGTGGAAGATGATGAATAAACCTTAATGGTGAAATTAAGAATTTTTGAGAAATTGGGTTACGAAGTTAATTTAAATTAATTTGGTGGGGATATTGGCGTTGATATAATTGGATATGAAATCTCATGAATGATTGTTGATATAATTGGATTTTATCTAGAAGTGATTAGAAGGGGACTTTGTGATTTTGAGAAAACCAATACGTAGTAGCATTTTTTTAACAGGTCTGGTGGGACCGGTCGACCGGGGTCCCAAGTCCGGTCGACTGGTGGTTGGGGATTTTTCCTATGACGCAAACAGTAAGGTGGAAATAGGAAGGGAGGTCTACCGGGGGTCAGGGCCAGTCAACCGGTACCCTTATTTTGGTTTAAATTGTATTTTTTATGAAATTTTAAATTGGAATACCTTTTTCACCCGAACTCGGATTTAAATGTCATTTGCGGCCATGCATAGCTAACTAAAAGTAGTACGTTGTCCTAGGAGTGTTATTATTCAGACATAAAATGTGAAAGGTCTAAAACAATCTTGAAGTTATAATGAGTGATGAAACTTTCTTGATTTGAAACCAAAATTTGCAGGGACCCTTGTGAGATTCATAAGAACCTATTTGAGTATATGGGAGGCGAATGTATAATCATATAGTTAATAAAAAATGGTCAGGTGTAGCTATTTAGTGTGGGACATAGAAACTACGAACGGACTCAATAATACTTGGGATATATATAAATGTGTGAATTATATATGTAGATGTATGCATGTGAGTTGAATGAAAATTATGTTATTTAATTGATACTCGAGGATGCTATCCTGGAGGTTGCACATAGTGGGCAGTCCCACCCTCGCGGTTCTAGCAGGGTTTGGATTCTGCTCCAGGTCATAGTGCTCGGGTGGCTCCTACCGTGACGATAGGTGAATGACACATAGGTATTTATGGAAGGTGTATTCAAATCCTAAGGCTTGTGTATTTATAACCGCCTCCATTATTTGTTTTCGATTTGGGATCGATGGTGAGATTCCGACGCGGTGACCATAGGTGGCACGAGATGTGCCTAGAACCTGATAGCATATATGAGAAATGCATATAATAGGACCAAGTTATAGGGATGCGATGTTTTTATATGCGTAGTGAGAGATATGTGTATATTTCTAAATAATGTGTGACTATCTATTGATAGTATTGATATGGTATTTAGTATATTCATATAGACGAGGGTTATATGTATTACACAAATCATGATAATGTGTTTAACTTATAAAGGGGTGGCTATCGAGCTAGTGTAGGTAGATATTATGTCTAGTTTGATCGAGTAATGTCTAGATAGGATAGATGAATGCAATAGTTGTGAACTGTAAAAGGGGAGTGAGGTTGTCTTCAAGAGAGTGCGACCGTGAAAGCAATTATGAATACTATATACTACGCATTTCATTTATTGCAATAAAATGATTTCTAAACATTCTTACATAATTGGGCTTTGACCCGTTTGCAAAATATTTTCTTTTCTTAAAAATCTTTTTAGGTGTCCAACAACAGGGACGACGGGCTTAAAGATCCGTTCCAGGGATATGCTGCTACAGCGTGTGTCGATGCTTGCAAGGATTGGAGTTGATGCCTCAATCAATTCATTCTAGTATAGTATTTCATGATTCCACTATTTATCTTTGGGCGTATTGCCCCTACACTACTTATTCATTTTATTATTTTGGATTGTGTGGAGCTTATTTAATTAGATGTTGGACTTGTTATTTGGATTTGGTTTTTGAGTCGATAGTGTATTCGGCAAGACATTTATTTATTCATTCATATTCTATGATGGTATGAACTATATCAATGCATGAATGGTTTAATTAAGTTTTTTTTATAGTGGTAACTGTTAAATGAAAAGATAAAATTTGGCACCAACTCAATTAACTAATAAGTGATTAGTAATTAATAAAAAAAATTGACAGTGATGTTAAGAATGAACGAAATGGGAATCATGTTTAAAAAGATAAAGGAGTGATCACCCGATGTTTAATTAGGCAGGGTGTCACACTGGATTAAGGGATTTGTGGAAGTCATGCATGTGGAAGATATTTGTCACTCAGATCCATAAATGAAGGGTGTTAGTGTCCATACATGGAGAAGACGTCTTCTCATACATGAAGAAATGCTAGAAGCTACTAGTGTTCTTTCCAATGCTCCACCAGTTAAATTGCAACCTTAAGATCCTAGCCAACACATGGTCTTTTAAGAAACGAGGTTAGACCTTGTATGACTACTGCCTACAACACTACAAAATTGGAATTATCTTTTGGACAACATAGATTATGTCATCAAGTGGATAAAAGCAGTACCTTTTCTGAACATACAAGACGCCAACATGATCAGATTTATCTCGAAGAACATTGCGACCTGTTTTAGTGAGTTAAGGGTTCTTATCACCTATAATAGGAAATAATTTTATAGTGGACAATTCCAACACTTTTACTATATCAATGACATCAGATACTACTACAGTTCGGTGGCCTATCCTCATAGAAACTAGTAGGCTAAGACCTCCGATAAAACTATGCCCAACAAAATGAATAAAAGATTGGAAAAAGAAAAAGGTTCTTTTGTGGACGAGCTCCCCTATGTCCTATGAGCATGTTGAACAACTACAAGGAGATGTACCGGGGAAAATCCCTTTTCCTTATCTTATGGAATAAAGTCCAACATATTGCTTGAAGCGAGTCTACTGACCATGAGGATAACCATGGCCGATTAGAGTGTTAATGTCGAGATCATTATAACCGAGCTCGACCTGGATAATGAGAGGAGTGAAAAAACTTGATCATAATTTCATCCTACTAAGAATATTAAGAGAAGGAGAATTAATAAAGATATCAATTTGAGGAAGTTCCAGAACATGGATTATATGCTTAGATGGGGCCTAAATAGGAAGGAGATACATCACCAATATTGCATATTTGCGCCCTTTATCATTATGCATTCTAGAACTTTTACGTTCTTAACGCATGTATTTATGCTCGTTAAACAGACAACCTCAGATTTGGACATATATATGTTTTTCAAGGGTTAATTGTGCTTTTGTAGGTATTGGAATGCTAAAATTGAGGATCCGTTGCATTTCGGAGAAGTTTCATCGTCGAACGCTACTTCAAGGGTAATATGATCTTTTCAAACTCACCATTTTGTATGTAATGAAGTTACCAACATGTAGATCATCAAATTATTGTTTCGTGGCCACTGACCGTGTGTTATTCGGACTCCGAATGAGGGAGTCATTTTCGAAAGGTTTTGGTATTTTCTTCTACTTCAAGGGTATTTTGGTACTTTCATACTGCATAATTTGGAGGGTTTCAAAACCGAATCATGTAGATAATTGTATTAGCTTCGCTTCGGTTCCAACCACGCATCATTTCAATTCCGTATGAGGGAGTTATGGCCATTTTCGTGCAACGTGTCAAAATTGGTTCGGAGAGGAAAAGAGGGTTGTCAAAAGCGAGGTCAACCGACCTCAAAAGCGAGGTCAATCGGGACCATCAGATATGGATGAAAAATGACTTATTTTGGGTTTTTTGACTTGGCTTTGTTAGGGGTTTATTTTGGGGTATTGATAGAATGTTGTAGGCTTTTATTTTTGAGATATTTTTCATTTTTAGGTTAGTTTTGGGGGATTCTTTGTGGAGCTTCCCTCTCCTCTCTTCTCTTTGGGTTTACTCCCATTTGTGTATGTAAGTGTCACTATTCATGTTCTTCTCCATTAATGTAATTTCCATTTTTATTCTCAAGCTTTGTAACCTTCTTGATTTAATTAACAGTCGAAACGAGACTCAATCTTAATAACTCGTCGACCCATGTAATCATTTTATACTAATTAACTCGGGTGAGGGATATTCGATGCAACCTATATTTTGCACTCGCTTTTTTAGTCTAGCTTTATTTTCCCTCGCCTAGATTAAATATTTCCCTTTTTTCATCTTTTCCTTTTTGTTCATATTCACCTTTTACACTTTAATTTTAGGAGTATTAAATCCTATAAATTCTAGCAACTCGTCTCTGTGAATATTCGATACCCGGACTTGGCGGCTATACTCACCCATTGAGTGTAGTCATAATTTTAGGCTTTTGTATAGTTCAGGTGAGCCGAATTCAAAACAATCGGCGCGTAGGTGACTCTCGCGTCGCAGCAAAACCCTGTCTATCAAATGGCGCCGTTGCCGGGGAGGAGTTTGTTTTGGAATTTATTTGATTTAGTATTTTGTAATATTTTCTTTCTATTTGTGTTTTTTGGCTAACCGTTTTGAAAGACTTCCACATTTGAGCACTTAGAAATGCTTGAATTTCCTACGCGCATCCACTTTGTGGAATTCGCCACTTTGAGCCATTTTTTGGGTAAGCATATCTTATTCCAATTCTTGCGGTAATCATTATGACAATTCTCAAAATTCTCGCAAACCTTTGACTTTTGATCAATACATAGAATCCCAAAAAATTTCAACATCTAAAATGACTTTGGGTGAGTATTACAAAAGTCAAGATTTGGAGTGCGTGTATTTTGATGATGATGATAATGATTTTAGGCCTTTACCCCCTTATAAAAGTAATTTTGAAAGGAATTGCAATATTTTTCAAAATTCCTATAATAATGAGTGTAAGTTTAAGTTTTATGGTAATTTTCAAAGTTACCATTTTCAAGTATCCATACCTCGACCTATGACATTCGGTGAGGGATTGCGTATGCTTGAAAATGAGAAAATTGAAAATTGTTATCGGGAAGAAAATTATTTGTGGGAACATGAATTGGATTTATTATTTGAGTCCGATGACGATTTTTCTTCTGATACTTTTGAAGTCGAGGAATGTTTTGAACCAAATGAGAACTTTGTACCTACTTTGGAACAAATCATTATCGACTTTGCCCTTTGCGTAATAGATATTGAAAGTGAGGATGAAAATGACGTAATATCTATTTGCAATGAAATGATTTCTTCTTTTCGTTCCCAAAGAAGAACATTTCATTGAAAATGATATTATTTCCTTCGAAACTCAATCTTCATGCGATGATGATTCATCTTGTGAGTTTGAATTTTTTTCCTCCCCATTTTCATTCTCTGTTATCACACCGTCATAAGTACCTGATGATTCAGTTTCAAACTTTAATGTTTTAAACCTTTTCCCCGATGAGGAGTACTTGCTCGAGTAGCCTTCTATGATCGCATCTTTACCTTTGTGTGCGCCACCTCCCATTCCATTTTCAAAATCCTTGGGAGGATATTCGGCTTTTCTCGATCCCCATATGTTTTTGTCACCCATTCAATCCAAATCCCTCATCGTCACTCCAAAACTTTTAATTGACGATGGTTCATTTCTTCCGCCTTACACATGCCTTCCATTATTCAAACGGAATCCATATTTTTTGGAAGGCATGCTAGTGAGTGAGGGTACACCGGTTATCCTCCAAAGTCAAATCATTTTTATGGTGGACCCTTAGCTATTTAGACTTCTAGTGTACGGTTAGTGTGAAGCCTAAATAGTAGGTTGTATATAGTTAGCTTTTTATTCTTTCGTTCTTTATTTTTTTTCTTTCCTTTTTAATTTAGTCTAGTGTAATTAGTTAACTTTTTGTTATTTTTTTTTGCTATTCTCGGTAATAACTTGTTTTGTAGATTCTTTGGACTTGTTCTTATGGGGATCGCTCCAATTTTGGGTAATATCACTATTTTTCTCTCTTTAACTTGGTTCTTAATTCACATCGAGGACAATGTCAAGTTTTAAGTTAGGGGGTGTGGGATATTCTATCCATTTATTTATTTAGTCCATGCTTTTGCTCAGATGTTAGTTACTTAGCATGCTTTACTTAGAAAATTCAAAAATTTCAAAAGATTTTCTCTCTTTTTACCCCTTTATTGGGCTTTTTGCCTTTGTTTCCGATGATAAATTTTAATAATTGCCCGATCCAATTGACAACCCAATGATGCATTTCTCGATTTTAGAAGTTATTAGACTTTAGTCCTCAATTATTGATATTATGAATAACTTCATGAATTAAACTTTAATCCCATGAGTACATACACTTTTATCGTTCTATTGATTTGGTTTAAGATTTTTATAATTCGGTAATCTTTTGTTGCATTGTATATACTTACATCGAGTAAGCTTTGTACCTTTCGTCATTTGTGAGCATTATACACTATTCGTTCCTCTTTGAAAATGTTGAATTTGTTGGTAATCTCACTATTCTTTCATTGATAGTTCATTAATTTAGTTCATACATGAAATGTGTTACTTGATCATGATTTTCAAAGCTTTTTTTACTCGAGAATTGCGTAAACTTTTGAAATGATCATAGGCCATCTTTGTTATATCACCCATATTAGCCTTGACCTCACCTTATATGTTTACCCTCGTCAACCCTTTTGAGACTTAATATTAGCCTTTCGTTTCATAACCCCAATCCCATAACCAACTCCTTATTGGAGTTATATACCATACATATTACCTTTCATACCTTTGTTTGGAATGTTGCTTGGGATTGAATGATGTTGTTGTGTTGTGGTTGCAATTTAAGCATGTGAGAGTGAGATAAGTAAAGAAAAGAGATGTGAAAGAGAAAAAGAGAGAGAAAAAAAGAAAAAGAAAGAGAAAAGAAAAAAATGAGAAAAAGAAGAAAAGAAAAGAAAGAGAAAGTTGTAAATGTTGTGTATATATTTCAATAAGCTTTGATTACTCTCCAATTGTTATATCCAATGCTTGTTTGGAACTTGTTTTCCAATTTTTCTATTGCCTGCATTCTTCCCATTATTCTAAGTTTTCATTTCCGAACACTTTGAACCCGTACATACATCCCTTTCATTTCATACCCTAGCCAAACCTACATTACAACCCTATTCAAGTTCTATGTGATCTTAAGTTGATGTAATTCAGAGGTTTAAATAGTAATTCAGAGGTTTTGATAATCTGTGAAAATTCATATCGCCTCCTTTAATGAGCGGTATATTGCATTGAGATTATAATTTTTCATTTTATATATAGCGTTCTTCATTTGTGACATGTGTGCGGCCTAGTTTCCACTTACATTTACTCTTTAAGCCCGCATGTTCCGTGTGTTAACTCCCTGTTTCGAGTGAATGCACTTGATGAGTGTAGTGACCGTGAGGATTGAATACATGCTTACTCTATTTAGTTTCTGATTTATTTAAGTTTTTGCCAAATCACACTTTGCATGTGCTCGATCCCCTCCCACATTTTAAGGTTTCAATTCTATGAGGTGCATTCTATAATGTTAATGATTTGGACTTTTGTTTCAATTTGTTCATTATGCTAATAACATGTTGAAATCTTGTTCATATCGTTGGGCTTATCGCATGTTGGGTTGGGCATATTTTGAGAAAACCATATGATGTTTGTGGGTTTCATCCCAGAAAACCCTCACGAGACAACACTCGTCCACTAGGGTAACCTAGGGGTTTAACGGTTTATTGCATATGCTAAATGCAATCGTGTTCCCTATGAAAGTGTCAATTATATTTCAATACATATATACGTTTTGTATTTCCTTTTGTGGACTGGTTTTGTTTGTTTCATCACTAGGGACTAGCAATTTCTAAGTTAGGAGGTGTGATACATCACGAATATTGCATATTTGTGCACTTTATCTTTATGCATTCTAACACTTATACGTTCTTAATGCTTGTATTTATGCTCATTAACCATACAACCTCGAATTTCGACATATATATGTTTTTCAGGGGTTAATTATGCTTTTATAGGTATTGGAACGTTAAAATTGAGGATCAGTTGCATTTCAGAGAAGTTCTGTCGTCAGATGCTACTTCAAGGTCAATATGATTTTTTCAAACTCAATATTTTGTATGTAATTAAGTTACCAACATTTATATCATCAAATTATCTTTTAGTGGCCACTGACCGTGTGTCATTTGGACTCCAAATGAGGGAGTTATGGCCATATCCGGAAGGTTTCGATAATTTCTTCTACTTTAGGGGCATTTTGGTAATTTCATTCTTCATAATTTGTAGGGTTTCAAAACCGAATCATGTATATAATTTAATTAGCTTCGCGTTGGTTCCGACCATGCATCATTTCGATTCCGTATGAGGGAGTTATTGCCATTTCCGTGCAACGCATCAAAATTGGTTCAGAGAGGAAAAGGGGACTGTCAAAAGCGAGGTCAATCGGGACCATCATATATGGATGAAAAATGACTTATTTTGAGTTTTTTGACTTGGTTTTGTTAGGGGTTTATTTTGGAGTATTGATAGAATGTTGTAGGCTTTTATTTTTGAGATATTTTTTATTTTTAGGTTAGTTTTGGGGGATTCTTTATGGAGCTTCCCTCTCCTCTCTTCTCTTTGGGTTTACACCCATTTGTGTATATAAGTATAACTATTCATGTTCTTCTCCATTAATGTAATTTCCATTTTTGTTCTCAAGCTTTGTAACCTAGATTTAGTTTATTTCCTTACTTCCTTGCATTTAATTTATGTCTTTCATTATATTGTGTAGCTAATTTATTCTAGGTTGTGATGGATTGAACTCACCTGGGGTTGACATGTTTCTTTTCCTTGGTGATGGAGTTTTATGAGTCTAATTCGAGTGGGCTGTCCTAGTCATTACGCCTAGGAGATTTGACGGGGCATATCATGTATGCTCCGTGCTTACGACCTTGCGTGCGTAATTTCCGGGGTATTTGTTGACGCCAAAATCTTATTAGACTTTTATGCAAATTTAGGGGTGTGAAAACTCTTGATTTAATTAAATGTTGAAACGAGACTCAATCTTAATTACTCGTTGACCCATGTAATCATTTTATACTAATTAACTCGGGTGAGGGATATTCGATGCAACCTACAGTTTTTACTCCTTTTATTAGTCTAGCTTAATTTTTCCTCGCCTAGATTAAATATTTCCCTTTTTGAAACTTTTCCTTTTTGTTCATATTCATCTTTTACACTTTTATTTTAGGAGTATTAAATCCTATAAATTCTAGCAATTCGTCTATGTGGATTTTCGATACCCGGACTTGGCCGCTATACTCACCCGTTGAGTGTAGTCATAAGTTTAGGTTTTTGTATAGTTATGGTGAGCCGAATTCAAAATGACTGGCGTGTAGGTGACTCTCGCATCACGGCAAAACCCTGTCTATCAGAAGGCCCAATCAAAGTCATTATAGATGACCTCTAGGGAGGCTACCATAATGATACAATGGAGGGAAAGGAGATACCTAGTTCTTGGAACCTTAGGAATTTTATTTATAAAATTTTATCACTGAATTTTAAGCCTTAGTTTTTTATTTTCGACTTTTTAAATGTTAAGGTTAAAATTAATGCAATTAGCTTTCTGATTGTTCCAAATGGTATGTCAATGTTTTTACAATGACGTCATCTTTGTCCAACCCAATTATGACTTTTATACCTTAGTATGATTTCACTTAGTCATGCTTTAAGGTTACATGTTTTTCGTCATTAACAAAATGAAAAATAAAGAGTTATCAAAGCACAATAAAGATCTACGAGGGATATCTAAGCACTTAGTGACCCAATAATATTTAGTTAGATAAATTCCTAAATTGGTGGATGGTCCAGAGGCCATGTGCATTATTCTGACTTAGTTTTAGGCCTAAGATGGTGTGACGATAATATCCTAAAAGGTAAAACCAAAAGGAACGTTTATTCGATGTAAAAGTGGGAAAATGTGTATATGGAATTAAGTTAAATTTAATTACAATTATTTATTAATTACAAAGACATCTGAAGTCGAACGATTAGAAAATGTATAAGAAATTACAAGATGATAGAAGCGTTGTGTCATCTTCGGCGAGTCACTTATTTAGTTATGACAGCTCGCCGACCATCATCGAGATTAGGCTAAAACTCATCATCACTACGATGGTCAATAAGATAGTTTATCATCAGTTGTATGGGAATTGTGTTAGGTGGTATCCGTGATTTATCGCTCCCAAAGGGAGGTTGATGAGCAAAAGGACAATATACTTGGTACCAATATTCGAGTTGGGATTCCTTAGGGATTTTGCAGATAGCCACAGTATTTATTTGTGACATTGCATAATATTTAATAACATATTGGCCAATTTTATATTCAAAAAGTACCATAGTCTAAACAAATGAGTATCAATGTAAGCATGAAAGAAAATAAATAAAATGAAAAAAAAAAACTGAATGTCCATAATGAAAGATATCCCAATACTTTGATACTGCCCACGTGAGTCAAATATACATGTTAACACAACTACAATAGGCTATACACAGTATACAAATACGAATGTATATCTCTCCACTATAAGGGAAAACAAAAGATAGGATAAATCTAGCATGCAGACCAGTGCACCTACATCCTAGTGTAGATCTGTATCAAAAGGATGAATGACAACAACACTATCGATCAAGGCTGCAGAATGGACAACCTCTGTCTTGAAATGTTAAATCCATAATGTTTATTGCAGGTTTAATAAGAATAAAAGTATAATGGAAGTTGTAATAAGTCATAACTATGCATCTGTATCTAGATTTTTAACATCTTTTAGGATTACACTACCCTGCAATCCCAATATATTGTACATCTAAGATCCCAAATCCCAAGTGACCCCAAGATTATGTTATATTCAACACAAATGAAAATAAAACATAGAAATTCTAGATAACATTACACTAATGAAGACAAGTTTATGAAAACATTAAGATAGTTTTAGAGTATAAGGATCACATAAGTAAATCAAGCAATAAATGCCTAGTTCTAATGCTTTCGAGGATCACTCCCGTGTACTATGTATAGTCTTAGTCCATACCAAATCTAAGAGCCCATCAAGGCAAGGAATAAATCACCACGTTTACCCATAAATCATATAACATATCATAGCTAAGGTTATATAAAATAAATCTCCCTATAATCCTTCTCGGACAGGGGTACCTAGATGTGTGATGCAAGGGTAAAACTCTACTAAGGAATCTCATCTTCTCATCGAGGTAGCATAGCAGTTTGAGTCGTACGTGCCCCTTTTATGTGGAATTCGCCCCTTAGTATGTTTACCATGAGTACTCACGAATATATGCATCACATAAAGAACACCACGATTCATAACCATCTTAACCACGAAATTCGAGTGCCGAATTAAATTCGTCCAATTTAATTTCATTTAAAAGGGATTAAGGAATCCATCCATTATGTTTCATCTAAGTCATCCAAATCATATTAATAATAAGATAATATTCATTAATTTAGATAACGAGTTATCCTGGAATAATTACTAATTATCAACTAAACAAATAAAAAATGAGAAAATTGCCAAATATCTGAAGGCACTAGTCGTCCACATGGGCAGGATCGGTCGATCACGTGCTTTAGTGTTTGACGTTCCTTTCCCTCCACCCTTTACGGGACTTGTCTTCTCCAACACAATAAAATCCAATTCAGTCATCCATTAAAGATTAAAAACCTTCATTTATGATCCATATAATGTATATACAATGTATCTACATACAAAACATGATTGGAACCCAATTATATCATTAAAATTCTAATAAAAGTTCAAGAACCCCACTAAAACCCATTTTATCTCTCGAGAACCCAAACATTCCAATTCTCAACCATTTGATTTCAATTCTCTACATATTATGCAATAAATCCTAAGGTTTGTAATGGATTATAATTAGAAATCAGAACCTATTCAAAATCAAATCAAAACACAACAATTATTGGGAATATCCAATCAAAATGATATCAATCAATCCTTATTACTTACTAATTGTGTTAATTATGAAATTTCTCAATTTAAATCATCTAAATCATATTTTAATTACTAATCTAGGGATTTTATTTAAATGGATGGGCAGAATTTACAACAAATTGCAAGAATTCAAATTAAACTTGTCACTAATTGTGTAGAATTAGGGCTCAAATCTCCAAAATCTTCTCCGTTCTTTCTAGCCTTCTTCTCTCCAGGCTCTTAGATATTCGATTTGTGTTTTTTGTTAAAATGAGCAACCTAATGGTTCACTACTAACTATTAAAAGCCTACTTAGGCTTGGCCCTAATTTAGGGTCTTAAGTAGTTAACCTCAAAATTCCCCATTCTAAATAGTCTTAACCCTCATAATCCATCATTCTCATAACCAATAATAGAAAATAATGCATATCCTATTATTAGCCCCATGAATCATATTTTTCTCGAATGATGATTAAAATATTTATTAATATTTTTATTGGCTCTAAATTCTCAACTTTAAGCACACGTAATATTTTATTTATTATATAGAAAAAAGACAGGGTATTACATTCATACCCTCTTATAGAAGAAATTTGGAAT
Organism: Sambucus nigra; assembly: GCA_949130495.1. Classification (NCBI taxonomy): domain Eukaryota; kingdom Viridiplantae; phylum Streptophyta; class Magnoliopsida; order Dipsacales; family Adoxaceae; genus Sambucus; species Sambucus nigra. The sequence goes on along the minus strand of OX422215.1, from coordinate 596,752,968 downwards.
ATACATAGGTAGAATAACTCTGGACACCTCTCCCATAAGTTCACCTCAGGCTTACATTTAGACACTTCTATTATGATGTCCCCATTGAATTATCACTAGCGAAATGTCCTTTGATCATAGGGTCTGCTCTCTATGGTCAAGGATATGTTGCGGTCTCTCTTTATAACTAGCATCATGTTATAACTCCAGCCCATCTAGATATATGTGTTGATACTCATCCTTAGACCATAAGAATTTCATCAACATCGAAACATGAAAAATATTGTGTACTCTTTAAAGGTGATCGGGTAACACTAGACGATACGCCACCGTTCCCACTTTCTCAATAATTATGATCGGTCCTATGTATCAGAGAGACAACTTCCCATTTATTCCAAATCTACGCACTCCTTTCATTGGGCATACTCTAAAAAACACTTGATCTCCCAGTAGAAACTCCAATTTACTCCTCTTCATATCCTCATAACTATTCTCATGATCTTGAGCTATCTTCTCTCTTACTTGAATAAGTGCCACTGTGGCCATCCCCAATCCTCGCGGAGGGAGAGACGAAGAAGAGGGTATCTTCATCTCGAGAGGATCTTGGTGTCGCGCATCCCTCTAGGGAGCGCTTCGGACGGCGTCGGTGATGAGGTGAAAAAATTATAGAGATTGAGTCTCCAGTCTATTTTACTCAAAACAAACAAAAGAAAAAGGGAGCCATCCCGAAGGACATCATCTAAAGACATACTGATACATACGAAACCAAAATGATTAGAAAAGGGTTCGGAGGCTAAGTTACGAAATGGGAAGGTGTTAGGTACCTATTCCGCCCTTACGCTTTCTCATGGGTTATTGCTATTTTCCTTTATTTCCCCGTGATATGTGTGCATGTGTATATGCAATGGAGATAGAAATCATCGACTTGTATCATGGAAGAGATAAAGAGAGTCATCCATAGGAATGTTCCTAAAAGCAATATTAGAAAATAGGATATACGCGATTATCCTAGCAATGATCGTTATAATGGGATGACAACGCATATGGAATAATATGCCACTAAGAACAAATATATGTATATACAAACATATAGAATCTAAGAGAGTTAAGTTTAAAGAATACAGAAAATAGGAAAAAAGTAGGAATAGGACTCGAGTCTCGAGTTTTACACCGAGATGCCTACGTAGCCTATAGAGGCATCAAAGTCCACATAGTTCGTATGCAAAACGAGGGGTGGGATTTATCCCATAAATCCAATCGGGGACTTTTCTTATATATATATATGTGTGTGTGTGTGTGTGTGTGTGTGTGTGTGTGTGTGTGTGTGTGTAAAAGAATGTTTTAGTTGTGAGACAAGTGTGAGAATTCCCGTTTGGAATTTATGAGTAACCCCTCTTTTTCTTATTTTTTGGGTTTTGTTTATATGAAAATAAGAGATGTGAAATAATACTAGATAAAAAGTATATTAGGACATATGATATGAGAGAATAAAAGTGCTAAGTAATAAAAGAAGTTAATGCTAATTTAGGAGAATTTGAAGAGAGAGTTGTGAAAGTTGGACCTTCTTAAAGATTTTGAGTTGGATATTGGAAGTTGGAGTGCATCCCTTTCATTTGAGTGATGATAGAGGGTAGTTAATTCACCAAGTTTGATGAAAAAGATGATAAAAGGTGAAGGTTGGAAAGGGATTTGGATGGGGAAATCACGCTGACTTCTCGAGAGGTTTTCTGAGCCCACTGAGAGTGATGGATTTCAGATCTTGTGTCCCATTGCAATGAGGTCAGATCCTCCTTTTATAGGACCAGGGCATTGCCAATCGGCAGGTGTTTTTAGACACACTGCCGATAGGCAGGGATTGGAACCTTCCTTTTTGCAGTCTTTTTCAGGTTTCTTCAAAAAATGATCGTAGAGCGCAAATCGTCGATCCAAATCGCACACGGGGTGAACCATTGGAAAGGTACTTCAGAGATCTTCAAAAGTATTTTGGACTGCTCCTGGGTTCGAGAGTTGACTTTTGGCCAAATATGGATCGAAAGCATTCATCGGTCCTTTGGATGTGGAATTATCGGACGCAAATGGATCATTCGTCCACATTGTAAGTCAGAATCGCATATGGGGCGGATCGTTGGAAAGGTTAGGAGATGTAATTCGACGTTCCAAAGTGTTTGACTCAGTTTGGGAAGTTGACTTTAGTCAACCAGGGACTGGAAGCATTTGATGACTTTTCAGTGTAAAACGAATCGTTCGTCTGTACCGTAAGTTAAAATCTCGCATGGGGTGAACCGTTGGAAAGGGGTTTCAGTTTCCTTCGAAGATTCATTCAGTATCGGTCGAGCTAAAGAGTTGACTTTGGTCAAACTAATCCTGGGATCGTTTAGTGACCTCCTGATCAAGTTTCGGGGAAAATGGGTCGTTCATCTCCACCGTGAGTCAGAATCGCACACGGGACAGGCCCATAGAAAGGGGTTTCAGTGCCCGTTAAAGATTCATTTAGTCTTGATTGAGCTGAAACTTTTGGTCAAATGGAGCTCAGGAGAGCCTGATGGCCTCTAGGTTAGTACTCGGGGTATGACTTAGGTCTGTAGAGATGAGGGGAGGTTCTAGGGACCTACGGAGAGGTTAGGGGGTGTTATAATGGGGTGTCTATAGAGCCCCTTGATAGGTGAGTTTGGAACAAACAATAGTCATCGATTAGACACCGCATGATGACTTTCAAAGAGCATGACCAATTTAGAGGGTCAAGGCCAATTCTGAGGGCTTAAAGATGAGGGTGACCGATTCTGTGGGTCGAAGCCAATTATGAGGTCTTGAAGATGAGGGTGACCGATTCTATGGGTCGAAGCCAATTCTGAGGGCTTGAAGATGAGGATGATCGATTCTGCGGGTCGAAGACAATTCAAAGGGCTTAAGTTGAGATGACCAATTCTGTGGGTCGAAGCCAATTCTGAGGGCTTAAATTGAGATGAACAATTATATGGGTCGAAGCCAATTCTTAGGGCTTAAGCTGAGATGACTAATTTTTCGGGTTGAAGCCAATTTTGAGGGCTTAAATTTAGATGACCAATTATGAGGGCTTAAGTTGAGATGACCAATTCTGTGGGTCGAAGCCAATTTTGAGGGATTAAGTCAAGATGACTAATTCTGCTGGTCGAAGCCAATTCTGAGGGCTTAAATTGAGATGACCAATTCTGCAAGCCAATTCTGTGGGCTTGAAGATGAGATGACCAATTCTGTGGGTCTTAAGTTGAGATGACCAATTCTGCAGGTCGAAGCCAATTCTGAGGGCGTAAGTTTAGATGACCAATTCTGCGAGTCGAAGCCAATTCTGAGGGCGTAACTTGATATGACCAATTTTGCGAGTCGAAGCCAATTCTGAGGGCTTAACTTGAGATGACCAATTCTGCGGGTCGAAGCCAATTCTAAGGGCTTAAATAGAGATAACCAATTATGTGGGTCGAAGTCAATTCTGAGGTATTGAAGATGAGATGACCAATTATACGGGTCGAAGCCAATTCTGCGGGCTTGAAGATGAGATGACCAATTCTGTGGGTCGAAGCTAATTCTGTGGGCTTAAGTTATGATGACCAATTCTGCGGGTCGAAGCCAATTCCGAGGGCTTAAATTGAGATGACCAATTCTGTGGGTCGAAGCCAATTCTGAGGGCTTAAGTCAAGATGACCAATTATGCGGGTCGAAGGAAATTCTGAGGGCTTAAATTGAGATGACCAATTATGTGGGTTGAAGATAATTCTGAGGGCTTAAATTGAGATGGCCAATTTTGTGGGTCAAAGCCAATTCTGAGGGCTTAAGTCGAGATGACCAATTCTGCGATTCGAAGCCAATTTTGAGGGCTTAAACTGAGATGACCAATTATGTGGGTTGAAGCCAATTCTGCGGGCTTAAGTGTGATGTTCTCGGAGAACTCTGTCGGGGAAATTACCTCATGATTTTGATTTGATCAGGGGAGCCGATCGCTGGGGAAATCCTCGTATCTTTTGGAGATTTTGCGAAAGAATAGTCAATCTGATGCTATAAATTCCACTGGGGAAGTGATTAGGTGGTCCAAGGTTTGGACATATTGCTCGGGGAACTTTGAGACTTGAAGTTTAGGATGCTTTAGGGGTCCTCCGGCGACATTTCCGGGAGGAGATTCACTTGGATTTTGAGAGTTCCATTGGGGAAATAGGGGTTCCACTTGAGGGAGTGCGAAATTTTCTTAGTGAAAATGTTCTAAGTCTTCCCCGAGATTTTTAGGAATTTTCTGAGGATTTTTCATGGTTTCTGGTATTTTTTGGGAGTTTCTGCACGAAAATTAAAGGGCGTGCCGATCGGCATGGTGTGGAGGGTGCCATTCGGCAGTGGCACAAACTTTTCGACTGCCTCGAGAAGATAAAGGGGTAGTGACGATCAGTAGGTTTGGGGCCAGTGCCTAGCGGCATAACCCTTGGCTTCCTATAAAAAGGAGTGGGTTCCCCTCATTTTTCACAGCTTCTTGCCTTATCTCTTTTTGCGATTTTCTTCTGCAAATAGTTCTAACATTCCGTAATCTAAAAAATGGCTGCTTTTGGGAGCACTGCGATACACAGGGATTGGTTGGGTGTTGACGAATGGGTTAATGTGGAGTGGAGGGCTAGGGCGTCTCTTGCTTTGGGGAGTGAGAACTCTTTTGACGCATTTGATCCAGTTACGGGTGAGCGGACTTTGCGACGGGAGCCGTCGCATCATCATTCTTCTTGGGTGGTGAACCCTGGTGGTTATATAAGTAAAAAATGACCTTTGGCATTCTTTTTTTGTGATTTCCTTTTTTCTTAGATTTTGATAAGTTTTTTCTTCAACAGTCTGATATTTCTTTCTCTACTTTGCGTGCCCGCAGGACGACGGGGCTTAAGGATGTCTGGGAGCATCTTCCACTTGTGGTGCATTGGGTGGTATCATCAGCAAGCTTTGGGAGGTTGGCGTCTTTGCTAGATGAGACACCTCGTTCGACGACAGTTTTATGACCTTTGGGGGAGAGGAGGTGGGATACTACCTACACCTTTCATTTTGGCGTTGGGGAGATGATTATGACTCCCATAGATGTACAGTATCTATTGGGGATGGATTGTAATGGAGAGTAGGTAGAGGTGGATCTCTCTTTGCTGGTGAGGTCGGAGGCGATGCGGGAGGCGCTTGGTGATGTGGGGAGGATAGTATTTGGGAATTCTATCCGGCTATCCCTGCTGAGGGATGTTTTGATGGACAGGGTGATTGATGCAGAGGACTGGATGCAGGTGAGGCAGATGTCCCGGTTGTTTATTTTTCTGGTGATGGGGGGATTTTTGGTGGCGTCGAGCGATGATGTTGTCCACTTATGGTTTTTACCATACTTGAGGATGATTTCGAACATCCCTCTCTATGATTGGGGGAGCCTGACTTTGGCAACCCTTTATTTTTCTCTGGATGCATTTAGCCGATACTGTTGGTAGAGTTTTACTAGAGCCACGTATCTTCTTGAGGTATTCTTTAATTTGTGCATTTTCCTTTCATGCATTCTCATTTTCCTTATGCGTCTCTTTTTGATTGCGGACTCTTGTCTTTGGCAGACGTGGTTTTATGAGGTGATTGGGTTTAATACCCAGCTGGTTGCTCTAAAGGACAAGACTGTTGGGGACTTTTATCGACTGTATCGATGGCAGAAGGCCAATCGGTAGTCGAGGAAGTCTCTTTCTCTGGAGGTGATGCGTAAGGTCTTGAATGGCCTAAGCAGTGATAGGGTAAGACTTTTTTCTTCTTCGGTCCTAGTCTTTGAGTGCTCTGATTTTGGGTTTGCTTATATCTGCTGGGGATTTTTTAGGTGACCTTTTACCCTTTGGGGACGGTTGTTCAAAACACGGGTCGATTGGAGTGAATGCACAGATGAGGCATTTGCTGGCACATGAGTTTGGAAACTCTTGGTATCTCGGGCAGAGGGTGGTTCGACAGATTACTGAGGAGGATGTGGTGGTGCCGCCTGTGATAAGCACCCAAAAGTGTATAATTTATGCCCCGAATATGTGCATTTTAGTCACTCGTTTTAATTAAAATTGGCCTTATGTTCGTATTTTATCATTTTTCAGGTCAATACGCAGTTGCGGTACAAATAATGCTAAATCAGTACAATTGTGACTCAATAGCGATCAAAAGCTTGCATCGAAGAAATCAAAGAGACCGCGAAGTTAGAGTCCTCATTGAGCTTGCCCGGAAGAGATCCGATGCCCCAAAGTAGTCCCGTGACCTAAACCCGAGCCTACACCGAGCCTAGACCATTCCCCGAGCCCGGTGTGTGTTTAGTTTGTACCTTTATTATTTTTCTAGAATTTTATTTTGAGTCGTTTTATTTTTAGGATTTATTTTAGATTTATTTAGATTTTTTTAGGATTTATTTTCTATTTTTCTATTTCCTTATTTTTAATTTTGATTTTTATTATTTTTAATTTTTAATCTTTATTTTATTTTATTTTTATTAGGATTAATTTTTTAGGAATTAATTTTTTTAGTTTTATTAGATTTCATTTTGTATATTTTATTTTATTTTAGTTTTATTTTATTAGGATTATATTTTTTTAGGTTTAATAGAGTTTTATTTTATTTGAGTTTGAGATGTTAGTTTTTTTTATTTTATTTAGTTTTCTTTTATTTTTATTTTTTTAGTAGGTGTAATTTTTTAGGGGTACAAATTAAATACACACAAACTAAAACTCAGAGACACACATAAACCAACCTACACCCTAACACAACAAAACACACCCCTACAGTACTATTCATCACCTTCAACCTCACCCCTTTCACCCCTTTCTCTCTCTTCCATCAAAACCCAAAATCCAAACCACAATAATCACCTCTGTATTCACTCAATACCAGCACCCGAAATCGGGTATACCCAATGCCACATCCCTGCCATCCCGCGACTCCAGTCGGACTCAACCACCACCGCCACGCAGCCACCTGCTGCCCTGATCCGACAACTCAAGACGCAGCAGCAACAAACCCGCTACCCCGAAACCGCCCCTGCTCCCTCCATACATTACCAGCCCGGGACCCATCTAGAATCGATCTGAACCGACCACCTCGAATCGATCTAAACCCGGACCATACCCGAAACCGCGAATCAGCTCCGACCCGGATCTCCTAGAGCGACCAGATCCGAACCCACCTTGCCCAAATCCCTTAAAAGTCAGAACCTCCATATCCGGCCAGCACTTGCCCAGTTCCAGCCATCTTGACCCTTATCCCTTCAACCAAAATCCCACAAAAATCGGTCAAATCCAATCCCAAAGAAATCTCTCAAGCAAAGCATCGTGGGTATGACTTTAAAAGAAAAGGAGCTCAAAAAAAAAGGAGATTCTCAGCAAAGGAAAAAAGAGAGTAACGCAGAGAGAGAAAACTATACTGTATATTATGTACAGTTAGGTTTATAAAAAAATTCCAAAAAAAAATTAGTTTAGTGTTAGAATAATTTTTAGGTTTGTTTTTTATTGTTTTTGGTGTAATCAAGTGCTGGATTAGTGAGAAGATTGAGATGCATTTTATGAACGCGATTCGACAAGGAGACTTGCGTATTGTATTCTATTTCTCTATTCACTTATGTCATCTTTTGATATGTTATTGAATGTTGTTTATGCATACATGAGAATGTTTGGCTAAACACCCCGTTCAAGGGGTGGGATGCACTGCGAATGATGTTACTTTAATTAGTTGATTCATTAATTTTATATTTCTAGGTAAATTAATCTTTAACTGTCACCAATTAATTTATGTAACGAGAGTTAGTAAATTAATTGAACAAATTAATATTTGAATTTAGGAATCGAACTAGAGATAGGTTTTTCCTATATTTGAATATTAATTTGGTGTTGAAATTTAAGGATTGCTATGATTTTCGTTAAATTGATCCTAGCGGGTAATTTTATGAAAATAGTGTAGTCCTAATTTTTCATCGTGTGACATTTTTTAATTAATTTTCTGAAAAAGATTTTATTAAATTTATAATTTTAACGAGAGTTAGATTATCGATTTAATATTATCTGGAAATATTTCAAAATTAATAAATTGAGAAATTAAAATAATTGAAAATGCAGTGTAATCCCATCTCTTGACCTTCTCACATATTTCACACTCGGTTGCACATTTTTTTTCATTATTTAGTCATTTTATAATTTTTAGCATTTGTTAGTTAATTTTTCCCTTGAAATTGTTTTTTTAAAAAAATAAAAAATATAAAAAAATATTTTAATAAATAAAATTTGGAATTGCACGTTTTCACATTAATTGTTTCACCTTGAAAGTAGGATTGATACCCGTACTTACCGCAATACGAGTTATTTTTATACAAGTTTTGTAGGTACTCAAGGGAATTTTGAGAGTGGCTTTTGCACGACAACGACACATACGCAAAAAGCTTCTTATCAAATGGTGTCGTTGCCGCTTTCTTGGCCTGGAGACATGATTGAAGACTTGTAATTTTATTTATCATTTTTTTTATTGTAGTTATTCCTCCTCCCTCCTCCTTAGACTGGTTGTATAGGATTTTTAAAGTTTGGTATGTATTTGGTGCATTTTGACACCGATTTTGTTTGTAATAATTATTCATATAAAAAAAGCGAAAAGGAAAACCGGATAAGGTAGAGAGAGGGCGTCTAAGGCGAGGATTTTTGAAGCCTCTCTACTTTGGGTCGGTAGGACTCCCGGGGACGACTGAGATAGGCGAGATCTCCCCCCGGTCGACTCAACTCGGTCTTCACCCCACGTGTGTAAAAACCGTGGGAGGTACATTTCTTTATCCCTCGCAAATCTCCTGTCAGCGAGTCAATTTTTGTGTGCTACTTGCTCCTATATGCTTTTTATTTTTGTCTCGCACTTAAATTGGTTGGTTTGATGAATTAATTTACCTAAGACCTAGACCCGGTCATTGAAACGAGAAGGGATTTCATCATCCGACTCACTCGCTTATCCATTGTGTGCTACCCTAGCTGTCATTAAATTTAAAATCAATCAACTAGCTAGTCCCGTAGGAACACCTTTTTGCAACAGGCGATCACAAAGATAAATTATGTGCATTTTGTCGCCCGCGGACTTAATTAAAATTTGACTACCCATTTCACTAATTTTGAAGATAATAATTGGCTACGTGCTCGTTAGGATTTTTCTTGACTCGTGTGTGTCCAATTCGATTCTTTCGGTAGTCAGTTTTAGTTAGTTCGCCCATATCAAGAGTTCATTTTCTCCCTTTTTCGAAAATGATCCCCAAAATATTTTCCTTTCTTTTTAAAAATATTTTCAAAAATCCCAAAAAGATTTTTTTTTTCTTATTTAAAATACCAAAAAGATTTTCCTTTTCTTATTTTCAAAAATCACAAAAAGATTTTCTTTTCTTTTGAAAAATATTTAAAAACAAAACAATATTCCTCTTGTCATGGCCGAAGAACGTCCTTTACGGGAATATTTTGGCCATTTCCCATTCTCTCGAAGTTTGTTTGATGATAAGCCCGAATCGAACCTTCATTCATTAATTGATGGCTTTAACTCTCAAACACCCATTGTTGATACTCGTGTGTCGTCCACGCACACATGTCCTACTCCACCGCCTTCGGTGACGAGTATCAACCTATCACATACTTCGCCGTGCACATACTGCTTTCTTAACGATCACTTGTCCCATGAGTGTCCATTTATATTCTCTCCATCTGAATCCACCTTGGAACATGTGTATCCCTATGACACTGTTTTGGACCCACCCTCGACGTATTGTCACGACATATCTAATGTCGAGGGGTATGAGTACCCGAGCTATTCATGGAGGCCTGATCATCCTTCCATGCAATATGAATCACAACGCCATGTTGTGGATCCTTACGGTTTCCAATAGTCGTCATCGCCACCTTGTGCACCTCATATCTATCAGTCCACTTACTATGCTTCTCATGCTGATCACACTTTTGTCCCTCACGGAGATGCTTTTCCCGTGAATGCTACACTTGACCCTGATCCACACACTTTATATGAGTATTCTCCATATCCTAGTGTTTCTAGCGAGTTGTGTCCACCTCACCCACCACCTTGCACATCCGCTCTCGAGAGCCTCTTGCACAAGTTCGTCCACACACTTCAATCTCAAACTGAATCACTTCAAAGGCTTGAACAACGACTATATGATTTTGAGTGTGTGAACGAGACGGATTCCACCCCAAGTCAACCCGTTATTGCTCCCACGTGGACCGATGATGCGTCGTCTTGTTCAACTGATTTTGAGTGTGACCAACCCTCACTTCCTAAGAATCTCGACATTTAGACCACTCCGTGGTCTGGAACCCAAGTTGACAATTGTGTTGACGTATCCATTGATTGTGAGACTGCTCCTACACCGCCTTACCTTATCGAGCCCACCATTACGGTTTGCCTTTCCCCTTCCATAGAATCCTTACTTATGCCCGAGCCTACACTTATTGAGCCCACTGCGTGTGTTCCCGAGGAACCACATCATCCTAGGTTAGCTTCGGCTACGAGTGCTCACCATTTTCTTGATATCGCATCCGAAACGGTTTCTACTTCTCCAGATATGGATACTACCGCATCATATTTGGCTCCCTTTGAGCCGAATATTGATGTAGATTCATCTATCTCGGATCTTAAAGCCTCGTTAGACCCTTTCACGACCTCGGATGGTGACTTAATGGTGGCTAAGTTGATCCCTCCCTCGTTCACTTTCCTACCTCCTCCTGCGAGTACCATTGAGGATCACTCCGTGCCTCGTGAGGCGTGTGTCTCTCCCACTCGTGAGTTCGATCATCTTCCCACACCCTTTGTCCCACCCGACCCACCCATTGTCCCTCCTACCCCACCACTTGGTTTGGACCTTGTTATTGCACTGTTCCCATCTACGTATTTAGGTACTCACCTACATCCATCCTCCACCCTAGTGCTCCACGATCCCATTTGTGCACTTTTCATCGACCCCACCATCCATGTGAGTATTCTTGATACTCTTCACTTCCGTGACACCGAGCTTGTTATTCTATGCACACCACTTCCTTATGGTGTTGATTTTTTCCATCTACAACTCCCTGGTGTGTCACGACACGACCATTATCACTGTCCATTTATAGAAAGATCGTGCACTTTCTCTGAGGCCCGCCCCATCACTATTGCCAAACCATTTTGCCTCCCCCACCAACTTGATCACCATTCCTATAGGGCCCTTGTTGCCCTCACCTTTCGGCTCAATAAGGCCCGAGATCGGCGCCTCTTCCCCCTCTCCCTTACCCTTCACCTTACCCTCCTACCCACCCACCCATGGTCCACCGATGCTTTGCATCGAGTGATGCACTTTGCTATACAAGTGCATTGACCTATTTTCTCCCATATCTAACAAGACTGACGCTTCAGTCTTGTTTGGGGGTGATTCTCATCACCCAATTTTTCTGCCGCCCCGCACTTTCACAGTTTCTATCCTTAGGGTGAGATTGGTTCGGTCTGGCTGAAGACGTTAAACTTAGCGCTACTGGGAGGCAGCCCGTCGTTCATTGTTTCTGAGTACGAGTCTTACCCTGTTTGGGGGTGGTGTTTCACACCATCCAATGATTTTCACATGCTTTATAGACTTGTACGTATTTTTGTATCACGTCTGTTCTTCAGGTTTCATCTATGCCCCAGAATGCGGTACATTTCATTAGTGGTTCATTATGGTACTATCTTTCCTCCCTTGTTCTTTTCATTTTTATATGGTTTTAAACATCGAGGACGATGTTCTCTTTTGTTTGGGGGTGAGAAATTTATCAAAATCGTACCTCTTTTGAAAATTTTCAGAAACAAGTGATTTTAAACTTTTTGTGCAGTTAAAAATAAATTTTTATGATATGATTTGTCTATCATCCCTCTTTTAGAAATCTCGGATTATCTGTGTTTGACCCAAAAATTGCGTTTTTTACAATAAATTAATTAATACCTCTTAAAAGCGTACTTGCACCATGAATTTCTAAACTCGGCAATTTTGCACTATCATGTTTACAATCAAAAGTTGAAGAGTAAATATATTCTCAAGAGAGCCTTAAAAGATCACTAGTGGCGACTTAAACCCCTGAGATTTGAGCTTTTCACCTTTTTGAGGGTTTTTACGTATCTCAGAGTCACAAGTTGACTCAAATTTCTTTGGATACCGCATTTAGTCGTTGCATGATCTCATTATTTTTTCAAATTTGGTTTAATCACTGAGAATGACATTACTTTCGAGTTGTAAGAAACATGTGTCTTGTAGTTTGTCCCGAGCACTAAACCGATTTTGCTATACACTTACCATTTTTCCTATCACATTATTATTCACCCATTATCATTTTTTTTCATATTACCCTTATCCATATGTCCCAAATACCATCCATCATTGCCATCGTTTTTGAGAAAAAGAGTGTTGAAATTTCCCGTGTAAATTGTCTTCAATTGTGCTATGAAAAGAAAAACGTATCGCAATAAAATAAAAAAAAACAAGAAAAAAAAAGAAGAAAAAGAAAATAATCATGCGATCATAAATTCAAATAATGAAGGCAATAGTCAATCAAAGTGTGTCACACTCTTCTCAAAAACCCTATCATTCATCTTCTTCATTTCATTATTCCCTCATACCATTCATAAACCCCATTTTCACTGTTGGTAATGTGTTCGGGAAAACGAGAAGATTATATGGTGAATAACTCGACATTCTCGACATAGTGGTTAGCATTCGTTCATGAGATCAAATTTCTTTCATGTATCCGTCATTTTCTATAAAGTGTGTGAGACGTTTGAACTTGTTTACATTTACTCACCTCCTCACACACTAGAGAGATACACTTACCCAATTCTCAGAGAGTTCAATTCAGAGAGATATATCTAGTGAGAATTAAAGTCAAAGCGTTGATTCTATAAAGTCAATCTAGGAATTACTCTAATGATACTTATGATTGTTTCACACTACACATGCTGAGTTTTAGGAAGGATCACGCTTTTGGTATTAAGTAACTTCATATCTTATTTTGATAGTTGAATGCGGTGTTCATAGAGGTTCTTTTAAAGTTGGGTTGTATAGCTTTTCATCATCAAATCTGAAACTGCATTTAAATAAGTTTTGAATTTTGTGGGTATATTCACTGCAAACCCTCACGAGACACCACTCGTCCAGTAGGGCAATCTATAGGTTTAACGGCTTGTTGCACATGCTAAGTGCAATCGCCAGTGCCTGCGAAAGTGGCACACTTTTGGATACTTATCTCTATTTTCTCTCTAATTTTTGCTCGAGGACTAGCAATGTTCTGTTTGGGGGTGGTGTGATAAGCACCCAAAAGTGTATAATTTATGCCCCGAATATGTGCATTTTAGTCACTCGTTTTAATTAAAATTGGCCTTATGTTTGTATTTTATCATTTTTCAGGTCAATACGCAGTTGCGGTACAAATAATGCTAAATCAGTACAATTGTGACTCAATAGCGATCAAAAGCTTGCATCGAAGAAATCAAAGAGACCGCGAAGTTAGAGTCCTCATTGAGCTTGCCCGGAAGAGATCCGATGCCCCAAAGCAGTCCCGTGACCTAAACCCGAGCCTACACCGAGCCTAGACCATTCCCCGAGCCCGGTGTGTATTTAGTTTGTACCTTTATTATTTTTCTAGAATTTTATTTTGAGTCGTTTTATTTTTAGGATTTATTTTAGATTTATTTAGATTTTTTTAGGATTTATTTTCTATTTTTCTATTTCCTTATTTTTAATTTTGATTTTTATTATTTTTAATTTTTAATCTTTATTTTATTTTATTTTTATTAGGATTAATTTTTTAGGAATTAATTTTTTTAGTTTTATTAGATTTCATTTTGTATATTTTATTTTATTTTAGTTTTATTTTATTAGGATTATATTTTTTTAGGTTTAATAGAGTTTTATTTTATTTGAGTTTGAGATGTTAGTTTATTTTATTTTATTTAGTTTTCTTTTATTTTTATTTTTTTAGTAGGTGTAATTTTTTAGGGGTACAAATTAAATACACACAAACTAAAACTCAGAGACACACATAAACCAACCTACACCCTAACACAACAAAACACACCCCTACACTACTATTCATCACCTTCAACCTCACCCCCTTCACCCCTTTCTCTCTCTTCCATCAAAACCCAAAATCCAAACCACAATAATCACCTCTGTATTCACTCAATACCAGCACCCGAAATCGGGTATACCCAATGCCACATCCCTGCCATCCCGCGACTCCAGTCGGACTCAACCACCACCGCCACGCAGCCACCTGCTGCCCTGATCCGACAACTCAAGACGCAGCAGCAACAAACCCACTACCCCGAAACCGCCCCTGCTCCCTCCATACATTACCAGCCCGGGACCCATCTAGAATCGATCCGAACCGACCACCTCGAACCGATCTAAACCCGGACCATACCCGAAACCGCGAATCAGCTCCGACCCGGATCTCCTACAGCGACCAGATCCGAACCCACCTTGCCCAAATCCCTTAAAAGTCGGAACCTCCATATCCGTCCAGCACTTGCCCAGTTCCAGCCATCTTGACCCTTATCCCTTCAACCAAAATCCCACAAAAATCGGTCAAATCCAATCCCAAAGAAATCTCTCAAGCAAAGCATCGTGGGTATGACTTTAAAAGAAAATGAGCTCAAAAAAAAAGAGGAGATTCTCAGCAAAGGAAAAAAGAGAGTAACGCAGAGAGAGAAAACTATACTGTATATTATGTACAGTTAGGTTTATAAAAAAATTCGAAAAAAAAAAATTAGTTTAGTGTTAGAATAATTTTTAGGTTTGTTTTTTATTGTTTTTGGTGTAATCAAGTGCTGGATTAGTGAGAAGATTGAGACGCATTTTATGAACGCGATTCGACAAGGAGACTTGCGTATTGTATTCTATTTCTCTATTCACTTATGTCATCTTTTGATATGTTATTGAATGTTGTTTGTGCATACATGAGAATGTTTGGCTAAACACCCCGTTCAAGGGGTGGGATGCACTGCGAATGATGTTACTTTAATTAGTTGATTCATTAATTTTATATTTCTAGGTAAATTAATCTTTAACTGTCACCAATTAATTTATGTAACGAGAGTTAGTAAATTAATTGAACAAATTAATATTTGAATTTAGGAATCGAACTAGAGATAGGTTTTTCCTATATTTGAATATTATTTCGGTGTTGAAATTTAAGGATTGCTATGATTTTCGTTAAATTGATCCTAGCGGGTAATTTTATGAAAATAGTGTAGTCCTAATTTTTCATCGTGTGACATTTTTTAATTAATTTTCTGAAAAAGATTTTATTAAATTTATAATTTTAACGAGAGGTAGATTATCGATTTAATATTATCTGGAAATATTTCAAAATTAATAAATTGAGAAATTAAAATAATTGAAAATGCAGTGTAATCCCATCTCTTGACCTTCTCACATATTTCACACTCGGTTGCACATTTTTTTTCATTATTTAGTCATTTTATAATTTTTAGCATTTGTTAGTTAATTTTTCCCTTGAAATTGTTTTTTTAAAAAAATAAAAAAATATAAAAAATATTTTAATAAATAAAATTTGGAATTGCACGTTTTCACATTAATTGTTTCACCTTGAAAGTAGGATTGATACCCGTACTTACCGCAATACGAGTTATTTTTATACAAGTTTTGTAGGTACTCAAGGGAATTTTGAGAGTGGCTTTTGCACGACAACGACGCATACGCAAAAACTTCTTATCAGCCTGCAAGGCCCCCTATGTCTATGAGGTGGGAGCGGCTGTTTCTAGAGGATGCGAGGATCACGGTGATGATTGGCGAGTCATATCTATTGTACACTGATACGGTTGTGCCGTATGATTATATGGACTTCGTGACGAGCTGTCTGATTGCGCCCCACATATAGGATGCACTGCCCTTCCCTCCTTCGAGTTTGATCCAGATAATAGGGTCCTCCCATTGTGGTGGCGGTCCGTCGACATTTGCGATGGCGATGACCTCGGAGGCCCCCTTTATGAGGTTGCATACCCCTTCATACGACATCTGGTAGGCTAATATAGGGATGGTGCCTATGTTGCATCGTCCTCATACGATCGAACCAGAGGAGTTGGGCTTAATAGAGGAGGTTCTTCGTCCTTTGGTATATCTTTATGTTCTTCTCTTTTCCTTCTTTTTGGTTTCTTTTAATTTTTTTGCTTGACACTCATTTTGCCTTTTCTTGCAGCATGTCCGGGTGTCCACCACTTGGTTGGTGTCGTCTGCCTCATCCGGGAAGGAGTCTAGTTCAGGTAGTGGTGGTGCGTCATCTCTTCACAGCGGAAAGAGAGTACGTCGCAGCGATGGAAGCTCTTAGGAGAGAGAGGGGGAAGGGTAAGTGAGAGAGAGAGAGAGAGAGAGAATATGGGTTCGGGCTGAGTCCCATTGTTTTTGCTTTCCTTTATTTTCCTGCAAAATGATGTAACACAAAAACATATCTATGCAATTCAATGGAGTTTTTTATTATCTTTTGTTACTAATGAATGAATGAATGCACATGCGCTTTTTACTTTGTTGTTGAGACCGTAAGAAGAAATGTTTTTGGGATGGAAAGTTTTATTTAAAATGAGAATTCTTATAAAGATGGAAGGGGATTTTGAAATTATGCTGAGAATATCAATTTATTTTTATTGGGTTTTCTGATTTTGACAAAAGAGGAAAAAGGTAAATTTCTAAAACAGGAGGTTGCCAATTGGCAAGCACCTTGTCCTGCCTATCGGTAAGTCAGCCCAGTCCCATCAATTCAAAGTTTTGATTAGTACCCTCTTCAGCCTTTGGTACCTTATGGGTCAGGGTTCCATCTGATTTATGCAGGGGTTATGTCTTTTGTGAGGGTTTTTATGAATAAAAAGGGGTAAGGGTGGAGTGTTTTCATCACACCTTCACATCCTAACTTCTTTATTCTGTGAGATGGCTCTCCCTGGTAGTGTTGAGTTTTCTAACTACCTCGAGACTTTGGAGGCGATGTGCTCCTATAACGTCGACTATGATGCTTTCAACATGCGTCGAGTTTCTTTATGGCGTAATCGGCCCATAGAATGGAACATAATGATGGCGGCGGTATAATTTTGGTACCCCGAAGACCATGTATTCCACTTTGGCTTGGAAGAAGTATGTCTGACTTATGAGGAATTTTTTACCATGTTGGGAGTAAATCCTATTATGGCGGCTGATATGCCTAAGTTTTCTCGGTCTCCCCGAGAGTTTTTGGCTAGTCTTCTCCACGTCTCACCCTCGACGGGTAGATCCTTGGTGCCAATTATATCGACTTTCTTATTCTGTGCATTTACAGGAGGTTGGTGATGCTGGATATGTAGAAGCTGTCGTTCTAGGCTTGGTTTCAAAATTATTGCTGGTGATAGGGGAACTGCTGGTGGATCCACAACTTGCAGCTATTACTTCATGGATGTACTACCGTCACAATCCTACGGCGATGATACTGGCGGAGACTTTTGAATGGCCTAGATGCCTAGCGAGAAGGTCGTTCTGACTTTCTAAGGGGTAGACATGTGATTGTTAATGTGGTTGTCTGAAAGACTTCTCTTAGTGACTCCTCCGAAATACCCTTTGTCGGCTATACCGAACTTCTTTTTGCACCATTTCATCAGTGTTGATATTAAGAGGTGGGAGAACTGGTTTGGGGAGCATGTGGCTTTAAATCTGCGCTGGTCAATGCCTTGGTGGGGACAGTTGCTGCCCATTTTGGAGATGGGGGAATACTCATACGTCTGACTGCTCAGACCTCTTTCTATTTCCCTTGGCGTCTTCTGTGCCAATTTGGCTAGGAGCAGGTCGTGCCACCTCGGACACTAGATTTTTTTCAGCAGAAGATCTAATAGAGTGTCTGCGCATGCGGCTTGGCTCTTTGTGGGGGAGTCGGCATCCATCGACCCGTCCTTCTCAGTCTGTAAGGAACGTTTGGCACATACCTAGCGATTATGTGAAGTGGTTGTGGGGGAGAGTGGTCAGTAAGATGTTGGTAGTGGAGATTGGACAAAGGTGGCTTGTCTTATCTGAGACAATGGAGGGAGGTGTGGTGGTTTTTTTTAGACTGGTTCGAACTTATCAGTCCATGGAGCGTCTGCGGCACTCCATTCAGGCAGGGGAAGTTTGAGGACCCCAGGATGTAGATGATGATGGAGCGGGTCTCCTCTGGTAGCTGTGGGTAGGACTCTTGGAGAGTTTGTTTTGTAATGGGGAATAAATTTTGGGGAAGGGAGCTATCCATTCCCTTGCTTATGTAATTGTACCGTAATTTCTTATTTGTGTAATAAATAAGTTTTTGATCATCTAGCCATGCCTTTTGATGAATTTTGTATTATCTATACCGATCCCTAAGGCGTGCATTATCCTTTTGTTCAAATATATGTTAGAATGAATTTTCATTCTCAGATATAAGAAAAGAATAGTGTTTTTATGAAAAAGGAAGGGTCATGCTCATGTAAGATGTATGAGCTGCCTACATACCTCTGGGGGGTTTTGAAAATTTTTAATTTTTCTGAGAATGGTTTTACAGAGGATAAGGCCAAAGTAGTTCTGGGTAGAGGGAAATGAAGAATTTTTTTTAAGAATAGAAGGGAGATGAGAAGAGTCATAGCGTGCCGAGGTTTCGGACTAGGGATAAAATTTCTTAAGATGGTCCAAATTGACTGGACGAGGCATCTCTTTTCCATCTAGGTCGGTGAGCATGGAGGCACCACCGGACAAGATTTTATTGACGATGTATGGGCCGCTCCAATTGGGCTTGAATTTCCCTCTGGGGTCCCAAATGGGATCTACTATCTCCTTGAGGGCTAAATCCCCCTCTCATACACCGCGGTCCTTGACTCTCTTATTGAATGATCGCGCTACACGACGATGGTACCCGTGTATGTGGTATAGAGATTTTAATCTCCTTTCATCTAGGAGGGTCAACTCGTTAAGACAGCTTTGGTTCGTTGACTTTGCTTTCAAGCATAATGTGTAACGAGGGTATTTCCAGCTCCACGGGTAGGACTGCTTCCATGTCGTAGACTAAAGAGTAAGGGGTATCCCCATTAGAGGTTCGGATTGAGATTTGGTATCCCCAAAGGGCATATGAGAGTCGATCGGCTCAATCTCGAGAGCTTTCGATTATCTTACTGATGAAGGATTTGAGGTTTTTGTTACCGACTTCAACTACACCGTTGGTTTGAGGTCGGTAGGGAGAAGATTTATGTCTCTGGATCCCATACTCATTGACCACTTCAGTGATTTTTGCCTCAAAATGCAACCCGTTATCTGACACTAGCTTGGGCAGGACCCCATATCAGCAGATGATGTTTTTCTTGATGAATTTGGCTAATTTCTTGGCGTTCAGGGCTGCATATGACTCCACTTCGACCCATTTGGTGAAGTAATCAATGTCAACTAGGATAAATTCATGCCCGTTGGAGGCCTTAGGTGTAACCTTCCCTATAATGTCAATGCCCCAGTTGGAGAACGGCTAGGGAGAAGTCATGTTGAATAATTCTCGCGAAGGCAGGTGTTGAAGGTTGGAAAAATTTTGGTATTTGAGGCATCTATAGACATAGGCGGTGTAATCCTGGATCATGGTGGTCTAGTAGTAGCCTTTTCGGATGATCTTCTTAGCAAGCATGTGTCCGTTCATGTGGGGCTCGCATTCCTCGCTGTGGATTTTTTGTATTCCATCTTCAATGTTAGACCCTGCGATGCAGTGTAGATGAGTTCCATCGAAGTTTCTCTTGAACAGTGCTTTATGACATATGATGTATTGGGCGGCCAGTCTTCGAAGGGTTTCTCGGTCTTTCTTGGAGGAACCCTTGGGATACCTACCATGCTTGAGGAGGTGCTATATATCATAGTACCAGTAATTGGCTACCTGGGGATCTACTTTGGTGATGAGCTCAATGTGGTAGCAATGGGTTGGTTTATCATGCTTTTGAACTAGGAAAGGAACCATTGTTTTTCCTTCGGGAATGTTGACTATGGAGGCTAGGGTAGCAAGGGAATTGGCTAGGTTATTTTTTTCTCGAGGTAGGTAATGGAAGGTGATGTCTTGGAATTGAGAGGCTAGTTCTTCTAAGTGGGCATGGAAGGGTTGGAGTTTCTCGTCCTTGACTTTCCATTTTCTGAGCACTTGATCGATGATGAGGGCAGAATCCCCGTAGATATCTAGGTATTTAATTCCTTTCTTGAGAGCAACTTTTAGGCCTACCGTACACACCTCGTATTCAGTCATGTTGTTGGTGCAGGGGAAATCTAATTTGATGGTAATGGGAGTGTGGGAGTCATATGGGCCTATCAGAAGTATCCCAATGCCATATCCCATTTTTTGGTCGAGCCGTCAAATAACATTTGCCATCGAAGGTCATCTTGAGCAGTGTAGAGGATATTTTCATCTCGAAATTTGGATATCTAGTCATCAGCTTCTTCTGTGGGGTAGTAAGCGAGGTAGTCATAGATGTCTCTTCCTTTAATGGCTTTCGGCGTGATGTACATGATTTCAAACTCATCTAGGAGCATCAACCACCAATCCATTCGGCTAGATAAGGCAGGTTTCTCAAGAAGGTACTTGATGGGGTCCATTCGGGATATAAGCTTAATGGGGAAGGCGAGCATTTAGTGTCGCAACTTTTGGGTGACCCAAACAATTGCGACACATGCCTTTTACAAAGCAATGTAGTTAACTTCATATTCGACCAATTTACGACTGGCATAATAGATGGCTCTATCTTCAAGGTATTAGGCTAGCAAATCCCCAACTACAGTGTCGATTATGGTTAGGTATAGAAACAAGGGGATACTAGGTTGTGGTGGCATGAGTACCGAAGGTTGGTTCAGATATTTTTTGATTCAATCAAAAGCTTCTTGGCAGGCCTTATTCCAAATCTTGGTTTAATCCTTTCGGAGGAGTTTGAAGATAGGTTCGCAGATGGAGGTTAGTTGGCAGATGAACCGACTAATGTATTACAATTTCCCAAGGAAACCACGGACTTCTTTTTCCATTCGGGGAGGTAGCATCTCAAGTATGGGTTTTAGCTTGGCAGGATCTACTTCTATCCCTTTTTCACTAACCATGAATCCTATGATCTTTCCCTTTGTAATAACGAAGACACATTTCTGTGGATTGAGTCTCATCTTATATTTTCGCAACCATTCGAAGAACTTTCGGAGATCGGGAACATGACCTTCTCCAGTTTTGGATTTGATAATCATATCATCCAAATAGACCTAGACTTTTTTATGAATCAGATCACGCAGGATGTTCATAGAAGTCCTCTAGTAGGTAGCCCGAGCATTCTTTACACCAAATGGCATAACAGTGTAGCAAAAGGTTCCCCATAGGGTGATGAACGAGGTTTTTTCTTGGTGATCTGAGTGCATTTTGATTTGGTTGTATCCGAAAAACCCGTCAATGAATGACTTAAGAGCATGACTAGTTGTGTTGTCCATGATCATGTCGATATTGGGTAGCGGGTAATCATCCTTTAGAGAGGCTTTGTTCAAGTCCCGGTAGTCTACACACATTTGAACTTTCCCTGCTGATTTTGGTACATGCACTATGTTGGCTAGCCATGTGGGATATTCGATTACACGAATAAAACCCACGTTCAGCTGTTTGACCACTTCTTCTTTGACTTAAAGAGACCATTCGGTGCAGAGCTTTATCAACTTTTGTTAAACTGGCTTTTAATCTGGAAGAGTGGGGATATCATGTTGAGTTATTTCAGGATCAATGTCGGGCATATCGTCGGAGGACCATGTGAAGACATCCATGAATTCCTCCAATAATGTTTTGAGTTGTGTGCGCTCATGCTCGTTGAGGGTAGCCCCTATCCTAATCTCGCGTAGGTAGATACTAAAACCGAGGTTAATAATAACAGTTTCTTCTTAATTAACTTGAACGCAATTATGTTGTTTGTTACTAACCTTATTTAGATCAGTTAAGAATTGTTCATTTGCAAAATCATCATCATCAAAAGTTTGATTAGAATCCAAACAATTAATGTAAGGCACAACAAGATACTCAAAATCGTCATTTATTTCATTGATAGGAAAAACATCATTGAGAACTTCATCAAAAGAGGTCTCGATTACATTTGAGCAAGGATAGATAACAGAAGAAGAAATGGGGTAAACATTGGGGTTAAGGTGGAATTTCAATAGGTAGAATTGGCACAGCATGGCAGTTGAGGAGAGGTTTACCAATAGCTTTAATCAGGTGGGATGGATCCAGTGATGTAGTGCTTGAATGAACCATACAGAGTGTCAGCCCTAGTGTCTGTAAGTTGAAAGAATTTTTGGAGTCACTTCCCTCAGAATCTTCGGTATCTCTGATGAGCGGTTGTACATGGTGTTGGGAATTTTTGGCCCATGGGTACCCATCCTGGAAAAAGATCTCCATTCCAGGCTTCATCTATTTGTCTGTATGGTCATACCATGGTTCTGGGAAGCCACTGAAGGGAAATTCCTTGCCCTCTTTAATGAATCGTCCATTTAAGGAGTCACCTGGGATAGTCTGGATTCAGTCTAGTCTTCTCTTTGGTCGACACTGGCGGATCATTCTGAGCTCTTGTTCTGATGGTTGATACCCCAAACCACAAGGAGGGAAAGCTTTCTTCAGTTCAATGGGCTCAAGTATCCCTTGTTATCTTTTCCCTAGCCCCAGTCCGGGCATGAAGTGCATGTTTTTGAACATCTAAATCACATTGATGTTTCCATGAGGGTCGTATTTCGGACAAACCCTTTCTTTGAAATCGTCCCCTGCCAAGAGTTGAAGTGGTTCAACTTGGAATCCTGATAGGAGCATATCATTTGACCTATGCTGTATCTCAAGGATTGGACTGCTGGTGCTTGTACCCTCGGTACTGTTGTCGTCGCCCGAAATGGTGATGACTCGTCCATCGACAAAGAATTTCAATCTTTAATGGAGTCAAGAAGACACATCCTTGATACTGTGGTGCTAAGGTCGTCCGCGAAATAGGTTGAAACAAGCTGGGATGTTAATAACTTGGAATTTAACGACATGGTTTATAGGGCCAGCCCCTATCACAAGTTTTATGGATCCCATCACTTCTCGATGAATATTATCGTAGGCGCGTACAACGGTGGAGGTTGGAGCGAGGTCACTTTCCTTCAGTCCTAAGCATTTGAAGGTTCTTAATGGAAGACATTCAAGGCGGATACATTATCGACAAGAGAGAGTGTTATGATCTTCCCCATAACTTCAACGGAGATATTGAGTGCATGATTGTGGTTTGGCCCAATTCTGGGGATTTCTTCTTCAGAAAAAGGTAGCATTCGGGTAGAGGTAAAGGATCTAACTAAATTTACCTCTTCTTCAAGTGTGGTAGAAGGAGGAACTGTGGGTCCAATGAGCTATTTGATCAAAGCATTTATGTGCAGCTGGTAAGACATGAAAATCCCCCAAAGAGTGATGTTAGCTTGAGTTTTCTTCAGTTGATCGAGGATCTTTCTTTCCTCGAGGGTCATTTATGGAATAGGAAGGTTTTTAATGTCCTTCCCTTTGTCATTGGGTGGTGGTAAGTTTGGGATCTAGTAATGCCTCCCTGACCTGGTCATGTGATTTACTAAAGAAGGGAAGAACATGAACCCTATTTCTTCATCAATCTCGAGTTGTTCTGCCATCTTGTTTATTTATCCAAGGAGTTCTTCAAATGATATCATCCCACACATGTCGACTATCGGTCCAGTTTTCTATGAAGCTTGCCCTTTATTTGAATCTTTAAATTCTTGCCACCATCCGGTGGAAATAATTCCGTCTTTCCATGTAAAGTTAATGCATTCCACAACTTCAATGGATTCTTTATAGAGGTCTTCCCATTCTGTGGGGATAAGTAAGGGTGAAGGGACCAGGCATCCTTCTAGATTTATAGTATCAAGTAGCTCGATCATACTGAAAATATCGTTGGTTTGCCTAAATAATTCTTCCATGATATGGACAACATCATCTAGGCTAACTTCATCGGTTGGTACCACTTAACTGTCTGACTCTCGAGCCCATTTTCGTGCTTCTAAGAATAGCGTACTGAACCTCTAGCAATCAATGATCATTTGTGAAGGCAATTTTCGCCCGAACTCTAGGAGTTGGTTTAACACTTCTGATAATTCCATACTTCCATTTTCAGAACGGGTACAGACAACGATGCATGCTCTGGTAAGGAGTGACAGTGCTTGATCAGAGAGGCTAACAGGGTGTTGGAGGAAATATGGGCAAATTTGGAGAGGTTTGGGAGAGTATATGGGTGTGATTTGAGTTGAGGGATCAAATTTTGAGCTCTCTTCTAAGAAGATGGCATTGGCATGATTTGGGAGTGGGTTGTGGGTAGTGTTTGGCTTAAGATTGGATGGTGGGGAAATGGTACCCCGGTCAATTAGACCTTGGATTATATTTCGGAGGTGAAAGCATTGGTTGGTGGTATGTACATCAGTTTAGTGAAAGACGCAATGGGCATCTGCCTTAAAGTTTTCTCGAAGTGGATTTGGTAATGAAAGGGGGTCCAAGGGTTTAATAAGGTTTCATCTTAAGAGGGATTGATAAACTTTGGAGAGGGGAGCATGGAGCTCAGTGTATCCTTTCGAACTAGGACAGGACGGCTTTCTGGTGCCCACGAGGTAGTTGGTTCAGAGATGTTGTTGATGGTTGAGACTGCAGCACTGGCAGGTTTATCATATTTTTTGGCGTGAACTGTTCGGACACTTTCTTTGGTTCAACTTCTATTTTAGCAAGACCTTCCTCGATTTCTACTCCTTCTTATCTAAGATCTCAGAAGTGGGGATAGTATTGTCCTCCTAATGTTGCTCGAATATGGGGTAAGAAGTTCTTCTTCACTATGTTGACTTGTTCTTCCTCGGATGGCCGATTGGTCATAGTGGTTGCTTTTTCCCTCCATCGGGCTATGAAGTTACTAACTAATTCCCCAGAGTTCTGTTTGAGCATCTCTAAATCACGATGGGTGACCTCAAGCTCTTTGTTGTATTTGTATTGCGACATGAATTCTCGGGCTACATCCTCCCAGCTACAGAATCTGGGCTCCTCGAGAGATAAAAACCATGGGAGGGTGCTATTCTTCAAAGTTTGTTAAAATAATTGTGCTATTACTTCTTCAGAAGCCCCTAGGAGAGTCATAGAACGATGATAACTGCAAAGATGGACAATCGAGGGTCCACTTCCTCCGAATTTCTTGATATTTTGCATCTTGAACTTCTCATGTAACCTCGCCTTAGGATAAGGAGACATGTGGGTGTAGTCCATGTAATTTCCAGAGTTCTGACTTAGTGGAACTTCTTAGTTAGCATCTTGGGATCTTCTTTGACCTTGTTCAACTATATCTCTTTTGGATCAATGATCATAGGCAAGTTAGCCCCATGCTGGGCAAGGTTCGTCATAGGAAGCTGGGCGGGCGGCGACCCATTAGGAGGAGGGGCACGTAGAGCATGCTAATACTCTTCGGGAACCCAAATAGGCTCGGGTGGACCCATAGCATGAGGGAATAGGGCCTTGGGCTCTTGAATAACAGGAAGCTAGTTTCGTTGCATCTCTCAGACCTCAGTCTGAAGGTTTTCAATCTTGGACACGAGGTGAGGTAAAACTTCCATCAGATCTGGTTGCACAACTAGTAGTTGATCTGTGTTCTCCATGGAAAGTGGATGGATACCGGACTCGAAAGAAGTATCAGGGGAATAGACGGAGCTTCGGGTGATTTGACTGAAGACTAAAGCCAACAAGGAGCCAGGCAATGGTGTGCAATTGACCTAAGAGGGCATAAAATGGGATTTAATTTTGACAAAAAAGGATGAAAATATTTTTGACATTTTCTTTTTGAGATTGAAAGACAAAATATTTTTGGATTTTTGATACAGAGAGGAGAAATATTTTTGGATTTTTGATAAAGAAAGAAGAAATATTTTTGGGAGATGGGTCTCAGCATGATTATTATAATTATTATGCTCTCACTTGTATTAAATTCTCCTAAATGTAAAATGAAATGTCGGACGGGACTCGAGCCTGGAAAAGTTGGATTTGTAACATGTGCAAAGCTATGGCTGGACTTGTAACCAGGCTCATGGGTTGGGTCCCATTTTAAAAATGCATGAAACTTTGGGCGGTAGACCGACCCAGAATTTCGACAGATTTTTTAGTCAAAATCGACAATCTAACATGTGTGTCCTAGGCTTGACACCTATATGTGGGTATGCAGTTGGTTGAGTGAATCGAAAAGGGTTTCCCCCTTTGGTGTGGCTTCCACGATATACGTCTTGATTTTGAGGGCAATCAGTATGTATGGACAAGACATTTGATATACCTGAGTGTACATGAATTGCCTCACTATATACCTCATGGGGACAGTACGTGTGAGAGAGAATTTGATATACTTGACCCATGTGAATGAGTTCCCTGCGATATACCTCCCGTCATGACTTCGGTCAAGCGGTACGATGTGGGGGAATCGTTCGATATACATCGAAGGTACTTGGCTAATTGAAGGTGAGAGTAATATCGCGTAGGCTAACTGAGCCCTTCCGGACCAGCGCCCATCACGAAGTGACCCTCGAGTTACTGAAAAAAATTTGGTAAATCACAATACTCTTTGGTGATGTCGTGTGAATCATGCATGATTATCTTATTAATATCTTATGATGAGAGTATCTTTCTTGATCATGCCCAACAGGGAGCAAAGTACAAGTACCAATGGTATACTAAGTATGGATGGGTGATGCGTTCACCAAGTGGACATATGTGATTCTAGGTGCACGTGGTGTGAAGTGTACATGAAGAATCTTCTACAAGTGTGTGAATAGAAGCATAAGCATGAGGTACACATAATTAGTAAAGGGGGCATGAAAAATAGGGGAAAATATAAACAAATATAATACCCATGTAAATAGAGTATAGCCCTCAAAAAGAAAATCCTCAGCAGAGTTGCCACTTTTGCCATCCCCGATCCTCGTGGTGGGAGAGACGAAGAAGAGTGTATCTTCATCTCAAGAGGATCTTGGTCTCACGCATCCCTCTCGGGAGAGCTTCGATCGGCGTCGGTGATGAGGTGAAAAATATAAAGAGATGGAGTCGCCAGTCTATTTTACCCAAAACAGACAAAAGAAAAAGGGAGCCATCTCAAAGTACAACATCCAAAGACATACTGATACATACGAAACCAAAATGATTCAAAAAGGGTTCGGAGGCTAAGTTACGAAATGGGGAGGTGTTAGGCACCCATTCTGCCCTTACGGTCTCTCATAGGTTATTGTTATTTTCCCTTATTTCCCCTTGATATGTGTGTATGTGTATATGTAGTGGAGATCGGAATCATCGACTTGTATCATGGAAGAGATAAAGCGAGTCATCCGTAGGAATGTTCCTAAAAGCAATATTAGAAAATAGGATATACGCGATTATCCTAGCGTTGATAGTTATAATGGGATGATAACGCATATGGAATAATATGCCACTAAGAACAAATATATGTGTATATAAACATATAGAATCTAAGAGAGTTAAGTTTAAAGAATACAGAAAATAGGAAAAAAGTACGAATAGAACTCGAGTCTCGAGTTTTACCCCGAGACGCATACATAGCCTATAGAGGCATCAAAATCCACGTAGTTCGTATGCAAAACGAGGGGTGGGATTTATCCCATAAATCCAATCGTGGACTTCTCTTATATATATGTTTGTGTGTGTGTGTGTGTAAAAGAGTGTTTTAGTTGTGAGAAAAGTGAGAGAATTCCCGTTTGGAATTAATGATCAAACCCTATTTTTCTTATTTTTTGGGTTTTATTTATATAAAAATAAGAGATGTGCAATAATACTTGATAAAAAATATATTAGGATATATTAGATGAGAGAATAAAAGTGCTAAGTAATAAAAGAAGTTAACGCTAATTTAGGAGAATTTGAAGAGAGAGTTAAGAAAGTTGGACCTTCTTGAAGATCTTGAGATGGATCTTGGATGTTGGAGAGAAGACCTTGCACTTGAGTGATGATGGAGGGTAGTTAATAACCAAGTTTGATGAAGAAGATGATGAAAGGTAAAGGATGGAAAGGGATTTGGATGAGGATATCACGCTAATTTTGAGAGAGGTTTTCTGAGCCCACTGAGAGTGATGGATTTCAGAACTTGTGTCCCTTTGCAATGAGGTCAGGACCTCATTTTTGTAGGCCCAAATCTTTTTTATCAGCATATTCCTGGTCCTGCCAATCATCTAGTGTTTTTAGGCACACTGCCGATAGACAGGGTTTGGAACCTACCATTTGGCAGTCTCTTTCAGGTTTCTTATGAAAATCAGTCGTAGTGAACAAACCGTTGATTCGAATCATGCACAGGGTAAATCATTGGAAAGGTACTTCAGAGACCTTCAAAAGTCTTTTGGACTACTCCCGGGTTTGGGAGTTGACTTTGGGTAAAATGTGGCTCGAAAGCGTTCGTCGGTTCTTTGGACGGGGAATTATCGGATGCAAATGGATCGTTCCTCCGCATGGTATGTCAGAATCGCGCACGGGGTGGACCGTTGGAAAGTTTAGGAGATTTAATTGGACGTTCCAAAGAGTTTGACTCTATTTGGGAAGTTGACTTCGGTTAACCAGGGCCTGGAAGCGTTCGATGACTTTTCGGAGTAAAACGAATCGTTCATTCGTATCGTAAGTACGAATTGCACATGGGGCGGACCGTTGGAAAGGGGTTTCGGTGCCCTCCGAAGATTTATTCAGTCTTTATTGAGTTGATGATTTGACTTTGGTTAAATGGATCCTGGGAGTGTTCGGTGACCTCCTGATCAAGTTTCAGTGGAAAATGGGTCGTTCGTCCACACCGTAAGTCAGAATAGTGCACGGGACGGACCATTGGAAAGGAGTTTCAGTGCCCTTTGAAGATTCATTCAGTATCGATCAAGATGAAGAGTTTAACTTTTGGAAAAATGGAGCCCAGGGGTGCCTGATGGTCTCTAGGTCAGTACCCGGGGTATGACTTAGGTTTGTAGCGATGAGGGGAGGTGGTAGGGACCTACGGAGAGGTTAGGGGGTATTAGAATGGGGTGTCTATAGCCACCGTATCCAAAATATGCTTGATAAGGTCTGATGCAAACATCCAATGTTCATTTGATCTTACCCAACAACTAGGAGAATAGCATGGTCATCTGAATCATGCCTCGTGAGGTGCTATCTCGATCATCTTCTGAAGGGTATTTTTGTAAACGAACACAACATCGAGTAAATATATATCCCAATTACCCTTGAAGTCTAACACATAAGTCTTGATCATATCCTCCAACATCTGATTCACCCTTTTCATCTAGCCATCAAACTGTGGATGAAAGGTAATGCTCAAATTCAATTGAACTCCCATTGCATACTAGAATTATTTCCAAAAATGGGAGATAAAAGTGCCACGCCTATCTGATACAATGTCTAGGGGTTCCCCATATAGTCTTACTATCTTGGTTATGAATAACTTTGCACACTTCTCTGTGGAGTAATTGGTCCTAACGGGTAGAAAATGGGCTACCTTCGCCAATCTATCCACAATAACCTAAACATAATCATGACCACATTGCGACCACAATAATTCAACAATAAAATTCATCGATATCCTTTTCCATTTCCATTAAGGGATATCTAAAGCTTTTAATCCTCTTGTTTGTCGTTGGAGCTCTACCCTTACTAACTGACAAGTGGCATACCAGGACACATAGTCAATAATGTCCCTATTCATTCCATCCCACAAATATGATCATTTCATATCGTGATAAATCGTATGCCCTCTAGGATACACCATGTACCATAATGGTGAGGCTCGTCTAACACTGATCTCCGCACTTTTGGATCCTCTGGCACTACTAGCCATACCTGGAACCGTAAACCCCCATTCGATCCGATTGATAAGGAATGAACTTCACCAACTTTTAATTACTTTACCTTTCCTTGGCAAAAAGGATCCATCAATTAAGCCTTAATTACTTGTGCAATAATAGTCGGTGTAACGTCACCATTGCCATAGAAACATTCGCTAAGTCTATCTTTCTTAGCCTACCCCATGTCTCGGCCCATAAATTCGACAAGTTATCCCCATGTTTTGCCCATAAAGCGACCAAGGTAGCCATAGGCCTACGACTCAGTTCATCTGCCACCACATCTTCTTTCCTCAGATGATATTGAATCAAAAGGTGATAGTCTTTTACAAACTCCGGTCATCGCCTTCGCCTCATATTCAAATCCCACTGCATGAACAAATACTGGAGACTTTTGTGATCACTGAATAATAAAAATCATTCTTTCGATAAATAATGCCTATATATTTGAGGGAAAAGACCAGAGCTTCTAACTCCAAATCATGTGTTGGGAAATTACTCTCATGTGATTTCAACTTCTGAGAGGTGTATGCTATATGCCTCTCTTCTTGAATCAAAAGTTAGCCAAAATCATAAAGTGAATATTGTAAATACTATATCTCAAAGCCTCCCCTGGGAAATACAAGAACTGGGGCAGTGCTGAGCTTCTCCTTGATCTCCTTAAACGCTTGCTGAAGATTAACATCCCAAACAAACGATATCCTTTTTCGAGTTAGATTGGTCAATGTCCCTTCAATTCTTGAAAAAACCCTAAATAAATTGATAATAATATCCTTCAAAACCAAAAAGTCTCCTGATCTCAATCAATGCCATGGGTTATCCCCACTCAATCACCGTAGATACTTTAATTGGAGCAATATAATTACCTGGCTCCGACATTGTATGCCACAGAAACTACACTTCCTTGATCCATAATCTACATTCGAAAAACATAGCATACAACTTTTTCTCTCTAAATGTCTTCAGAATCAATCTCAAATGATGATTGTGCTCTTCCTCCGAGCATCAATATATAAATAATTCATCAATGAATACAATAACGAGCTAATCCAGATATTGGAGAAACACTTTTTATAAAACCCATAAAGACGGTAGACATATTGGTCAGTTCAAATGGCTTGACCCAAAACTCGCAAGACCCATAACGAGTGAGAAAGCTAACTTTGTCACACCTTCCTCCCTAATCCTCAACTGGTGATAACCTATTCACAAATTGATCTTTAAAAAGAATGATATGCCCCTCAATTAGTCAAATAAATCATCATCCGGGGAAACGAATACTTATTTCATATCATGACTTTGTTCAACTGCCAATAATCAACATACAACTGATGTGTCACGTTCTTCTTCTTCACAAATAATACTGAAACTCCCTAGGGAGACGTACTCCTCCTAATGAACCCATGACTTTGAAGTTGTTATATATGATCCCATAGTTCTCTCATTTCCAAGGGAGCTATAGGAGGGCCTGAAATCACGGTGCATGTGGGAGGGCCTGAAATCGAGGTAGTGTAGGAAGTGTTATTTGACGTCCCTACTAAAACTATATTGGGCAAGCCTGAAGCCCTTCAGGGCATTTCCTAAATGAGTCGTCCAGCTCTCCACATGCATAACATGCCCCACCAAAAGGATTAACTTGTTGGAGATCCTTATATCTTTACTCCTGACCCTGAGGCCTACCAAACGTTGGGTTCGGCCCTATTGGCCTTATCCTAGCTCAATTGTCCCTGATGCTACTAACCTAGATACCCAAACTGACCCTGAGCCTGTCTACCTTGTCGGTGATGGTCATCACCACTGAATCGTTTAGGGTTCTTCTACCCCTCTGCTAGCACTCTAAGTAGTTGGATAGAAACTACCTTTGCCCGAGAAGACTCCCCACTCTTTGACAGCTTTTGCCCTTAGCTGGCTCCTTCTATCTCCCTTTTAGGTTCTTTCTCTCTCTCTATTTGTCAAGAAATCGTGGTAATCATGTGGTAAAGAAGAATTTACCATCTAGAGGTATGTGGTAAACACAACATTTCCCATCAACACATGCTTAATCTTCCAATTAAGACTTATCATAAACAAATCCATCTTCAAATCCTCACAATTCTCCACCATTGGGGAAAGTGAATAAGATAAGTTAACTCTCTCACATACTTGCAACGGTCCTACACTCTTACCTGATCTTATCAAACTATGCTCTTAACTTCCTATACTATGAAGATGGGAATTACTTTCCCTCAAACATGGCCCAAAACTGAGATAGAGTCATCTGAGACCTCTCCTTTAGGATGGTAACAATCTCGCATAAATATAGGGTATCTCCCACTAACCTGAAGCTTGCCAACATCTATATACTCAAATAAGCTCAAATATCGCTCAATGTCATGCCTCCACTAAAGCACCACTATGGGGTCAGAGGACCCTACAAATTTTGGAGGGTGTCCCTTCCCAAAGGCAGTCCTAGCATGCTTCCAAAAGAGGTGGTCTCTCAAGGGTTATGTACAGGTGCAGCCACGGGTGGCTACAGCTATTGTTGGAGGGCTATTATCATCGCTACAATATCCTGGGCTATAATAGTAGCTAAATTAGTTGGTTTCATAGGTGGTGCCTACCCTTGTGGTACAGTAGGTGGTTGCTACTGTGGCAGGTGAGGTGTGTCAGCCTCAAACTCATCGATCTATATAAATCTTTATTGTCCCTGGCATCTCCAAAGTATCACCATCTGAAAGATAGTAACCTAGAATGCGTTAGTAAATCGTGCAAGACATAAAGTTCAATTTTTAAATGTAGGGATATAAAGTATCAAAGAATGAAAATGCGAGAGTGGTGATGACCGCAATCATAACCTCTAGGAAACTAAAACTTTAAATAATTTAATACAAATATGACACCTCGTAATATTTAAAAATAAATTGATCAATTATATATTCAAAAATTACTGGAGTATAAAAAAATATAGCACCATTCTAATCATGAAAGAAAATACATAAACTGGAAAACAAAAGTGAACATGCATAATCAAAGATATCCCAATACTCTGATACCGTCCACATGAGTCAAATTTACATGCCAATACAACTACTATAGGTTATAAAAAAATATATGAATACGAATGTATATCTTTCTCCACTATAATGGAAAACAAATGAAAAGATAAATATGGCATGCGGGCCAGTGACACCTACATCCTAGTGTAAATCAACAACATAAGGATGAATAACAGCAACACTATCAATTAAAGTTGCGAAACGGGTGGCCTCGGTCCTGAAATATTAAATCCATAACGTTAAAAGAAAGCAAAAGTTGTATTAAGTCATAACTATGCATTTTTCTCCAGATTTTTAATATCTTTTATAATTACCCCCACCCTGCAATCCTAATATCATGTGCATATAAGATCCCAACTCCCAAGTGACCCCTTGGTCATGTTTTATTCTACACATATGAAAAGAAAACGTTAAAATTAAAGATAATATTATACTAATCAAGACAAGTTTTATGAAGAAATTAAGATAGTCTTAGAATGTAAGGATCACATAAGTAAATCAAGAAACAAAGGCCTAGCTCTAATGCCTTTGGGGATCACTCGCATGTACTAAGTATAGTCGTAGGTCATCCCGAACCCAAGACCTCATCAAGGCAAGGAATATATCACCACATCTATCCATCAATTATATAACCTACCATAACTAAGGTTTTATAAAAGAAACCTCCCTGGAATCCATCTCGAACATGAGTACCTAAACGTGTCGTCTACTCATCGAGGTACCATAGGAGTCTGAGTCATACATGCACTTTTTACACCCCCTTAGTATTTTCTCTATGAGTACTCACGAATGTATGCATAATATAAAGGGCACCACAATTTATAACCATCTTAACTATGGAATTCTAGTACCAAATCACATTAATAACAAGGCAATATGCATCAATTTAGTTTAGGAGTTATCCCGAATTCCTAATTACCAATTAATAAAATAAAAAATAAGAGAAAATTCCAAATATCTTAAGGCACTGGTCGACCACGTGGGCAAGGTTGGTCGACCAGGTGCTTCAGTGTTTTAAGTTCCCCCTACGAGATATGTTTTCTCCAACATAACAAAATCCTATTCAATCCTCCATTAAAGATCAAAATATTTTCATATATCATCCAAATAACATATATACATTGTATTTAAATATAGAACATGATTGGTACCCAATTATATCAAAATCCTAATAAAGGTTCAAGAACCCAATTAAAACCCATTTTCTCTCTCGAAAACCCTAACATTTCAATTTTTAAACATTTGATTTCAATTTTGTACATATCATAAAATAAATCCTAAGGTTTTGAATAGATTAGAATAACAAATCAGAATTTATTAAAAATTTAATTAGAACACAATAATTATTGCGAATATTCAATCAAAATGATGTGAAATCAGTCCTAATTACTTCCTAACTGTGTTAATTACAAAATTTCTTGAATTAGATCATCTAAATCATATCTCAATTACTTAGTTAGGGTTTTGATTCAAGTGAATAGGCATAATATATAACAAATTCAATTATAAAATAATTGAAGTTACACTTGCCTTCAATTATGTAGAACTAAGTCATAAATCACTAAAATCTTATTTGTTACTTTACACCCTCTTCTCTCCAAGCTATAAGGTCCCCAAATTATGTTTTGTGCTAAAATTTCCTTTATAATGGTTTACTACTAACTATTAAAATCTTACTTGGGCTTTGGCATACTTTAGGGTCTTAGGTGGCTAATCCCAAAATACCTCCATATAAATAATCGTAACCCTCATTATGTCCATGCCTGATCCTCGCAGCGGGAGGGAGAGTGAAGATCCTAGGTCCCGCGCGTCCCTCTCGGGAGCGCTTCGGCCGGCGTCGTTGATGAGGTGAAAAATATAGAGAGATGGAGTCTCCAGTCTATTTTACTCAAAACAGGCAAAAGAAAGGGGAGCCATCCCGAAGGACACAATCCAAAGACATACTGATACATTAGAAACCAAAATGATTCGAGAAGGGTCCGGAGTCTATGTTACAAAATGGGAAGGTGTTAGGCACCTAATCCGCCCTTAAGGTTTCTAATGTGTTTTTTTGCTATTTTTCTTTAGTTTCCCCATGATATGTGTGCATGTGTATATATAGTGGAGATAAGAATCCTAGGCTTGTATCATGGGAGAGATAAAGCGAGTCATCCGTAGGAAGGTTCATAGAAATAATATTAGAAAATAGGATTTACGCGATTATCCTTACGTTGATCGTTATAATGGAACGATAACGTATGTGGAATAATATGCCACTAAGAACAAATATATGCATATATAAATATATGTAATCTAAGAGAGTTAAGTTTAGAGAAAATAGAAAATAAGAGAAAAAGTGAGAATAGGACTCGAGTCTCGGGTTTTACCCCAAGACGCCTATGTAGCCTATAGAGGCATCAAAGTCCATGTAGTTCGCATGAAAAACGAGGGGTGGGGTTTATCCCATAAATTCAACCGGGGACTTCTCTTCTTTTTTTTTTGTGTGTGTGTGTGTGTGTGAAAAAGTGTTTCAGTTGTGAGAGAAGTGTAAGAAAAGTGTGAGAATTCCAGTTTGAAATTTATGGGCAAACCCTCTTTTTCTTGTTTTTTGGGTTTTTATTTTTATGAAAATAATATATGTGCAATAATACTAAATAAAAAGTATATTAGGATATGTGAGATGATAAAATAAAAGTGCTAAATAATAAAACAAGTTAATGCAAATTTATGAGAATTTAAGGACGGAATTGAGAAAATTGGACCTTCCTGGAGAACTTGAGTTTGATCTTGAATGTTGGAGAGCAGCCCTTGCACTTTGATGATGATGGAGGGTAATGAATTCACCAAGTTTGATGAAAAGGATTATGAAAAATGAAGGTTGGAAAGGGATTTGGATGTGGAAATCACGCTGACTTCGAGAGAGGTTTCCTGGATTTTCTCAGAGTGATGTCTATCAGATCTGGCCTCTCTTTGCCTCCTTTTTATAGGACCCGTACATTGTCGATCGGCATATCCCTGGTTTTGCCAATCGGCATGTGTGTTTAGGCACACTACAGATAGGCAGGGTCTAGGACCTGCCATTTGGTAGTGTCTTTCATGCATTTTCAGAAAATCGGTCGCAGACTACAAACCGTTGATCCAAATCGTGCACAGGAAAACTATTGGAAAGGTAATTCTGTGACCTTCGAAAGTCCTTTGGACTTCCCCCAGGTTTGGGAGTTTATTTTGGGTCAAATGTGGCTCGAAAACGCTTGTCGGTCCTTTGGACGAGAAAACTTCTGACGCAAACGGATCGTTCGTCTGCATGGTAAGTCAGAATCATGCACGGGGGTGGACCGTTAGATAGGTTAGGAGATGTACTTCGACATTGCAAAGAGTTTGACCCGGTTTGGGGAGTTGACTTTGCTCAACCGGTCCCTGAAAGCGTTCGGTGACCTTTCGGAGTAAAACGGGTCGTTCGTCCATACCGTAAGTCAGAATCTCACATGGATTGGACCATTGGAAAGGGGTTTCAGTGACCTTTGAAGATTCATTTAGTCTCGGCGAGATGAAAAGTTGACTTAGGTAAAATGGAGCTCGAGAGCGCCCGGTGGCCTTTAGATCAGGTTTCGGGGGAAAATGGGTTGTTCGTCTGCATGGTAAGTGAGAATCGCACATGGGATGGACCGTTGAAAAGGGGTTTTAGTGCCCTTTGAAGATTCATTCAGTCTCGGTCGAGCTGAAGAGTTTGACTTTTGGTCAAATGAAGACTGGGAGTGTCTGATGGCCTCTAGGTCGGTACTCGGGGTATGACCTGTGTTTGTAGTGATGGAGGGAGGTGCTAGAGACCTAAGGAGAGTTTAGGGGGTAATAGAATGGGGTATCTATAGAGCCCCTTGATGGGTGAGTTTGGAATAAATGATAGTCGTCGAATAAACACCGCATGATGCCTTTGGGAGAGTATAACCAGAGGGTTGAGGTCGATTCTGAGGACCTAAAGATGAGGATGATCGGTTCTGCGGGTCGAATCCAATTCTGAGGGCTTGGAGATGAGGTGACCGATACGGCGGGTTGAATCCAATTCAGAGGGCTTGAAGGAACATGCTGGGGATGGTCTTAAAGGAAGTGATGACCAAAAGAATGATGAGGATGACCAATTATGCGGGTTAAAGCTAATTCTGAGGGCTTAGGTTTTAATGACCGATTCTGCGGGTCAAAGACAATTCTATGGGCTTTGGAGAGGTGACCAATTATGAGGGTCGAAGCCAATTACACGGGCTTGAAGATGAGATGACCAATTATGCGGGTCGAAGACAATTCTGCGGCATTGAAAATGTGATAACCAATTCTATGGGTCGAAGCCAATTTTGGGGGCTTGAAGATGATATGACCAATTCTGCGGGTCGAAGCCAATTCTACGGGCTTAAGTTTGGGTGACCAATTTTGTGGGTCGAAGCCAATTCTACGGGCTTGAAGATGTGATGACCAATTCTGCGGGCTTAAGTTGGGGTGACCATTTCTGTGGGTCTAAACCAATTCTGCGAGGTTGAGGTTGAGATGACCGATTCTTCAAGTCAAAGCCAATTATGTTGGCTTAAGGTGTGATGACCAATTATGCGGGTCGAAGCTAATTCTAAGGGCTTGAGGTGACGATCCAAGATCGAGGTCAATTCTGACCTAACTACGGTGACGATCGAAGACCGAGGTAAATTCAGACCTAAGAGAGGTGATGATCGAGGATCGAGGTCAATTCTGACCTAACTAAGGTGACGATCCAAGACTGAGGTTAATTCATACCTAAGAGAGGTGGCAACCAAGGATCGAGGTTAATTCTGACCTAACTAAGGTGAAGATCCATGACCAAGGTCAATTCAGACCTAAGAGAGGTGACGATCGAGGACCGAGGTCAATTCTGACCTAATTAAGGTGACGCTCTAAGACCGAGGTCAATTCAGACCTAAGAGAGGTGACGACCGGGGACCGAGGTCAATTATGACCTCACTAAGGTGGTGATCCAAGACCGAGTTCAATTCTGACCTAACTAAGGTGTACATTTCCTTTGGGAAAATTAGGAATTATGTCGGGGATAAGTATTAGAGTTTGGGTTCTGCTAGGGAATACTGAATGAGCTGGGGAGCCGATTGTTGGGGAAATCCTTGTGTCTTTTTGAGACTTTACCTGGGGAGAATGATTCTTTGGAATTCTGCTGAGAAAATTACCTTGTGATCTTGATTTGAGCTGGGGAGCCGATA
Source organism: Sambucus nigra (assembly GCA_949130495.1). Taxonomy (NCBI): domain Eukaryota; kingdom Viridiplantae; phylum Streptophyta; class Magnoliopsida; order Dipsacales; family Adoxaceae; genus Sambucus; species Sambucus nigra. The sequence goes on along the minus strand of OX422215.1, from coordinate 596,714,854 downwards.
GCTAGGGAAATCCTTGTGATTTTGGAGATTCTGTGGAGGAAAGGCAAATTTGATGCTAAAAACTCCACTGGGGCAGTGATTAGGTGGTCCAGGTATTAGACGTATTACTCAGGGAGGTTTGAGACCTTTGGGGTATAGGAGGTGATCCTTAGACATTCTCCGAGGACATTTCCCGGAGGGAATTTACATGGCTTTTTAGAGCTCCGCTGGGGAAATAGTGGTTCCGCTTGAGGGGTGTGGAAATAGGGGTTATGAATTTACTTGGCATTCTTCTCTTTTGATTTTTCCTTTTCTTCTTGAATTTTGATAAGTTTTTTTCTTTTGACAGTCTGACATCTCTTTGAAGAACATGCATGCCCATGGGACGATGGGGCATAAGGATGTTTGGGAGCATCTTCCACCTGTGGTGCATTGGGTGGTATCATCAGCGAGTTTTGGGAGGTTGGCGTCTGCGCTAGATGAGATGCCTCGTTCGAAAGCGATCTTGTACGCTCTGGGGAAGAGATGGTGGGATACTACCCACACCTTCCATTTCGGTTTCGGGTAGATGAACTTGACTCCCATAGATGTAAAGCAACTACTAGGGTTGGATTGTGATGGGGAGCAGATAGAGGTGGATCGTTCTCTGTGGGTGAGGCCGGAGGCGGTACGTGCAGCGCTTGGTGATGTAGGGAGGATAGTGTCTGGGGATTCTATTTAGTTGTCCCTACTGAAGGATGTTTTACTGAGTAGGGTGGTTGATGTGGACGACGGGCTACAGGTGGGGCAAATGGACCGGTCGTTTATTTTGATGTTGTTGGGAGGCTTCATGGTGGCATCGAGTGGCGACGTAATTAATTTATGGTTTTTGCCGTACCTGAGGGTGTTTTCGAACATCCCTTTCTACGATTAGGGGAGCCTGACTTTGGCTACCCTCTATTTTTCTCTTGATGCATTCAACCGGTGTTGTCGACAAAATTTATTGTAGCCACGTATCTCCTTGAGGTATTCTTTAATTTACGCACTTTCCTTTCATGCATTCGCATTGTCCTTATGAATCTATTTTTTTAAATGTGGGTTCTTGTCTTTAGCAGACGTGGTTCAATGAGGTGATTGGGTGCAATACCCAGTTGATCACTCTGAAGGATGAGACTGTTGGGGACTTCTACCAGTTGTATCGGTGGTGGAAGGCCAATCGGCAGTCGAAGGGATCTCTTTCTCTGGAGGCAGTGCATCAGGTCTTGAATGGCCTAACCAGTGGTAGGGTAAGAGTTTTTACTTTTCAGTCTTGGTCTTTTGCATATTCTGATTCTGTATTAACTTACGCATGGTGTGGATTTTTAGGTGACCTTTTACCCTTAGGGGACGGCCATTCAGGACACGGGGGTGACTGGGGTGAACGCGCAGACGAGGCATTTTCTTGAGCATGAGTTTGGACAATTTTGGTATCTTGAGGAGAGGGTGGTCTGACAGATTTCTTAGGAAGTGGTGGTGCCACCTACGAGGTCTCCTATGTCTACGAGGTGGGAACGGCTGCTACTAAAGGACATGAGGATTACGGCGATGATCGATGAGTCCTACCAATTGTGCACTGATACGGCTGTGCCGTATGATTACATGGACTTTATGATGAGCTGGCTGATGGCGCCCAACATATATGATGCCTTGACTTTCCCTCCTACGGGTTCGAGTCGGGCAGTGGAGTCCTCCCACAGTGGCGGTGGTCCGTCGATGTCTGTGAGGGTGGCAATTTTGGAGGTTCCTTTTGTGCGATTACATACCCCTTCATACAATATTCGGCGAGCTGATAGGGGGATGGTGCCTATGCCCCACCATCCTCATGCGATGGATCCGGAGGAACTGGGTTTGACAGAAGAGGTCCTTCATCCTACGGTATACCTTTTCATGTTCCTCTCTTTATTTCCTTTTTATTTATTTTCTGTTTTGATACTGATTCTGGATTTTACTTGCAGCAAGTCTGGGTGTCGACCACTTGGCTGAGGGACATCAGAGACTGGATATCTTCAGCGACTGCCCATATTCGGGAAGTGGTTCCTATTCCTTCTTATTTGGTTCCATCTGCTTTGTCTAGGGAGGACTCTGGCTCTGGTAGTGGTGGTGCGTCGTCTCGCCATAGGGGAAAGAGAGTGCGATGAAAGGGGGAAATCTCTTAGAGAGAGGGGTGAAGGGTAGGTGAGAGAAAGAGAGAGAGAGAGAGAGAGAGAGAATGTGGATTCGGGCTGAGTCCCGTTATTTTTTTTACTTTCTTTTATTTCCTGCAACATTGATGTAACACAGAAAAATATATATGCAATGGAGTTTTTTATTATCTTCTGTTAAAGGTGAATGAATGCATGCACATGCGCTTTTTACTTTGCTGTTGAGATCGTAAAACGAGATATTTTAGGATTTTGAAGGAAAGTTGTTTAATAATGAGAGATTATACAAGGGTGGAAGGGGATTTTTGAAATTCTATTGAGCATATCAATTTATTTTTAATGAGTTTCTGATTTTGAAAAAAGGGGGAAAAGGGAAAACTTCCAAAAATAGGGGGTTGCCGATCGCAAGCCCCTTTCCCTGCCTATCGACAGTCAAGTCCTGTCCCATCAATTCAAAGTTTTAGTTTGGTACCCTCTTCGGACTTTTTTACTTTGTGGGGTAGGATTCCCTCCGATTTCTGCAGGGATTATATCTTTTGTGAGGGTTTTCAAGTATAAAAAGGGGTAAGGGTGGAGTGTTTTCATCACACCTTCACATTCTTACTTACTTGCCTACTATCTTTTAGTCTTGAAAGATAGCTCTCCCTGGTAGCATTGAGTTTGATAACTACCTCAAAGCCTTGGAAGCAATGTGCTCTTATAATGTTGACTACGATGCTTTCAACATGTGTCGAGTCTCTTTGTGGTGCAATCGTCCCATTAAGTGGAACATGTTAATGGCGGCGGTACAATTTTGGTACCCCGAAGACCATGTATTCCGTTTTGGGTTGGATGAGGTTTGTCCTACCTACGAGGAATTTTCTGCCATGCTGGGGATAAATCCCAATGTTGCTGCGGCTCTGCCTAAGTTTTCCCCTTCTCCTAGGGATTTATTGGCCAGGAATATTTGTATTTCGCCTTCAGTGGCTAGACCACTGGTTGCTGGAGGAATGATCTCTCTTTCGGCGGTGTTACAATTCGTGCATTTGTAGGAGATTGGCGATACTGGATATGCCGGAGCCATTGTTCTGGGATTAGTTTCAAAATTGCTGCTGGTGACTGAGGAACTGCTGGCAGATCCACAACTTGCAACCATTACTTCATGGATGTCATACCGTCGCAATCCCGCGGCGGTGATACTGGCAGAGACTTTAAATGGCCTGGATGTTTGGCGAGAAGGTCGTTCTGACATTCTGAGGGGTAGCCCCATGATGCTATTCATGTGGTTGTCTGAAAGACTCCGTCGGGTGACTCCTCCAGATTATCCTTTTTTTATTGTACCTAACTTTTTTTCACGTTATTTCATCAGTGTTGGGTTGGATATTGAGAGTTGGGAGAACTGGTTTGTGGTATGTGATGGTCAGTGTCTTGGTGGGGACAATTGCTGCTTATTCTGAAGTTGGGAGAATACTTATATGTTCGGCTAATTGGTCTCAGATATACCTCTTTCTATTTCCCTTGGCGGCTTCTGCGCTAATTTGGCTGGGAGCATGTCATGCCACCCCGGACACTAGATTTCTTTTCGACAGAATATTTGACTGAGCGTCTGCGCATGCGGCTTGGCTCTTTATGCGAGAGTCGGCGTCCGTCGACCTGTCCCTCTCAGTCTGTTGGGAGAGTTTGGCACGTCCCTGGGGATTATATGAAGTGGTTATGGAGGAGAGTAGTCAGCAAGATGTCGATAGTGGAGACTAGACAAAGGTGGATTATTTTATTTAATACCATGGAAGGAGACGTTGTGGTTTTTCCGAGGATGGTTCGAGCCTATCGGCCCATGGAGCGTCTGCAGCATTCTATTCAGGCAGGGGAATCTTAGGGACCCCAGGATGTAGGTGATGATGATGGAGCGGGCTCCTCTGATAGCTGTGGGTAGGACTCTTGGAGAGTTTGTTATGTAATGGGGAATAAATGTGGGGATTTTATTCAACTTTTTAGGATGGTAGGGGGAAGGGAGTTATCTGTTTCTTTTCTCATGTAATCTGTATCGTAATTTCTTATTAGTGAAATAAACAAGTTTTTTGATCATCCAGCTGTGCCTTTTGATGAGTTTTGTATTTTTGAATTATCTATACCGATCGCTGAGGCATACATAATCCTTTTGTTCAAGTATATGTTAGAATGAACTGTCGTTCGCGAAAATAAGAAAAGAATAGTTTTTTGTGAAAAAGAAAGGGTCATGCTCATGTAAAATGTATGAGTTGTCTACGTACCTCTAAGGTTTTGAAAATTTTAAATTTGTTTGAAAATGATTTTTTTTTGCAGAGGATCAGTCCCACGTAGTTCTGGGTAGAGGGAAATGAAGAGTTTTTTTTAATAAAAGGGAGATGAGAAGAGTCGTGGCGCGTTGAGATTTTGGACTAGGGGTAGAACTTCTTGAGATGGTCGAGGTTGCCATCTCCTCCCCATCTAAGTCGGTGAGCATGGCGGCACTACCAGACAAGATCTTCTTCACAATGTAGGGGCCACTCTAATTGGACTTGAATTTTCCTTTAGGGTCCCAGATGGGCTCTACTATTTCTTTGAGGGCTAAATCCCCCTCTCGGACACCGCGGTCCTTGACTCTCTTATTGAATGAATGCGTTATTCGGCGATGGTAGCCTTGTATGTGGTATATATATTTAAATATCTTTTCATCTAGGAGGGTCAGCTCGTCAAGATGGCTTTGACACCAGTCTTCTTCCCTGACCTTGCTTTCAAGCATGACGAGGAGTGAGGGTATTTCCAGCTCCATGGGTAGAACTTCTTTTATGCCGTAGACTAGAGAGTAAGGGGTAGCCCCAATAGAGGTTTGAATTGAGGTTCGATAGCCCTAGAGGGCGTTTAGGATTCGATCGGCCCAATCTCGACAGCTTTTGGTCATCTTGCTAATGATGGATTGGAGGTTCTTGTTGGTGGCTTCGACTGCACCATTTGTCTGAGATCGGTAGGGAGAAGATTTGTCTCTCTGAATCCCATATTCGTTGACCACTTCTGCGACTTCTGCCTCAAAATTCAACCCGTTATCTGACACTAACTCGTGCGGGACCCCATATCGAAAGATGATGTTTTTATTGATGAATTTGGTCACTTTCTTGGCATTTAGAACTGCGTATGACTCAGCTTCGTCCCATTTGGTGAAGTAATCAATGATGACCATGATGAACTCATGCCCGTATGAAGCCTTTGGTGTAACCTTCACTATGATGTCGATGCCCCAGGTGGAGAACAACCAGGGAGAGGTATCGCGGAGGCAGATGCTGAAGGTTGGAGAACTATTTGCATTTTAGGCATCTTTAAACATAGACGATGCAATCTTGGGTCATGGTGGTCCAGTAGTAGCCTTATCGGGTGATCTTCTTGGCAAGCATGTGATCGTTCATGTGGGGTCCGCATTCCCTATTGTGGATTTTCTGCATTATCTTTTCAATGTCATCCCCTGTGATTTAGTGTAGGTGAGTTCCATCAAAGTTCCTTTTGAGCAGTGCTTTGTGACAGATGATGTACTAGGCTGCCAATCTTTAAAGGGTTGCTCGATCTTTCTTATTGGAACCCTTGGGATACCTACCATGCTTGAGTAGGTGCCAAATTTCATAGTACCAGTAATTGGCTAGCTCAGGATCCTCTGTGGTGATGAGCTCAATGTGGTAGCAATGGGTTGGTTTGTCTTGCTTTTGAATCTGGAAGGGGGTCATTGTTATTCCTTCGGGAATGTCGACCATGAAGGCCAAGGTAGCAAGGGCATCGGCTAGGTTATTCTTTATTTGAGGTAGGTAATGGAAGGTGATATCTTGGAATTGGGAGGCTAGCTCTTCTAACTAGGCATGAAAGGGTTGGAGCTTCTCGTCCTTGACTCTTCACTTTCTAAGAACTTAACAGATAATGAGGGTCAAATCCTTGTAGACATCTAGGCATTAAATACCTTTCTTGAGATCAACCTTGAGGCCTACCGTGCATGCCTCATATTTAGTCATATTGTTGGTACAAGGGAAATCTAGCTTGATGGCGATAGGAGTGTGGGAGTCATTTGGGGAAATAAAAAGTATTCCAATGCCATATCCCTTTTTGTTGCTAGCGCTGTCAAAGAACATTTGCCACCAGAGATTATTCTGGTCAGTGTAGCGGCTATTTTTATTTGGGAATTTAGAGATCCAGACATCGTCTTCATCCATGGGGTAATCAGCGAGGTAGTCAGAGATGGCTCTTCCTTTCATGGCTTTTTATGTGACGTACACGATATCGAACTCAGCTAGGAGCATCAACCATCGGTCCATTCGGCTAGATAAGGCGGGTTTCTCAAGAAGGTATTTGATGGGTTCCATTCGGGATATAAGCTTGATGGGGAAGGCGAGCATGTAGTGCCACAACATTCCTTTTCCAAAGTAGTGTAGTTGACCTCTTACCCGGCTAATTTACGACTGACATAATAGATGGATCTTTCTTTACAGGAATCTCCAAGGTATTGGGCTAGCAAAGCCCCAGCTGCAGTATCGATTATGGTTAGGTAGGAGCAAAGGGAGACTAGGCTATGGAGGCATGAGTACCGAAGGTTGAGTCAGGTATGGTTTAATTCGGTCGAAGGCTTCTTGGCAGTCCTCGTTCCAAGTTAAATCCTTTCGAAGGAGCTTGAAAATAGGTTCGCAGATGGAAGTTAACTGGCTGATGAACAGACTGATGTATTATAATTCTCCAAGGAAACCTCTGACTTCTTTCTCTGTTCGGGGAGGTGGCATCTCAAGTATGGCTTTCAGCTTGGCAGGGTCTTCTTTTATCCCTTTCTCACTAACCATGAATCCCAAGAGTTTTCCCTTTGTAATACCGAAGACACATTTTTGTGAATTGAGTCTCATCTGATATTGTCATAGTCGTTCAAAGAACTTTCGGAGAGTGGGAACATGACCTTCTCTAGTTTTGGATTTGATAATCATATCATCCACATAGACCTCAACTTCTTTGTGAATCAGATCATGCAGGATGGTTATGGTAGCCCTCTGGTAGGTATCCCCATCATTCTCGAGACCAAATGGCATAACAGTGTAGCAAAAGGTTCCCCATGGGGTGATGAACGCGGTCTTTTCTTGGTGATCTGGGTGCATATTTGGTTGTATCCGGCAAACCCGTCAATGAATAACTTAAGAGCATGACCGGATGTGTTGTCCATGATCATGTCGATATTGGGTAGTGAATAATCACCCTTTTGAGAGGCTTTGTTCAAGTCTCGGTAGTCTACACACATCCGAACCTTCCTTCCTGATTTCGGCATAGCCACTATGTTATCTAGACACAAGGGATATTCGATCACACAAATGAAGCCTATGTTCAACTATTTGACAACCTCTTCTTTGACCTTGAGCGACCATTCGGTGTGGAGCTTTCTCAAAATTTGTTTAATCGGGTTGTAATCTGGAAGAATGGGGATCTCATGTTGAGCAATTTCAGGATCAATGTTGGGCATATCGTCATAGGACTATCTGAAGAAATCCACAAATTCCTTTGGCAATTCTTCGAGTTGTGCACGCTTATGCTCGTCAAGGGTAGCCCCTATCCTAATCTCGAGCTGCTAGCTACTAGAACCGAGGTTAATAAAAACAGTCTCTTATTTATTAACTTGAATGCGGTTATATTGTTTATTATTAATCTTATTTAGATCAGTTAAGAATTTTTCATTTGCAAAATCATCATTATCAAAAGTCTGATTAGAATCCAAGCAGTTAATGTAAGGCACAGCAAGATACTCAAAATCTTTGTTTATTTCATTGATAGGAAAAATAGCTTTGAGAACCTTATCAAAGGGGGTCTCGATTACATTTGATAAAGGATAGATAACAGAAAAATAAATAGGGTAAACATTGGGATTAGGGGGGATTTCAACAGGTAGAACTGGCACAGCATGCCAATTTAGGAGAGGTGCATCAGCAGCTTTAATCAGGTGGGATGGATCCAGTGATATAGTGCTTGAGTGAACCATGTAGAGTGTCTGCCCCAGTGTCTGTAAATTGAATGAGTCTACAAGTCACTTTCCTCGATCTCTTCAGTATCTTTGATGAATGATTGTACATGATGTTGGTAACTTTCGGCCCATGGGTAGCTATCTTGAAAAACGATCTCCATTCCAGGCTTCATCTTCTTGTCTGTATGGTCATACCATGGTTTCAAAAAGGCGCAAAAGGGGGAGTCTTCACCCTCTTTGATGAATCGTTCATTCAAGGAGTCACTTAGGATAGTCTGGATAAAGTCTATTCCTCTCTTTGGTCGAGATTGGAAGATCATTCTGAGCTCTTGTTCTGATGGCTGATACTCCAAACTATAAGGAGGGAAAGCTTTCTTCAGTTCAATAGGCTAGAGTATCCCTTGTTGTCTTTGTCCTAGCCCCAGTCAGGGCATGAAGTGCATGTTTATGAACATTTGAAATCACATTGACGTTGACATGAGGTTCGTATTCTGGAAAAACCATTTTTTTGAAGTCGTCCCCTGTCGGGAGTAAAAGTGTCTCGGAATCCTGATAGGAGCATATCATTTTACCCGTATTGTATCTTAAGGATCGAATTGCTGGTACTTGCTCCCTCGGTATTGTTTTTGTCACCCAAAATGGTGATGACTCATCCGTTGGTGAAGAACTTTAATTTTTGATGGAGCGAGGAAGACACATCCTTGATATTGTGGATCCACGGTCGTCCTAACAATAGTTTGAAATAAGCTGGGATGTCAATAACTTGGAATTCGATGATAGGGTTTATAGGGCCAACCCATATTACAAGCTTTATGGATCCCATCACCTCACTATGGGTATTATCGTAGGCATGTATAGCAACGGAGGTTGGAGCGAGGTCAATTTCTTTCAGGACTAAACATCTTAAGGTTCTTAGTGGGCAAACATTCAAGGCGGATCCATTATCGACAAGAGAGAGTGGTACGACCTTCCCCATAACTTCGATGAAGATGTTGAGTGCATGATTGTGGTTTGGACCAATTCTGGGGATTTCTTCTTCGAAAAAGGATATCATTCGGGTAGAGGTCAAGGATCCGACCAAATTACTTCTTCTTTAGGTGTGGTAGAGGGAGGAACTGTGGGTCCAGTGAGCAACTTGATCAAAGAATTTATGTACAGCTGAAAAGACATGAAAAGCCCCCATAGAGTGATGTTAGCTCAAGTTTTCTTTAGTTAATCTAGGATCTTTCTTTCCTCGATGGTCATTTCTGGCATAGGAAGGTTTTTAATGCCCTTCCCTTTTTCATTGGCTGGTAGTGAGCTTGGGATCTGGTAATGCCTCCCTTATCTGGTCATGTGATTTACTGAAGAAGGGAAGAACAAGAATCCCGTTTCCTTGTCAATCTTGGGTTGTTCTTCCACTTGATTATTTCTCCGAAGAGTGCTTCAAATGATATCATTCAACATATGTTGGATACCATGCCAGTTTTCTCGCAAACTTGTTCTTCATTCGAATCTCCAAATTCTCCCCCCCATCCGATGGAAACAATTATGTCTTTCCATGTAAAGTCAATGCATTCCACAACTTTAATGGCTTCTTCATACAGGTCTTCCTATTCTGTGGGGATGTGTAAGGGTTAAGGGACTAGGCATCCTTGTAGCTTCAGATTATCAAGTAACTCGGTCATACTGCAAATGTGGTTAGTTTGCCTAAATAATTCTGCCAAGCTGACTTCATCGGTCGGTACCACCCAACTATATGACTCTCAATCCCATTTCTGAGCTTCCAAGAATAGCGTACTAAACCTCTAGAAATTAATGATCATGTGTGAGGGCAATTTTATCCCGAACTCTAGGAGTTGTTTTAAGACTTCTGATAATTCAATCCTTCCATTTTTAGAACGAGTACGAACAACGATGCATGCTCTAGTAAGGAGTGACAGTGCCTAATCAGCAAGGCTAGTAGGGTGTAGGAAGAAATATGGGCAGGTTTGGAGAGATTTAGGAGAGTTTATGGGTGTGATTTGTGTTGAGGGATCAAAATCTGGGTTTTCTTCTAAAAAGATGGCATTGGCATGATTTGGGAGTGGGTTGTGAGTAGTGTTTAGCTTAGGATTAGCTGGTGGGGTGATGGTACCCCAGTCATTTAGACCTTGGATTACATTTTGAAGGTGAAAGCATTGGTCGGTGGTATGGCCAGCAGTTTGGTGAAAGGAGCAATGAGCATCTGCCTTGAAGTTTCTTGGGACTGGATTTGGCTATGGACGGGGATCCAAGGGTTTGATAAGGTTTCGGCTTAACAAGGCTTGATAGACTTTGGAGAGGGGAGCATGGATCTCGGTGTATTCTTTTTGGACTGGGATAGGGAAGATTTTCGGTGCCCATGATGTGGTTAGTTGAGAGATGTTGTTGATGGTTGAGACTGTTACACTGGCAGGATTATCATATTTTTTAGGGGTGAAATGTTCGGATACCTTCTTTGGTTCAACATATGTTTATCCATACTTTCCTCGATTTCTACTCCCGTCTCTCTGAGAGCTCGAAAGTGAGGATAGTATTGTCCTCCCATGGTTGCTTGGACATGGGGTGAGAAATTCTTCTTCACTATGCTAACTTGTTCTTCCTCGGAAGGTCGATTGGTCATGGTAGCTGCTTTTTCCCTCTATCGGGTAATTAAGTTACTGACTTATTCCCCAGAGTTCTATTTGAGCAGCTCTAAATCACGGTGGGTGACCTCAAGCTCTTCGTTATATTTGTACACCAACATGAATTCTCGGGCCACTTCCTCCCAGCTACAGATTCTAGACTCTTCGAGAGATAAAAATCATCAGAGGGCGCTATCCTTAAAAGTTTGCTGAAACAATTGGGCCATCACTTCTTCATAAGCCCCTAATATAGTCATGGAATGCTGATAACTATGGAGATGAACAATCAGGGGTCCACTTCCTTCGAATTTCTCGATATTTGGCATCTTGAACTTCTCGGGTAACCTTGCCTTAGAATGAGGAGACATGTGGGTGTAGTCCATGTAATTCCCATAGATTCTAACTTGGTCAAACTTCTTAGTGAGCATCTTGAGGTCTTCTTTAGTTTTGTTCAACTCTTCCGCTTTCGGATCAATGATCATAGGCATGTTGGCCTTAGGCTGGGCAAGGTTCGGCATCGGAGGCTGGGCAGGCGGCGGCCCATTAATAGGAGGGACATGGGGAGGGTGTTGATATTCTTCAAGAACCCAAATAGGCTCAGATGTACCCATACCACGAGGAAATAGGGCCTCGAGTTCTTGAGGAATGGGAACCTGATTTCGTTGCATCTCTCAGACCTCAGTCTAGAGGTTATCAATCTTAGATGCGAGCTGAACTAGGACTGCCGTCATATCTGCCTACACAACGGGTACTTGATCTTTGTTCTCCATATAAAGTTGATGGATATCAGACTCGAAAGAAGTAGTAGGGGAACAGACGGAACTCCGGGGTGATTTGACTGAAGATCGAAGTCAAAAAGGAGCCAGGCCAAGGGCGTGCTATCGACCTAAGAAGGCGTAAAATGGGATTTATTTTTTAGAAAAAGGGATGAAAATATTTTTGACATTTTTTTTTATTGGGAGACCAAATATTCTTGGGCTTTTTGATAAGGAGAGGAGAAGTGTTTTTGGATTTTTGATAGAGAAAAGGGAGAAATGTTTTTGGAATTTTGATAAAAACAGGAGAAATGTTTTTGGATTTTTGATAAAGAAAGGGAAAAAAATTAGAGACAGTCTTAGCATGATTATTATGTTCTCACTTGTATTATATTCTCCTAAATACAAAATGAAATGTCGGCCAGGACCCGAGCCTGGAAAGATTGGGTTTGTAATATATGCAAAGCTATGGAGGGACTTGTGACCAGGCTCACGGATAGGGTCCCGTTTTAAAAATGTGCAAAAATTTGGGTAACAGACCGACCCGAAATTTTGACAGAGTTCCCTGCGATATACCTCCCGTTATGACTTCGGTCAAGCGGTACTATGCAGGGGAACCATTCGATATACATCGAAGGTACTTGGCCAATGGAAGGTGAGAGTCATATAGCTTAGGCTAACTGTGTCCTGCCGGACCATCTCCCATCATGAAGTGACCCTCCAGTTACTGAACAAAATTTAGTAAATCACAATGCTCTTTGGTGATATCATGTGAATCATGCAGGATTCTCTTATTAATATCTTATTATGAGAGTATCTTTCTTGATCATGCCCAATAGGGAGCAAAGTACAAGTACCAATGGTATACCAAGTATGGATGGGTGATGCGTGCAACATGTGGACATATGTGATCCTACATGCACGTGGTGTGAAATGTACATGGAGAATCTTCTACAAGTGTGTGAATAGAAGCATAAGCATGAGGTACACATGGAAAAGGGGACAAGAAAAATGGGGGAAAGTATAAACAATCATAACATCCATGTAAATAGATTCTAGCCCTCAAAATAATGTCCCCAGCGCAGTCGCCACAATGGCCATCCCCGATCCTCGCGGTGGGCGGGAGAGTGAGGATCCTAGGTCCCGCGCGTCCCTCTTGGGAGCGCTTTGGCCGGCGTTGTTGATGAGGAGAAAAATGTAGAGAGATAGAGTCGCCAGTCTATTTTACTCAAAACAGACAAAAGAAAGAGAGCCATCCCGAAGGAAAGCATCCGAGGACATACTGATACATACGAAACCAAAATGATTCCATAAGGGTCCTGAGGCTAAGTTACGAAACGAAAAGGTGTTAGGCACCCATTCCGCCCTTACGGTCTCTCATGGGTTTTTTACTATTTTTCTTTACTTTCCTCGTGATATGTGTGCGTGTGTATATATAATGGAGATAGGAATCCTCGGCTTGTATCATTGTATAGATAAAGCGAGTCATCTGTAGGAAGGTTCATAGAAATAATATTAGAAAATAGGATTTACTCGATTATCCTTGCGTTGATCGTTATAATGGAACGATACCGTATGTGGAATAATACGCCACTAAGAACAAATATATGCATATATAAATATATGTAATCTAAGAGAGATGAGTTTAGAGAAAATAGAAAATGAGAGAAAAAGTGAGAATAGGACTCGAGTCTCGGGTTTTACCCTAAGATGCCTACGTAGCCTATAGAGGCATCAAAGTTCACGTAGTTCACATGCAAAACGAGGGGCGGGGTTTATCCCATAAATCCAATCGGGGACTTCTTTTATTTATGTGTGTGTGAGTAAAAAAGTGTTTTAGTTGTGAGATAAGTGTAAGAAAAGTGTGAGAATTCCCATTTGGAATTTATGGGCAAACCCTATTTTTCTTATTTTTGGGGTTTTTATTTGTATGAAAATAAGAGATGTGAAATAATACTAAATAAAAAGTATATTAGGATATGTGAGATGATAAAATAAAAGTGCTAAGTAATAAAGAAAAGTTAATGTGAATTTATGAGAATTTAAGGAGAGAATTGAGAAAATTGGACCTTCTTAAAGATCTTGAGCTTGATCTTGAATGTTGGAGAGCAACCTTTGCACTTGGATGATGATGGAGGGTAATGAATTCACCAATTTTGATGAAAAGGATGATGAAAAGTGAAGGATGGAAAGGGATTTGGATGTGGAAATCACACTGACTTCGAGAGAGGTTTCTTGGATTTTCTCAGAGTGATGTCTATCAGATCTGGGCTCTCTTTATAATGAGGTCAAAGCTTACCTTTTATAGGCCCATGGAATTGTCGATCGGCATAGCCTTGGTCCTGCCAATCGGCAGGTGTGTTTAGGCACACTGTCGATAGACAGGGTCTAGGACCTGCCGTTTAGTAGTGTCTTTTAGACCTTTTCAGAAAATCAGCCGCAGAGTGAAAATCGTTGATCAGAATCGTGCACGAGAAAAGCCGTTGGAAAGGTAATTCAGAGACCTTCAAAGTCCATTGGACTTATCCTGGGTTCAGGAGATTATTTTGGGTCAAATGTGGCTTGGAAGCGCTTGTCCGTCCTTTGGACGAGAAAACTTCGAACGTAAACGGATCGTTTGTCCGCATGGTAAGTCACAATCGTGCACGAGTCAGACCGTTAGAAAGTTTAGGATATTTACTTCGACATTCCAATGAGTTTGACCCAATTTGGGGAGTTGACTTTGCTCAACTGGTCCCTGGAAGCATTCGGTGACCTTCTGGAGTAAAACGAATCGTTCGTCCGTATCGTAAGTCAAAATCATGCACGAATGGGACCATTGGAAAGGGGTTTTAGTTCCTTTTGAAGATTCATTCAGTCTCGATCATGCTAAAGAGCTAACTTAGGTCAAACGGATCCTAAGAGCGCCCGGTGGCCTTTAGATCAGGTTAGGGGGGAAACGGGTCGTTCGTCCGCAAGGTAAGTCAGAATCGTTCACGGGATGGACCGTTGGAAAGGGATTTAATTGCCCTTCGAAGATTCATTAAGTCTCGATCAATCTTAAGAGTCTGATTTTTGGTGAAACGGAGCCTGGGAGCATCCGATGGCCTCTAGGTCAGTATTCGGGGTATGACATGGGTTTGCAGTGATGAAGGGAGGTGCTAGGGACCTTAGGAGTGTTTAAGGGGTAATAGAATGGGGTGTCTACACTTATAATCCATCATCCTCGTAATCAATAATAAAAAATAACACATATCCTATTATTAGCCCCATTAATCATATTTTTCTTGAATCATGACTAAAATATTTATTAATATTTTTACTAGCTCTAAGTTCCCAACTTTAGGCATACATAATATTCTATTTATTATATTGGGAAAATGTGGGGTATTACATTATCCATACATGCTTATAAGCTACCTGCATGGCTTCATCCAAGTGTAAGGGGATGTCCATTTAACCTTCATCGTACCCACACTATGGGATGACACTTTCTAAACTGATATCTTACTCTCATGATCTTTTGGTGCAGATAATGTCTGAGCGTTTAATTTTTTTAAGGCTTTCTCGACCCTTCCTAAATTCTCTCTTATATAAACCTTCTAAGTTTTTAGCAAACCCACAATGTTCCTGATCTCTCCCAGCTCAGCCCACAAGTTGACGACCACTTAACTCTGATTGCCAATGGCACTTATCATCTTTTACGATATTTGATGGGAACTAATAAAGGCTTCTTGTGTTCATTCAGATATTTCATTGTCGAGAATGAAGTCCAAATATTTACTATGTTGGACAAATGGCACCAAAACCAAGTTATTTTCATACTACAAAAGTGAAAAAGATTGTTTTCAAAAATCTAAGACTAGAAGAAATACAAGAAAGTACAAAATAACAGACGATCGAGAATAAGAAGAAGTCAAAGGATATCTGTCATTTAATTCATTTAAAACTAGGGCAAACCTTACATGAGAGTACAAAAGAAGAGGAGACAATATATTCGAAGACAATATAGTAAGAAAGGCTATTATACTCAAGAGTCTCTTTCTCCAATACAACCTTGCTCTAGTTAGTGTATTCCATTTGTTTGTCGTTGAACTCATCTTCATCCTCTTCCTCAGGGTTAGGAGGATTTCTAAAAGCATGTTGATTACAAAACTCATACTCAGAGGAAACTCTAACCTCTGCAAGGGCCTTACCATATACCCTCTTAAAGAAGGACTTTCGAATGAAGTTCAATTAATTTTAGGCAAGGTCAAAGGCCTTAACCCATACTTTTTTAAAGTTAGTAATGTTATCCTTTAAGGCTGATGCTAAAGACTAGGCAGAACCCTCATCGGCCTTCTCAAGTTATCCAACATTGGAAGTTAAGGTGGCGATCTATGTGTCCTTGGCCATTATTTATACATCATGATCTTTAGCCTTTTGATGTAAAGTGTTTAGGGACTTCTACGCCTCCTCTGAAACTCCCAGATCGACATACTCATTCTTTTGGTAGGCTTTCCTATCTAGAACATTGATGTAATCAACCACAAACTATAGAATAAAGACAACGAAAAATAGTTACTATAAGAAAGTTTAAAGGTGGAAGGATTCAAATAAATAAGAATTAACACTTACAAGGGCCAAAGTTTGGGCAACATGGGAAACCATCATGTTAAAGGAAAGGATTCTAACTAAAGTTTGGTTGGTTGGAAGGTAAGCTCCACTCAGTAGTCCATGGGCCAAGTCCGTCTTCTTGGTGACTAACACTTTAAAAGAGACCTACCCCTTGTTATTTGGGGGATCCACCTTCTTTTGGGTTGGCAGATTGATTGCAAAACTGGTTTTGGTCTTGCTCTTCTTCACAAGATGAAACTGCATCTTTTTTTAGGAATCCTCCAAGTCACGGGGGCCCATCCTCCTTCCTTTTGGAAGGTTGAGCAGTTGGTGAAGTAAGGATAAGGGCTCTCTCCATCAATTTTAGTATTTTTCTCCTCAATGTCATTCCTTCCTCCGAGGTTGTGGGGATGGTTGTGGAGATGGTGGAAATGTAGACAAATTCAAATGAGTCTGATGTTCTCATTGTCAAAGGTTCGTGCTCAGAAAATCCTTCATGGAATTTAAGTTTTGTATATATTAGGCGAGCAACGTATGATGCGGTAGAGGAAGTATAGGAGAACAGCAGTGAAGTTGGCCTTGGGTGTTTGGTTGTTGGAAGAGGTTGCTTGAGCAACCAATCCTCCTTCATATAGACAAAATAACATTTCTACGCTTGGGTTATTTCTTCTTACAGTGATTTTCCCAACACAAAAACACATCATCATAAAAAATATAAGGCAGAAAAAGAAAAAGGAATATGGTCAAAACATATCAAAATCAAGTTAGACCTATTTTATAACCCTATTTAGGGCGCCTAGCCCCCTATGGGGTTCACCACCCTTTTGTAAGGGCAATTTATCCCTATCCTTTACAACAAAATCATGCGATCGTTAGTCCTTATTAGAGTCCAAAAAGTTTTCTACAAGGAACCTCGGATCTCCTCGCTTGCAGGTAGTAAATGTTCTCGTTGGATTTCACCCTCATGTAACAATATTGAATTTTAGGGATCCCAAGCTTGGTCTCATACAATTCATTAATTCTATGGATACCATTAATAATTCTCCAAATATTAGGAGAGAATTGGGAAGTAACAACATCAAGGAATAAGAAAAACTCAACAAATATTTTATTTGGGGGAAAAGTAATGCCAGATTCGGATACAAACTAGGAAAACAACCAATAGCCTCCGTTAATGTTCTAATAATCCAGAAGGTCGTATCATATCTCAACTTTCACCCAGTAATGGATGTAAGGACACCTAAAATCTTTTATTATATCTTTTTTATAATTTAAATAATTTCTACAACAAAGTAACAAACAAATGTGAGGAAAGAATAAGTTCTTTTGAGATAAACTTACAATAAATAAATAAAGAGAGAGAGAGAGAGGCAAACTTACAGTGGAGGATGATAAAAAAAAAAGAACTTGTGTATTTGAAGATGAAAATTACGGGTAATAAAATAGTTAATGCTAGGAGAGATGTTAGTGGGCCGAAATAAGTCTCGAAGAAAAAGTCATCACTAGCTTCCACACCCCTAAATGATAGATTTCACATGTAACCACCTTTTGGGTTAACTACCACACATTTACCCGGATACCCCTAAAACATTGGGGGATATTACTCAAATGCTTCCCAAAGATTAACTGTCAGAATGGAAGAGTATAAAATTCTAACACAAGTGTCAGCTAAACTCTCCGATCATAGC
The DNA here is from genome assembly GCA_949130495.1 of Sambucus nigra. Lineage (NCBI taxonomy): Eukaryota > Viridiplantae > Streptophyta > Magnoliopsida > Dipsacales > Adoxaceae > Sambucus > Sambucus nigra. Next base: position 596,697,109 of record OX422215.1, on the reverse strand, counting down.
ACCCATGGGCGACCAAGTATTATCGGTGAACACGAGTGAGATCCACATTAAAGGACAAGAAAACCTTTGCTTCCCTAACTAGTTGCAAAGATTTGGGGGGAATTATGGGGGATTATTTGGTCACTCGCATGGAAGAGATATGTGTCCATTGATTATATGACGGTATCATATTAAAGTATAAGGATGGTTGAATCCAACCTGCATAAATCTCACGATTAGATATAGTCGATCAATCGAATACCTATCTAAAGTCATGGAGTCCTGCACAGATTAATGTATTTTATTTTCTCTTTAAAATTTAACCCATGTCCAAGGGAATATGGACATACAATATTTGCTCTTAAGTTACGATTAATAAAGAGATAGTATCAGCCAATGATCATATACACATTATCAAACCACATTCATATCATTATTGTGTGATTGAGCTATATTTCTTTTTCGTTCGGCTTTGATTTCTCGATTAGAAAAGATATTTGGGGAGATATGTTTGGATAACACCTTTGGGTATTCGAAACATCAGGGGGTTACTTCTCCTTGAGAATCAAATGAAATAATCACTATGATTGGCATGGCTGATTTACATCACCCACCACAACCTTTTCATTTATTATTTATAAATTTTCCTCAACTTATTTGCTATCTTTTTTTTGTGAAAATTGTGACATGATTAGGAATAAAGCTTTCAGTCAACTCGTGGGCAGTAATAATTGTGGTGTTAAACAATGTTCCATCTTTTGATTTTAAACATTATTTTCTATTTTAGGAACAATTGCCTTTGTGGGGGAACCTTCTTTTAATGATAGTTAACATTCTTAAAATCCTCCTTAAACTTATATATGATTACCTCTGGAATAATAACAATGTTAATTCCATCTAATATTTAACTCATAATTTCCCATTCTCTAATCTAAATGCTTTTGGCAGACAAACTTGAATCTCTACACTTTTTATTTTCAAGGACAATGTCTCAAAAGTTGATTGAATTCTTTCTCCTATTATTTTCTAGGCTTCACTGTCATCCATATTATGTGTTTCTTTACATAAAAAGGCCTCCTTTAGACCTGGATTTATGGGTACTGGTATGATAGGATGAGCACATAAGATTCAGGAATTGGGATACTTTATGGCTATTTAGGAATGATGATGGGTCGACAAGAATCAATTACTTAAACCCCATTCCACTTTCCTAATGAAGTTTTAGAGGGTGAATCTCATGATCTCATTCAATTTCTAAAGTTTTTAATTAAATTTACTAATTTCTAATTAGAACTTGAGTTGAATCAACTATAAATTCATTAATTGAGTTGATTATATAATATATATATTCAATAATGATTATAGTTTTAAAATAAAAGAATTGACTTACACTAGTTCCAATTTATGTTGTCATAAATGAAACTAAATCAATCAAGAACACTCTTAATATTTACTCACATTTATTTGTTTACATATTCTTCATGCATAACACAAATATGTAAACATGATAACTTTATTTCAGAATACTATAAAAGTGGTTATAGAATTTTTTTTATAAAGGTTCATAATTTTAATCTATAGTTGTAAATGTGACCTTGAAAAACACTTTAATTAAAAGATATAATCAATTGGGTGTATTTAAAAAATTTCAGAGAGTAAATTTGTATTAAAAATATAATTTTTAAAAGAACCAATTTAGGGGTTTTTAGTTTTTATCTATTAAATTCCAATCTAACCAATTAAGACAAATGATAATAAATATCTTTCACCACATGATTTGGGCAAAAATGTCACACTTTTTCGTTCAAGTGTTGTCAAGGTCCTTGATTGTGATAAAAAAAATACGCACATGTTGTCATGTTCATTGACCGTGACAACACTCACAGGACCCATGTTTGGTAAGAAATGTCGTCTTATGTGTCTCTCTTACCCTCGACTGTTGATGCTCATAACACAAATCTATCTTAGGGAAGTAACGTGCTACTCGTAATTGGTCAAAATGAAATTGATACAGGGAAACGAATACTTGTTCCAAATCGTAACCTTATTCAACTCTTGGTAATCCAAACAAATCATGAACGATCCCTTATTTTTTTTCACAAAGAGGACTTTGCACCCAATAACGAGGTGATTTTCCAAATGAGGTATTAGCTGAGAAACTACTAGGTTTTATCCTTCTCTTAACTCATCTGTCATAGTTATATATTGTCTTACACTCATACTATCAACAAGGTACCTAGATACAAATCTAATACTAATTATATGTCTTAACTTATTGGTAACCCAAGGATCTTCTAAAAGACATCGGGGAAATATTGAACTGTAGGAATAATGTCGAGAAAAATGATGATCGCCTTATGTACTCCTCTATATAAGAAATATGGGTATTAGACCCTCCCTAGAGTCTTGAAATCGTAATTAACAACATACATGTCCCTGAAAAGTCAAAAATAATAGTTGTTTCCATTATAGTCCACATGTTCATAGTAATGGGACAAACAATACATCCCCAAAGTAACGACATAGTCGGTAATATTTAGAACTAAAAAATTACCTACAAAGCACAATCTAATAATGAATATGCCAACACTAATAAAATGTAATGCATATAACTAACCACACTAAAGGTGTAAAAATATGAAAAGTAGTGTCATAAGATACCTTTAACATCCCTAATGTCTAGGAAAACTTCTTACTAACAAAAAGAATGGGAAGCTTCATATCACATAGCACCTTATCCATTAAGTCGTGAATAAAAAAATGTAGCCCAAATGTCCTGCTTCAAGCCTGCATATCCTTAGGTTCAATTTTTTACACATACATGTATTGCAACTGAGGCGTTCCATATGGTGGTGGAGCTAGGAATGCTAGACCTTGTGGGACTAGTGGTATTGGAAACTGTTGTCACTTCCCCTATTATTTCTAACAGTACTTAGGCATCCTAATTACCCCGAGGGAACTTTATCTCCTTATTCCCAACCTCTCAACACATGAGGAAATTCCCTCTAAATGATATCATAAGCCTAATTCCCTTAAATTAGCCCCGACCTTGTTGCACTTTCTTATATTGGCTCGACTGTCCATGGCCTTACTCAACCTAATATCTTTCATCCTAGCCTAAGTTCCTCTTAGGTATTCTCCCACTATTATGGTCCCCATTTTTTATGGGAAGAACATTGTGTTGGAGAAGACTCACCGCCACTATCCTTTCTACCCTAAGTAGTACCATCTTTTCCCTTATTATCACTTATTTCCTTCTAAAAGTTCTAGTGATCCTGGTAGTGCATTAACACGATGTTAATCACTTGAGTATAAGTGGTGTATTCTAGGTTCCCCATAAAAAACTGGAGTAACCTCCAGTTGAGTCCTTAAATTAAGTGATGCATCCTTTCGGTATGGATGACGAGTCGTTAACTTAAACAACTCTAAGGTTATGGAATCAATAAACATAACTGTTAAAGATGACGAGTCGTCAGCATTTGTTGATTTTAATACCTTGTGTGAGGATGATTCACCCATTTGTGATGATCTAATTGTTCCTCACACACCTAACGTGGACCCTACTCCTGATTTAGGGGACACACCTGCTTGGATTCATAACAGTCATGACCCTTTCGCCATTTTAAGAGATCCTACGTTAGGTGTCAAGACTCATGCTCAGCTTGAAAACATTATTAGCTTTTTGTGATACACATCCAAAGTCGAGCCTAAGAACATTAAATAAGCACTCAAAGATGACAATGGATATCATATATTAATGAAGAGTTTCTTTAGTTTAGAAATAATGATGTCTGGGAACTTATCCCTTGACCTAGTAAGACAAATGTGCTTGGAACTAAGTGGATCTTTAAGAAGATGGATGAGAAATGTGCCATTGTCCGTGTGAGGCTATTTTGGTCACTCAAGGCTACACACAGATTAAAGGTGTAGACTTTGAGGAGACATTTTCTCCTGTTGCGAGGCTTGAGTCTGTCCGCTTAAGACTCGCCATCACATATCATCCGCGCTTTAAGTTTTATTAGATGGATATCAGAAGTGCCTTTTTGAATGTCATTCTACAGGAGGAGGTTTATTTGGAACAACTAAAAGGGTTTGAAGACCCTAAGAACCGTGTACACGTCTATTATCTGAGGAAAGCCTTGTATGGTTTGAAACAAGCACCCCGTGCTTGGTACGAGAGGCTTACTTCCTATCCTTAGCCCGTCACTTCAAGAGAGGGGGAGTATATAAGACGTTGTTTGTTATAAGAGGAAAATGTGTTGTTTTGTTACCCAAGTGTATGTTGACGACATAGTCTTTGTATCCACATACTCCTTCCAAGCTCACGACTTTGAGGAGGAGATGAAGAGTGAGCTTGAGATGAGCATGGTTGGTGAGCTTACATTCTTCCTTGGTCTCTAGGTTCGTCAGCTAAAGGATGGGATGTTTGGGTTAGACTCCGCTAATCTATGTATGGAAGATACCTTGTGAAGAAGTTTGGGTTAGACTCCGCTAAGCACTCATGCACCCCTATGAGTACCTCGACGAATCTTTGAAAGGATACTTAAGGCAAGGACGTAGAGCAAACCGTGCATCGGAGTATGACAAGTAGTTTTCTCTACTTGATTGTCAGCCATCCCGACGTAGCCTTAGTATTGGAGTATGTGCATGATATCAAGTGTCCCCGAAAGAGTCACACTAACATGCTCTTAAATGTATTATTAAATACGTGAATGGACTCTCTCATATAACGTTTGGTATTCTTTTGATATCGATGGCTGTTTATTCGCCTATTCGCTTATCTATTGGGTCGGGGATGTAGATGGATGTAGGATCACTTTAGGTGGGTGTTTCTATTTTGGTACTGCTATTGCTATTGTCTCTTAGTTGAGTAAACAGCATAACTCCATTTATTTGTCCACTACGGAGGCTGAGTACATCGTCGTCGAGAGTTGTTGCACGCAACTCTTGTGGATGAAGAAAGTGTTGGAGGATTATGGGATTTCATAGGGCACCATGACTATTTCCTGTGATAACACGAGCGCAATTCATATATCTCGTAATCCTGTCCAACATTCATGCATAAAGCACATTAGGATATGCGAGCATTTCCTCTAAGACCTAGTAGAGGAGAGGGTCGTGTCCTTGATTTTTATGACCACTGACCTCTAGTTACCCGATATTTTCACGAAACCTTTATATGTCCTTAGATTAGAGAGTCTTAGTAAGTCTTTAGTTATCTGAGCAGTTTACTGAGGGTTGGTTATTTTATCTAGTATAGGATGATTTTGCACGCTCATATTCTTGACTCCTATTGCTAGATCGTATTATTTTTATTATTCATGTATTATATTTTTCTTTTTAATATTTTAAAAAAATCCAAAAATATTTTTTGTCTTATAGAAAAAAATTGGAAAAATATAAAAAGATTTTTGGTTTTTAAGAAGAGAAAAATACAAAAATATTTTCTTTTTTTTAAATGAAAAAGACAAAAATATTTTATTATATAAAACTTTTTTTGAAAAACACAAAAAGATTTTTGTAGTTCGTTTACACCATATATGGATGGACATTTAGGATTGCCATGTCACCACTTCATTCCATTATCTACATGACTTTTCAATAGTGTTTTGAGACATAACTGCAGTTCATCCATGTGCTTTAGAATGTTTGGAGTCATTGAGATGTGATTAGTGATTACTATCTACATGTTTAACTAATTGTCTCCTTTAATGCACACATGCACGGATTTATTTGAGCATTGTACTTATTTATCACATATTTACCAAAATATTTTTATCTCAATCTTATCTTTAAAATGAACCAAATACGATAAAACGAGACAATGAAAGTAGTGCTTGTAAGAACCATTGCCCAGATTGGAAAAATTGAAATTTGTATATGCGGTGTGTTAATTTAAAATAAATGGCTCGGGATGCGAAAGTAAAAATACCTTTGCATGGATAACCACCATTTGCAAAAGAAAAGAACCTAAAAGATAAAAAACACTCAAAAGAAAAATGGTAAACTTTTAGGTCAAATTTAAAGAACATTGATGCTTCGCTACATATGATCATTGATTTCTTTATAACAAAAGAGTTGATTGAAGTATTCTATATGTGAATTTTGTGGGAGTTAAGTCGAAGATCAATGGGTTTGCACGTCCTAAAAAAAGTCTTGTAAAAGCGTTACATAGTTTTGGATGTTATTGGTATGAAAATTATTTTAGACTTTAATTGTTTTATTAGATTAAGTCGATATCATATAAATTCAACATTTTTACACCTAATAACGATTTTGAGTTCATTTGTTAGGAGTATCCAAAATTCATCGCGCACATATGCTATGATTGTTTGAGTTAATTTTACTATCGAATTTGTTCACACACACTCATTTATGCTTTCACGACTTGGTTATCTTAGTGTTAGTTCATGGTGTGTACTATGTTTATTATTTTTAGGAAAAAAAAACTTTTGTGCATCATGGGTATTTATTTTTTGTCTCATGTGTGTAGTTTCATTTGAAGATCATATTCATAATACACTTGATGAAGATGAAGAAATTTGGAGACTTGAAGATTTTGAATATTTCAAGACTTATGTATTTTGATATAGTTCCAATTGAGGGTTTTTGGAGGGTATTAGAATATTGTAAGGCTTAGATTTTTTTGTTGCATAATTCGAATGTTTTTATATATGTACCAATATAGCTATAGGGGGGGATTTGTAAGGACATTTTCTGTCATTGTCCGCTAAAATCTAGGAGTTGTCTTTAGCATTGTAGATTAGATGAGATGTGGCGGATCCCGTTACATTGGCACATCTACATGATCATCCACAACGTCCACAATCCGAATCTTTGGCAACGTGTGACATCAATATGAACCACTCATCTTCAACGTACATCACGTTCAACTTCAACTATTTTCCACATCTTTATGGTATATTCTTTATTTGGAGTTCTTAATTTTCGCAAATATTTTCTGGAAGAATTTTATTTGATTTTACTTAGTTTTATTTTAACAAAAAAATGCGGTTGAATTTTAAATAAAATATTTTGCACTATAAGTCGTTATAATGACATGGCCTTGTCGTTCGAACGACATTCATTTGTCACTTGAAGCATCGTTTCATCGCTTACATCGAATATGGTTCAAACAAAGGTGAACTACTTTAGTTTTTAAAAGTCATTTGATGGGTTGTTAGATGGTCGCTTCTAGTGAGATTAATATCTCTTTTGAACGACCTCTTAATCTCGTTCTAACGACTTCATATCTAATCGTTTTTTTTGTTTGCCTATAAAAACCAGCTTCCTGTAGATATTTCGTATGACTTTTAAAACCTAACTTTCCACAGAGCTGCTGTGCAAACAATCTTCTTTTCAAAGACCAAAAACCTCTTTTGATTCATACATCGTCCCAATAATATTTTGTGAATCACTTTAAAACCCTCATAAACACTTATTCCATTCTTGGAGTTGCTCTTATGGAGAAGGTGTCTCCACTTATGAACTTGTAGTTCTTGTGGGATCTATTGATGAGGAAAACAAAGCGACGCCTGTGGGATTTCCGTCTGAAAAACATTATCTAGATTTCTCTGCGTACATGTAAGTTGTGATTTTAATACAATAGTGAAATAGGAAAAAGTTTTTCCCCGTGGGAAATTTTCCTGAAATTTGGCTTCTTAATTATTTGGTTGCATGCTTCATTATTTGCTGCTTTCGATCACATAGCTGTATGAACTAGGGTTTAACAATAATTAAAATCTGGGTAAATTTGACATTTAATTAAATAAGTTTGAACCATTGAACACTGGATCACTCTCAAATATCATCCTTATCTAAATTTTGGAAAACCTCCTATAAATAGGAGTCTTTAAAATAAACGAGATGGTTCAATGAAATTCTAACTAAAATTCCTATTACAACTTAACAATTAATTGCTACAAATTTTAATTTCTTTCAAATTAAAATTAAACTAAACTAAACTAAAAGTGACATTATATTAAACAACAAATAAATTTTCACTTAAACAACTTAATTCAACCCAAGTCCTAGAAATTTGCCTAACAAGATTAATTCATTTTTCTATTTAGGTTAAACCAAATTTTATCAAATTAAACTTATCTTAACTTGAATTAAATTAACTTAAACTTCACCCAAACTAATTTTAAGCACCAAATAATACTAGTGCGATAATTAAACCAATTTTATCTTGAATTATCCTAAGGATACATTCTAAGTGATTTTTGAAAGATAAAGATAAACCAATCACACTACACTCTGATGTACGAGGAAAACCGAAATGAGAAAAACCTCGAACGGCCCTGGCCTAACAAATCCACCAAGTATGGAATCATAATTACAAGATAGTATACTTACACCAACAACTTGACTCCGTCCAAGCCTTGACGCACCTTCTTCCCTCCTAGTAGATAACCACGGACTCCTCCACGGTCTCGGAATCCACCGATGGGGCTCTTGTTCACTGTTACCCTCACGCGAAGCCTTTCTTTGAGTGGGAACACCGCAACAAACAATTACTTTACTTTATGGGTAAAGAATAAAACCCAAACTTCTCCTTGTTGTGGTAGAGATGAACCAATGCTTCCAAACACAAAATCCAAGAAAGAAAGATATATATATATATATATATATATATATATATATATATATATATATATATATATATATATATATATATATATATATATATATATATGTGTGTGTGTGTGTGTGTGTGTGTGTGTGTGTGTGGATACTTGGATTAAAACAAAACTAAATGGGTGTATGTGGTTTAAGAATTTATTCCATGAAAAATTAAGCACACAAACATGAACTTTTGATTGATGAATTTTTCTCTCAATTTGTCTATCTCTAAAAGTATCAAAAGTTATCATCAAAAGACTAGTTCCCGCACTATGTAAATGTGGTAAAAGGTAGTGGGGAAAAGTAGTGGGAAAGTGGGTAAAAAAGAAAACTACCGGATTTTTAGCTTTCCCGCCAAGGTCGTACGATTTTCCAGGTCGTTCGAATGACTTCGTGACTTCATTCGAACGATTTTACTAACGATAAGTCAGGGATTAAAAAGGCAAAGTCATTGGAAAACTCGTACGAATGACAATCTCGTTCGAACGACACTTTGAACAAAAATTCAAAAAATGTCATTTTTCATTTCTAAGCCCAAAAACTTTAATGCAAAGTTATAAAATATTTTCTGAAAATAAAAGGTCATTTTATTCTAAAATTACACCCATTAAAATATTCCAAGTCTCCTACATATATAAATGTGTATTCATACCTTTTGGATATTTTGGATTCCTCAACTTAATGACGTAAAAACGAGGCACTGGAAACTCGGCAATGATGAAGCTTTACAAATATGACTGCTACATCTTCAACAAACTCGTATTAGGCTTAGATGGAAACACATGACACTCTATCCTATGACTCAAATCGTTTTGTTTGGAATTAAGTCAATACTACAAATTGACTCGATTGGAAATTTTTCCTTACAGGCACCTAGGTCTATTCTCTTCATGTTGTTGAGAATTATTTTATATAGTGGACTTCGTACTTTTTGTTTACACATGGTGGACTTGGCATTGTGGTGTTATGGCGAAGAAGTGGTGGATTCCTTATTCAAATCTATATAGGTTGCTCATATGTTCGATGGATACCGACGCGTGTGTGGGCTCACACGTTATGGCAGTGTGCGAGTGGACACTTGCATGATATGATTCAGAGGTTTAGAAACAATAAGCATCAAGTCTTGCGGGGGCATTAAGTTTGTGTTGTAATTTTTCTATCGTGTCCCTTGTAATACCATACTTAGTGGATTTTGTGTGGTTGGGTTGTTCGAGATTTTTTCCATTTGGGTTTTCCTCGTACATTGGGCGTTGTGGTTGATTTACTTATTTTATTCTTTATTCACCTAGATACGTTTTTAGATTAAAAATATAATCAATTAATCTGTTTAATCATAACTTAATTAAAATTGGTGTTTAGGTTAAGATAAATTGCTTAATTTGTTTAATCACAACTTGATTAAAATTGGTGCAATATTTTAATTTGGGTTAAACTTGTTTAAGCTGAATATTTAATTTGAAAATTTACAAATTGGCTTTTATTTAGACCATTCCATATACTAGAACTTTCAAATTTGTATCACAGCGGTTCTTATATAGAGGGTCAATCATTTTCTAGACCACATTTGTTTGATGGGTCTAACTGCGTGTTCTGAAAAATGCCAATGAAATTAGCACTATAGTCGATATATGAGGGGTTATGGCAAGCGAGAATTAAGGGTTGGTACCCACCCACATCCTTAGTAGGTGATTATATAATATTTTTAACCCGTTGAAAATTGAAATGAGGATGATCATAAACTTTCCAACTATAATTCACGTGGCCTCAATGCTTTGTTTTGTGCGGTCACACCAGTGGAGTTCCATCATAGTTTGACACATGAAATGTCTAAAAAGGCTTGAGAAACAATCTAACTCACTCATGAGGGTATTAGTACTTTTAAGGCTTCTATAATCCAAAATCTCATTGCTCAGTTTGAAACCATTAGGATGGAGAAGAGTGAATTATTTGATGAGTTATATGTTAGACTATCAGATATTGTGAACTCGTCGTTTAACTTGGGAGAGAGAATAACCAAAACCCGTGTAGTCAAGAAAATATTAAGGTCCTTACCTAAAAGATTTAATTAAAAAGTGCTAGTTTTAAAATCCTAGGGTACTTTGGACTCTATGGAACTCGAAGAGCTTGTAGGTGATCTTCAAACTTATGATCTTGATATGTTTTCCTCCATAACGATGAAGAAAGATAAGGGTATTGTTTTGAAATCTTGGAAGGAGGAAACACTTATTTTGAGGATGAGTCTAACATCGATCCTAATGATATAGACATATTTTTAAAGAAGTTTAAGAAATTTCTCAAGTTAAAAAACAATCCAAAGATGAAAAGAAGTTTCAGAAAAGTAACTTTAACAAGGCTACAAAATTCCCATAAAATCATAATGATAATTTTAAGAGGGATGAGTAAGATAAATGCTTTGGGTGTGAGGGTTATGGGCATAGAGTAGATGAGTGTACTAATAAACTAAGAAGGAGGGAAAGAAATCGAGGGTGTACAATGCCACCTATAGTGATAGTCATCCGGAAGAGGAACCCCATTCCCCCATTGAACGCAGTTACACCGCGTTCATAGCTAGTCATGTGAGCCCTGATGAAAAATATTCTGATGAAGATAATTCTGAGCATGATTAGGCTATTATTTATGATTCCCAAGTGAGTGTTGGTAGATATAGTAGCGAAGAAGAATATGATGATGAAGTAGAGGATGAGTTTAAACTTCAAGTTGATTTCTGTGAGTTATATGAGGAAATAATGAAATTGAAAAAGGCTAACTTGAATTTTGAGGCTAGGTTGAAACAACATGCCATAGATAATGACGAGAGTATATTGATTGGGAATCTTATAGAACGTGAGAAGAAATTATTGAGGGGAGTGAGATGACCTTTGGGGATTAATGGAGACTTTAAAGAAGGATTTCCTTATTTTTAATGAGTCTCTTCATTTTCTTGAGTCTAGGATTGTGGAAGAAGAGGGATTGAGACACCTAAGTAATGTCAAATTTTATATGGAATCTAGGTCAAATAGTTAGATAAGATGTTAGGCTCCGTCCTAATCAAATATGACAATTTTGGGATTAGCTTCGATTACCCAAATGCTTCCACTACTAGATCAAAAACCACACTTTTTAGAAAGTCAAGCGTTTCCAGGAACAATAAAAAAGTTCAACCCAAGGGTAACATTCCTCTTGTCAGCACGTGCACACATTATAATCAGTTATATCACATTAAAAAAATTCTTTGATTTTATAAATGGTTCTAGAAATTCTAATCTAGAGTCACCGAGATTTTCAAAACCCAAGAACGTAATGCACGCCTACTTGGGTTTGGAAATAATATTTGGATGCTTTACATGTTAGAATCGTTGATTCTCGAATGCATGCACATGATACTTCTCATGCTAAATCTAATAATTGATTGTGTTCACATGTTTACATACACTAGATTTTGTACTTCATGTTATATGTGTTTGCTAGTAGTATGTGGTTTGAGTCTTTTGTATTTTAATTTTTTTTACTAGGTCTTAATAGAAAATACAAAATGATTATGTTTATCTTTTGAGTCATTTTGAAAAGTTGTTTAAAACTCAAAAATATATTTGTGTACGTGTAGTTTAGTTGTACACTTTTTGTGTGCCATATCGGTGTGTTTTAATCCACTTCACTCCAAATATCCATGTGGTTATGACATTATATTATGATATGTAATGCTTAAACTATTCTTAATCACGCTTTCATGGGTTTGGTTAGGCACAAATATTCCACATTAATCCCCTCAATTTTGGTATTTTCACAGTTTCGAACATTATATTTATCCCGAATTTATCTCATATTTGTTGTTACTAACATTTGTGGCAAGTATTCCGTGTTTTGTGTATTTCTCATGTGATTTGTAGGTAAATAGTGAAATTGGATGAAAGAGAAAAGTCAAAATAGTGAAAGCTTTATGAGAAAAGGAAGTCAAGAGTAAATCGATAAATTTCCAACCAGAACCAGGAGAAGGAGCCAATAGAGAAGTTGAATAGCTTGAGTTTATAAGAATATTGGAAGAAACGACACCTCAATCCGAGTTACGGTGAAGAAGTTGTGACCTTTTGAAGTTGAGAAGAAGTCTAGGGGTAAATCTATAGTTAGGGAGAAGAAGCAAGGAAAACGAAGATTACCAAACCCATAGACCAGATTGGCTTAGGTATCGAACCGGTTTGCTTTTGCTTAGGGTTTGGTTTGGTCTTTGGGTTTGATCTCTAGCGAGATTTCTTATCATTTCCAAGATTCTAGCTAAAGTAGTTTGGGTCTAAGTTAACCTCTTTGGAAACAATTTGGCAAATGTTTAAGCCCTTTAGGAGTCTAATTGACATTATTCTACACTTATTTATTCAACCCTGTAGAGGTGGATTGAAAGTAATCTTGAGATTCGAGATAATCCCTCCATTAACAATAGTGTTTGGGATTAAGACAACGAGGCAGCTCAGCGTGGCAGCTTATCGTGGCAGCTCATACTTTAGCTTGTTGTGTCACTTATTCATATTATATATTTGTTTAAATTTAATAGAAGATATTACGATTTTAATGATGTAACGAGTATAATGTTTTTTCGTATGAGGTCCAACGGTACTCGCGAGAGATCAGGCTTGGTAGGGCTTGGGAGAGCTTTCATGCTCTATTGAACGACCTCGCCGTGGGAACTTCAGAGGGACTTGGATTGGAGGATTGAGAAGTGAGAAACTTTTGGGGCTTGTCTTGACCATCTTAGATGCACCGGGTAAAACACTAAAAGACACTGACCGTGGAACCTCGGGCAGAGCAGCCTTGAGTTCCATCGAGCATTGAGTTGTGAACCAAATGACCCTCTACTTTATGTCAAATCTACTTTATATAATATCACTAGCCAGCTAGGCAATGTCAAATCTGCACTTGAGTAAACCACCGTGGTTTTTGGGGCTATCAGACAGTTAGTGAGCCACCTCTGTGATGACAGGCCCCTGTCACATAGTGGTTAGGCAAAAGGCATGTCTTGGCATTTAATGTTTATGATGTGGAGCTAACTAATGCACCAGGCATTTAATGTTTGTGACATAAAGTATGAGGGATCTCTTTCACATTTATTAATGACTGAGTTACCTCAGGAGTGGTGTGGGGGCTATTTAAGGACCTCAACCACCTCTGAGGAGCAGAGGTTCCTTTTGAGAGTTCAAAAGTCATTACTAGAGAGAATATACATCAGAGAGAGATTTCATTACAAACCAGAGAATTTATTCACCCACCATTATCATTTATTATGAAGCTTTAATACTTGATAGAGATCTTAGAGGGTGGTTGGGGTGTTTGGTTGCCTGCAAAGGTGTATCTGGGGTGCTTACTTCTCTCTCCCTCCAAAAGAGTTACTTCTGAGTTTGTTATTATCTTCTGAGTTATACATGAGTGATCTGTGAGTTCAAACTGAGTTTATCTTCACTAAGTTGTGAGTGTGGTCTTTGAAATTTAATTAAGAGTGTCTCCGGTTAACTTACCATTAATATACTCAAATGGGGTTACGCCTCCATCTAATCTAAACTACCCTCTTACATTTGGCGACTCTACTGGGGAGGTATTCTTATAACAAAAGAGTATTGCGTAGGATAACGTTAATCGTAGACTCAACTTTGATGATGTCCAATGCAATGAGGAATAAGCAGCAAGGGATATGGAGGCTTCAAAGGACGGAGCCCCTCGACTGGAGGTACCCCCAGTTCAAATGGCAATAGGCATTTTAGTGGTGACACAAACTTCCATGAGCACTGGGTTGGGACCAACCCAAGTGGCACTCCTCGTGAATAAATTTTACGAGTTTTTACAAACTCCCGTAACTTCAATGGTATTAGGGGATTTGAAGCCAATTCCTTCGTGACACCAGGGGCAGCCCCAATGGCCCCACCATGTGCAGTTCTAATAGGAACAGTCCCAGCAAGTATTCCCTCTTTTGTAAATCCATTAGTGGGAACTCTGGGAGTAAAAACCATTCCAATCATGACGACTGCTCCAGGAACAACGGGTGCCCAACCTATGGTTCCTCTGGTCGTTCCTTCAACGGTGTCAGCCATGGAAGAGATGAGGAAAGATATGCAGTAAGAGATGCTGAAATTCATGCAAGATTTTATCTATGATGACTTTCGAATGCCTTATCGTCAAAAGTATAATGATGAGCTTTATCCAAAGGATTATATCCCTCCTTTCTTTGAAAAATATACAGGAAAGGGTGGGAACCCGAAAGAGCACATTAAACACTTCGTTGAACATTTGGGGTCACACTGCAACAACAAGAAACTCATGTTGAGGGAATTTTCTAAATCCTTAACCGATAAAGCATATACCTGGTATTCTCACTTAGATCCTAAGAGTGTTTCCACATGGGAGGAGATGCACGTTTTGTTTGTCTAGAAGTTTTTTCTGGTGGAAGATGAGTTCACCTTGACCCAACTGGGGAGAGATAAGCAATGACCAGGGGAAGATATAAGGGCATACATTTGAAGATTCGGGGAAAGGTCCCTCGATGTGAGGGAAGAGGAGAAAGAATCCAAACTATTATAGATCTGCGTGGAAGGAATGCTTCCTGAGTATATCTGCCATCTTAATAATAAGACGCGCAAGGGGACTTTTGTTGCGTTACTAAAAGTAGTAAGGAATATATCGTTGGTTATACGACCAAACCTAGCTGTGGTGCCCATGATGTTCAGGCAGACGATAAAACCTGTGGGAGGGAAGTCTCACTCCCCCACGAGTGGAATACACCGAAGGAGCATATGGGGGTAAACTAACGAAGAGGGATAATAAGAGAAAGTTTGGGAGAGATATAAAGGATCCACCACCGTTGCCTTGGACAGTAGAAGAGGCTGTCAATTGTTACAACGCCCTGGTTCAAGGAGGAACGGTATATGAACCAAAGGGCATCCCCGAGGGAGAACCAGACGCAGCAACTAGAGCGGATCCCAAATATTTCCAGATCCATCGAAAGATCCAATATCCAACGGAGAGCTGTTTCACGTTAAGAAGAATCATCAACAAATATGTGAAGGCAGGAACATTAAAAATCCCTCCGTAAAATGTTAATAATAACCCACTCCCAGGACATGGGACCAATATGTTGGTAGCCTACGATGAGGAGGAAGAGAGAGAAGCAAGGGAGCTAACGATGGAGCAGGAGGAGTTTGAAGAATCTTTGGAAGACTGCTCTAGGGGAATGGATAACGTAGTGTTAGCTTATGATTAAGCAAGTGCTAAAGAAGTGGAGGACGTATATAATGTTGAAGGTGAGGAAGTAGACCAAGCTATAGAATACTGTGAAGTTTCAAAGTCCCCAAAGTTTGCCTGATTCTTCGACCAGGTGGGGATACCAAAGGAAAGTAGGTTGGAGATAACCCAGGAAATCTTTGATATTAGGAGGAAGAACGCAGTCACTTTGCTGAGATGAAAGAGACCCATGGCCAGGTTAGTAAAGAGGTTTCTATCAAAGATAACTTTTAGCGATGTAAATAGGACCGTGAGATTCTCTCATAATAGACCATTATATGTGGCTGCTAGCATCAACGGAGTTAGCTTTATAAGGGCTCTTATGGATGGGGGAGCCTCCATCAACATCATGCCAATCAATTCTTTCCGCGCAGCTAATATTCCAGAGGAAAGTTTAGTCACCATACCTTTGGTGATTTCAGGTTATGATAACCAGTCTTCCAAGTCCATTGGTTATGTGAACGTTGGGATTGTAATGGGAAATCTGAGTTCCTACATCAAATTCTAGGCGATAGAGAGTGCAACATTCTTCCATCTGTTGGTAAGAAGGGTGTGGATGCAAAACCAAAGGATAGTTCCTTCGACATATCACCAATGCGCCAAGGCGGATATCAAAGGAATGGAAGTGACCATTAGAGCTACGAAGAGGCCCTTCACTGTTGAAGAATCTCACCTGATAGATGCACAGTTTTACATAAAATTGGAGGAGGATGTCAAAGTCCTAATGAGGAGAATGGAGGGACATGGGTTCCCTCGATCAGAGAAAGGATGGGGCCCTTGAATGATCAGAATAATGAAGTTGCAAGCAGCAAAGGAGTGATGGCAGAAGAAGCCCACTAGGTGGTCCCTCGTCCCCAAAACATCTCAAAGCAGCTCAAAGATAGGATGAGGCCTAGAGTGAATCTGATGGAGCATGAGGTTCAACGATAAAGTGCGCTGAGCCGATTTTCGAGAGGAAGAGCTGCTGAGGCTTCTAGAGAAAAGAAGAAGAAGGCAGTTGCAACTGCTAACAGACAGTGTAAGAAGGTTGTTATCGAAGAAAGAAAGGTGGTTTATCAATTATAATGGTGTGAACAGGAGGCTGAAGAAACTGATAATGAGGATAACCCGATGTATGAGTGTTTTGTAGTGGATCAACGGGGGCAATATATGGTAATATATAACTCCAATATACAGGAGTTTGTGGTGGATGTGACCGAAGAACTAGACTACATGGCAGATCAACCGAAGCCACAGGCACAAGTGCTGGAGCAGTTAAACCTAGAAAAGGAAGAGGAGGATCCGAGGCCCATTTTCATCACGAAGGATCTCAGTAAGCAGAATGAGAGGCATTGGTTGAGTTGATTCGGGAGTTCGTAGATTTTTTTGCATGGAAGTACACAGACATGGAAGGACTAGATGAGGAAGTGAGCTGACATAAGTTGAACGTGATACCTTCAGCCATTCTGATGAAGCAAGCAATGAGGATGTACAAGTCAGAGCTGAACTTAAAGATCAAGGAAGAGGTCTAATATTTATAGGCAATGGGGTTTATCAAATCGATACTGCACCCACTCTGGCTGTCTAGAATTGTCCTAGTGGGAAAGAAAGACAAAAATTAAATAAGGATTTGCATAGATTTCAGAGACTTGAATATATCTTGCCCCAAAGATGAGTTCCCCCTACCATCCATTGATAGCTTGATAGATGCAACGACTCGCGACGAAATGTAAAACTTTATGGATGGGTACATAAGGTATAACCATTTTAAGATGGACCCCGTAGATGCTGAGAAGACACCATTTAGAACTCCATTAGGTAACTTCATATACAAAGTGATGTCGTTTGGGCTAAAAACTGCTAGGTCTACTTACCAAAGAATAATGATGGATATTTCCCATGACTTCTTTCACAAATTTGTGGAATTCTATGTATATGATTTGGTCATCAAATCAAAGAAGGAGGAGTCCCATCTGAGCAATTTGAGGAAGGTGTTTGCCCGATGCAGGAAGTATAAGCTAAAAATTAACCCACTGAAGTGCGTGTTCGGAGTAACAAGTGGAAAGTTTCTAGGTTTTGTGGTTGATCAACAGGGGGTGCAGATGGACCAGGATAAACAGCGAGCGATCTTAGAGATGTCAAGTCCAAGAACGATGAAGGAGCTGAAGAGTTTCCTCGGGATAGTTTTCTACCTTAGGAGATATATGCCTGGATTAGCCGACATAACACATCCATTAATGCAACTTTTGCGAAAAAACATAAAATTCAAGTAGGAGGAGGTTCACCAGTCGTCTCTCATTAGGCTGAAGAAGTTGCTCGTTTCACCACAGACCATGGTTCCCCCAAGGGCAGGAATACCGTTACAGCTATACCTCACATCCACCACGTGGTCCGTTGGAGCTCTGTTATCATAGGAGGTTAATGAGTAAGAACGGCCAGTCTACTACCTCAGCAGAATCATACACGGGCCAGAGGTCAGGTATAGTATCTTGGAAAGGTATTATTTAGTCTTAGTCTTTGTAGCACAAAAACTTAGACATTATATGTTGTCTTTTACAATTCATATTATAACAAGATGTGATCCCATTAAGTTTTTATTGGCAAGAACTATATTGATTGTTTTGGCATCTAGGTGGTTCCTTATCCTCTGAAATATGACTTGAAGTACGTGGTTCCTCGCGCAATCAAGAGCCAGGCGTACGTGGATCTTTTGGCAATATTCCCCTCTGGGACATTTGAGTCACCTAAAGAAAGCATTCCAGGGGACAACTTGTAGGCCAACCACTTAGATATGAGCGATGAAGAATGGATGATGCAGTTCGATGTATCTTCGGTAGAAAAGAAAGGAGGAGCAGGGGTTATCCTTTCAAGAGGAATGGAGGAGATTTATCTTTCCTACAAGTTGGATTTCCCTTGTTCCAATAATAAAATAGAGTATGAAGCGTTGGTACTGGCATTGCTGGAGGCCCTTTGAAGGGGAATTCGTTCACTTTGCATCAATGGTGATTCAAACTTGGTGATTCAGCAGGTGAATGAAGAATATGCATTGAAACACCCAAGTCTGACACCATACAAAATAATCATTTAGATTCTTCTCAGCTAGTTCCATCAGACCAAGATCAAGGGACATCCCAAAATGATGAATCGCCATCCAGGCGCCTATGCCACTATTGTTCAGAAGATGGTTATAAGAGACAATACAACTACAGTTGTGATCCAATGAAGAACATCTGCCTTGGTGGTATAAACAATTCTATCAATAGAGGAGGAAGCTGACTGGAGCGGTGGAATTAAAAAACAACTAGAGTATGGGGAAGAAGTGATGGAGCTGAGGAAATTAGCCCAATACTTTAAAAATCAGGTAAACCTTTATTTTAGAAATGTAGGAGGATGGTTGTCAAGATGCATCGGCCCAGAATAAGTAGATCGGAGGTTGAAAAAAACACATGAAGAGCACTGCAAAATAATTGAGATACCTCTTTATAGGATAATTCAAAGGGAGGGATATTTCTGACCTAGAATGAAATAGGATATAGGAGAGTTACAACGGAATTGCGATAAGTGTCAACTATTCTTCGAGGCGGTGGAATTTAATTTTGTTGAAGCTCAATCAGACTAGAGGCGGCCCTATATTGATGTCATTAAAGATGGAGTTATCCCAGTAGAGAAAATTGATGCGATGGGACTTAAGCGAAGGGCCTCGAGGTTCTACATTTAAGAGGGGAAGCTTTATCAAAGGGGCTACTTCAATAGGCCATTGCGTTGCATTATAAAGAAAGAGGCTGCCGAAGTCCTCAAATAAGCGCACGATCTAGCTCACATAGGATGGGCCAAGTTGTATGACCAGTTGATGACATTAGGGTATTATTGGCCAACGATGGAGAAGGACTCTGCTAAGTTTGTTAAAAAATGTAGGGCATGCCAACTTCATGGAAATATGATCCATGCCCCCATCGGTGGACCTACACTCCCTAGCGATGCCTTATCCTTTTTATACTTGGGCATTCGACCTAGTAGGCGAAATACATCCTTCTTCGAGGTCAAAGATCTGAATACTAGTAGCAGCGGAGTGCTCTACAAAGTGGGTTGAAGTGATACCACTAAGAAGGGCAATAGCAGGGATGGTGAGCAACTTCATCAGAGAATACATCATTTGCCATTTTACAATTTCAAAGGTTATTATCTCTGATAACAGAACCCCCTTCGTTAATTCCGAGGTAACAATGATCACAGACAAGTACTCCATTATTCATCATACTTCAACGGTGGTGTACCTAAAGGGAAACTGTCAAGCCAAAGCAACTAACAAAACCTTGGTTAATATCTTGGCTAAAACGATGAAGGATTTCCAAGGATCGTGGGATGATAAGATACCAGTTGTGTTATGGGCCTATCGAACAACCAAGAGGAATCCAACGGGGTATACTCCGTTATCCCTTATTTATGGGGCTAAGGTGATTCTCTCGATAGAGTTGGAAGTTCCCTATGCTCGATATACCTTGTGAAGTAGCATGCTCCCTTAGAATAGACATATGCAGTTGGAAGCATTGGATGAACACGGAGATAATGCGATGCAGCACTTTTAAATGTATACAAAGCAGCTCTCTAGGGCATATGATAACTTGGTGAGACGAAGGAAGTTAATGGAGGGAGACCTCGTTTTGAAGGCAGCAGTGAAGCACATCAGGGGGCTTCCTCTACCTAAGTTTGCAGCGAATTGGGAGGGACCTTTCATTGTAAAGAAGCTCATGATTCAGGTTATTACTTGATTTCTAAGATAGAAGAAGGCAAGCCATTCAAGATTAACAATAAATGGTTGAAAGTATATCATGTGTAAGAAATTAAGTTTAGACCATCATTGTATCTAGCTGTTGTTATTAATATACATGTTGTTCTTAATGTCTATTATTGCAACTCGAGTGGAGATAAAATAATTGTAGAATTTTATAATATACGCAAATAGTTACAGCACAAAGAAGTGGCATAAGAAAACATACATCTTTTTTCATTTCATTCACAAACTTTGGGGCATTAAAAAATTAGGAGCTACTGCCCAAGAATTACATAAGAAAAAAAAGGAAAATGAATACAAAAGTGAAAGAGTTAATTAGCCTAAGAGGAACCACAAATCCGGAGCAAAGAAAAAATCTTCGAGTAGGCTCGAAAAAGATGTTAGGCAAGACTATTGGGCATTAATATAAACCTCCACTCTCGTTTGCGCTTGTGTACACTCGATAAGGAGTTTCTCTCGTTTTAGCTTTGCCAGACGCAGAGCCTCTTCAATGTCCTCTACCTCCTTATTGGAAGCTTCAAGTAAAGGTGCTAGCTCAACCAACTTAGCTTCCTCAGCCCATTAATCCTCCCGATGTTTATGTAGTAATTCCCTCTGACTATCCAGTCGTTGGCTCTTCAAAGTCTTTAAGTGCCCAATCATCCAATCAAAGCGGAAGCCATCACGGCCTAACTCCCTCAGATAGCCCAAGAATTGGTTGAGGAGAGGTCTGGTAACATTCGCGGTAGGAGTGCTGATGACATCAACAACAACGATCGCCATGCCCTGAAGCCTATGGCTCATTACGGGGATGTTGGAACGCAGAAAATCCACAGTGAAAGTCTCAGGATGGTGGCTTGTAAGATGCTCAATTAACAAATGATGGTTGTAAGGCATTTGAAGAGAACACTGAAGGACTATAAGGCAAATGTAGTGAGGAGCTAAGTTGGGCAGAGGAAGCTCACAACCAGATTCGCTATCAGCAGCAGCACCAGTCGTGGAACCTTGGTTATTGTGACTAGAATCTTCTACGGGTTCCCGATAGGGTGAAGAGATGGGCGAAAGAACTCGTGGAGATTTCTCTCCCACCGAAAAGGGTTCACGAGCAACCTGAGAACAGGTAGAAGAAATAATGAATTAAGCAAAAATCTTAACAAGTGTTTTCATTGTTAAGTCACCGTTATAGGTGGAGTTTGCGAAAAATCTTAACAAGTGTTTTCATTGTTAAGTCACCGTTATAGGTGGAGTTTATGAAAAATCTTCACAAGTGTTTTCATTATTAAGTCACCGTTATAGGTGGAGTTTGTGAAAAATCTTAACAAGTGTTTTCATTATTAAGTCACCGTTATAGGTGGAGTTTATGAAAAATCTAAACAAGTGTTTTTATTGTTAAGTCACCGTTATAGGTGGAGCTTGCGAAAAATCTTAACAAGTGTTTCCATTGTTAAGTCACCGTTATAGGTGGAGTTTTCAAAAAATCTTAACAAGTGTTTTCATTGTTAAGTCACCGTTATAGGTGGAGTTTATGAAAAATCTTAACAAGTGTTTTCATTGTTAATTCACCGTTATAGGTGGAGTTTGGGAAAAATCATAACAACCATTTTCGTTGTTAAATCACCGTTATAGGTGGAGTTTGCGAAAATCTTAACGAGTGTTTCCATTGTTAAGTCACCGTTATAGGTGGAGTTGGCAAAAAAAAATCTTAACAAATGTTTTCATTTGTCAAGTCACCGTTACCAGTGGAGTTTGAAAAGTTTGATAAATGAGACTCTTCTATATTGTACATTGTCAAGAATAAAGGACAAACAATGAGAAACGAAGAGAAACTAGAGAAGTGCCTCAGTAATGGGTGGAGCAAGAATAGGAGTCACCAAGGAGGCCACAATGGCGGTAACTGTTGGGGGAAGACTTACCTCCTCAGAAGCCTCAATGGCACCCTCAACTAAAGAAACCTCAACGTCTGTTAAAACTCCTTCGCCAATAAAAGGTACCAAGGCCAACATAGGAGTCCCACTAGAGGAGGACGTTCGACCTCCAAGTGATGCCCCAATGTTAGTGGATGAAAAGGAAACTCCGCACCGGAAAGAAACATCAACCCTGGCCTTGGGAATAGGCAGACCACCAAGAGAAGAGGGTGGGCCAAGATCTAGAGAAAACTGCAAAAAAAAAATGAAGCTAAGTGTTAGAAATGTGGAATAAGTATAGAATAAGGGAGAAATACCTCTAAGCGTTACTTACCACGGTTATGGTACCGAAGAAGGGAATTGCAGTTAGGGGTCTCGTAAACATAGCGGGAAGAAGAATGTTAGCTAACGAAGACGCCATTTCGACCTAAGGCATCCCAACATATTAAAGTTCAGCATGTTAAACAGAAAAAAGGGGTGGAAGAGAGAAAAGACATTAGACCTAACAGTGATTGAGAATGTGTTACCTCGAGGAAACTTTCTGCAGATGGAACGATGGGCAGAAGAACCTCAGGTTGAGGTGATAATTCAGAAGAAGCTGGGGGAGTTGTCTCTAAATGAGAAGAGATTCCCACAGACTCAACAGAATCACCCCCCGCAGCAGCATCCTTCACATGTTATGAGGCCAAACTACGAGAGTAAGTAAGCCCGATCATGGGGGAACGGGGAGGAGTAACATTGGTCTGAGAGGAACGGAAATGTCCCCCACGAAAGGACTCATGGGGTGTTGGGCCTTTCTTCTTCAACCTCCTGCACCAAAGTTGTTAAGAGTTAAACAGATGCAGTTCGTTGTAGAAAAATGGGAGTAATAACAACAACACACATGCATACCTCGGATCCAGAGGGAGAATGGGAGGATATCACCATTGGCAAAGAAGGAGGGGAGGCAATGGAAGAGGGACCTGGGATGGGATGTACATTTGGAGCTCATTTCTTCTAGGACTTAGTAACCAGAGTCTTTTTCCTCGCACCCGCAGCACTAGCATTTTGAGGAACCCTTGAACTCTTCCTCTTCTTTGACCCTAGTTTTGTGGGATCATCTAAGATAGTGGAGAATGCAGTAGAAGGAGGAACGATGGGAGCACGTCGTTGAAACTCAGAATTTATTCGTACCACCTCAACTCGAACTTTCCTTCTCAACTCTTCACTCACTTCTGCAGACATGGGAGGAGGAACGGAGGCGATGGGGAATGCCTCCAAAGGAGTTTGAGGCTGAGTGTGAGACTTAGAATTTGAGTAAGTACCACTCTTGGAGTTACTATTTTTTTGGCTAGTGGTTGGTAAGGCCCTTTGCCAAAAGCTGCTTCGGTTGTAACACCCTCACCAAAAACATCTTTAGTAGGGGTAGGCTATTTGGGGGTTGCAACGGTCTTAGATTTGGGCATGGCAGTAGGGATCATTGGGAAATAAGGTGGTAGCTAGAGGGGAGGATCTTTAATAGTCTTACTCAGAGGGAACTCAACCCCAAGAACAGAGTTGCCTTTGAGTCCTACTTCCAAGGCAAAGAAAGAAGGAACTGGGGGATACTGGGGGGACTTTGTATGAACTCGCGAATCATGTTAGAGGTCATAAGAGGTAGACACGTCCCCTTTCCTAGTAGCACTGGGGAGGGTGACTCTGACAAAATTACGTTTACAAGATTAATAACAAAAAGTTATAAGTTTAGTAAACTCCGAAATAAACTCGTTGAATGAAACTCTTTTCAAAATGAACACAAAATGTGTCAAAATAATTTTTATGAATATGTTTTATGGATTCGTTAGATTGATAACCTTGAGCTTGTTAAAATAAAAACGTTCAATTAAGTCTTAAGTACGACATTGTTCACCAAAGTAATTAAGAAGATTCAAGAAAATTAACACGCGATTTTTAATGTGGTGAAACCCTAAAATTAGGGAAACATCCACGGCTACCTCTACGGAGCAAAAAGAAAAAGTCCACTAAAATCACAACCAGTTACAACCCTAAAGCATGCAACTAAGAAGCAAAATACAAGAACAGAAAACGTACCTACCCGAGTTTACTCCACTCTCAAAGGCATTCTTTATTGATTTGTTCTTCTCCACGTAGCTTTTGTTTTATCCTTGAATCCCGGATTTTAGCAGCCCCAACAAATAAAATACCTCACCAAGAACCACAAATCCTGTGTGTTCGTGTGAGAGTGATAGTGTTTGTGAATTAACTAAACATGCAAAATGCTTCTCACACCTCTCAATCAAATATACACTCAATATCCTATGAATTACAAACAACTTATATATGATATGCAATTTGATTTCAAATCCAACTTGAGTAATAAACTTTACTAATTTTCAGATTTGACATAGAACAATTTTTTTCTTCAAAAATATTGTCCCAACAAATTATTTATATTCAAACTTATTTCACTCAAATGTGAAATCCCAATATGAGACAATCTTTATTTCCAAATCTGAAAATATACAACAAGTATAATTTCTCAACATGTATTTGATATCACAATCTTAGATTAAAAAATTACAACAACAATATCCAAGAACAAACACACAACAATCCTAACAATTAGTGTACTAAAATGGTCCCTAGGAGGTATATATATCATGTAAAGAATGAAGAAGATGAAGTGTAAGATGGATTTTTCTCTCTCCTCTCTCTCTTGTTCTATTAATAGCCGCCCTTTTTTTCTAATGACCAAAGACAAAGAAACCCTAAAAGATATTATATATGAGGGATACTAGGGTTTGTTATAAATAGAGGGTCTAGATCAACTCACTAAGATCGAAGGGTTTAGAAAAAACATGGATAACTAAATCTGATTGGCTAAGAGGTGTTCACTAGGATTGAGGCACCAAAAATACAGTTCATAGATAACCACTCAATCTAGGGTCATGAATGAGCCTAACCAACAAGACACTAAATAAACACAAATAGCTTTATAAAAAATAACACACGTGTGTTTTTTAAAGTCTGGGAAAAATTAAATTTTTCGACTCAAAAAAAATATTAACCAATTAAAAATTGAACCAATCAAATTTTTATCATAAAAAATATTCTTATGTTACCCTCAAATATATTTTTAAAATCATATTTCAATTTAAATGAAAAAATCATTTTAAATGATTAAAAAATATACAAATGAATTTCTTTTTCCAAAAAAAAATATTTGAAGCAACACCACCACCATAAAAAATATGCACACATAATAAACATGTATATGTAGTGTATGTGTCCTAAGTGTGGTTCAAGAGTCGTACTTACCTCTTTGTGTCAGATTGGAGAACTTGGACGGGGATGCTTTTGATGAAGTTTGATACCTTTTTGAGATAGAGTAACTTGGAAAAATCTAATCATATTTTGTCTCGATATCCAAACTAGTTGGAACTCCTATATGGCATAGACTCAAGTAAGTCAACCATATAGTGTGTTCTTAGACTCGACTATCCATAGTAGAGGTCACGCCAAGTACCGCTTAAGAAAGGTAGAATGTGCAAGCCTCAGCAAAAGTATCCGTCCTATTCGTTAATTGAAACACAGGTCGAGGAGCCCCCTAATCAAACTCGAACTGCCTGCTACACCTATCGGGGTTATAGGGTTCAGAAGTATATCTCCATTCAGTGAAGGAAGGAAGAAACCCAGGAGTTAAAAAAAGTACCACGGCCTTTGTAGGATCTTTTACAAGTGGAATAAAAGTGACCGTTCTAGTTGCAAAAGGGAAAAAATTTTAAGTATGGGCAAAGGTAGATTCTTCGTACGGCCTTATGACAAAGGAATCCAAACAGTTAAAAACTCCCATTATTTCCTTTCGACTCTGTTTTTTATGGAAGCATAAAAGGCATTGGAGTTTAATGCCTTGGCCTATGGGATAAGTGATAGATTTGGCAGCAATGACAGGAAAACAGGTGTAAAGGAAACCTGTTAAGATAACGGTGTTGCCAAAATTGGCCAAGTTATAATGACCAAGGGACGGTTCCATGTCATGGTGGGTTCGATCCAACCAAGTATAGAGGGACCCCAAAGAAATGGCGGCTAGAGGAAGATTGAATCCCCTGGACAAACGGATATAAATGTTTATAAGGTCCCTCCTGGGTTGGTCGTTGGGTTTTCTAGTCAAGAAGAAATAGGAAAGTAAAATAAGAATATAGGTTGGTAATTCCAAAGATGTACCTTTACCATGGCCTGTAACAGCATTGACGTCCATCGCAGTAGGAGCTTCAAAAAAATAGCTAATAAGGGGAGTAAAAGTAGCCTTGTTGGAAGACCCAGTGCAAAAATGGCAAATTCGATCTAGCTCAGCTCGGTTAGTAGTTTCTTCGGCATCCAAGGCCTCATCATGATAAGTAAACTCACCCATGGGTTTGAACCCAAGTAGCTCACAAACATCTTCCAAAGAAATAGTGAACTCCCCCTAGGCAGCAAAGAATGTGTGAGTTATAACGTTCCATTTGGAAACCAACACTTGGAGTGAAGCGTTGTGCTTTGAAAGAGTGAACTCTCCAAACCAATTGGCTAGATGAAGACCAACCTTGGCAAGAGCTACAGCGTGAGAGCTCTGCATGTGTGCATGCCAGGTAGCAAAATGATTTGGCAATCCCCCAAGCACTTCGAAATCGATCTGGGAGTAAAGGAACTTGCCACGATCCAACCAGAAACGTAGAGTCCCCTCTAGAGGAAAAAAGCCCCACTTGGATGAATCTTCATCTTTATCACCCAACAGCAAAGGGTCGTACATAGGTAAAAAATGGCAGGTCTTGTACTCATTAGAGAACTCATCACCCTTGCCAAAGATGGGAGACCAACGGTAAAAACTTAATTGCTCTTGACGAGCAACATCCAAAGGGGTGGCACTAGTGGTGGCAACGACAGCAGAAGTAGTAAAGGAAGAGATTGTCTGAGCAGCGGCGGTGGTAGTCTTGGAGACACTGGAAGAAGCCATAATAAGTGACGATGAGATAAATAGCTTGGTAAGGAAGGGCTATGGATGAAAATGGAGGAGTACAACCACAGGTGGTGGTGTAAGAGATGATAGGAAGAAGAAAACCAGGTAAAATCTCAGCAATAATGGCGCTCTGAGGGTTTCTCTCTCTAAGAAGGCTAGGAGTTGAAGACGACATAGGAAAATTAAGAGAAAAATGGTTAAGTGTTTGAATAATAGTTGTGTGCAACTTTTGGGTTCGTCTTTTGAGTTTTCACCACACGTGCAAAGACGCGTATAATCATTTCAAACAGACATGCGGCATTTTGGGAAGTGTCCAGACAGTTGAAAAGACATCACCATGTCATTAATGAAGTGACGCATGGGAAATAAAAAGCGCTTTCTTCCTTGGTAAGTTTAAGTTTTGGTGCTAGAATTTTTATTAGACATATCCAATAACTCCCAACGAAGAAGATGTCCCAACGGTTCAAAAAAGCTACGATGTCCCCTCGCCAGAAGACCAAACGTTGTTTAATTATGACTCAAGTTTTTTTTCTTTCGAACATGGTGAAACGAAGATGCAGTTGAGTCCAAATGAAGTAGAACCTTCAACGGGGGAGAATTTTGTAGGAAGAAGTTTACAAGGGAGAATTTCACAAGTCTCAATGATAGAGGCAGTCCTAACGTAAAAATTCACTGTCTACAAATGGGAGTATTTCACTTCCCTAGAGTCAAAATGAATATTTGAGAAAGTTAGCAGGTCTATCGAGAGAATTTCAAATAGTCAAGCCAGAACGATTGAAACTCAATAGCAGGGAAAAATTGCTATGTCACTTTGCTAAATTTCCAATAAACAGTAGCGCTTCAATTCAGGTACATCGGGGAGAATTTTACTTTTTCCCTGGAAGCGTTACTGCAGTTGTCTATAATGAAGGAAAGAACGCTAGAATTTTTTCACACAGAGAAGTTTCATGATATTGAGAAGTTTTCATGCAGAAATTTCTTGTTTACACAACAAATCTCACCACGAAGGGGAAAATGTAGAGGCGAATTGAAAGTAATATTGAGATTAGAGATAATCCCTCCATTAACAACAGTGTTTGGGATTAAGACAACGAGATAGCTCAGTGTGGCAGCTCAAGCGAGGCAGCTTATCGTGGGAGCTCATACGTTAGCTTGTTATGTCACTTATTCATATTGTATATTTGTTTGTATTGATTAGGAGCTATAACGAGTATAATATTTTTTAGTATGAGGTCGAACGGTACTCGCGAGAGACCAGGTTTGGCAGGGCTTGGGAGATCTTTCATGCTCTATCGAACGACCTCGCCATGGGAACTTCAGAGGGACTTGGATTGGAGGATTGAGAAGTGAGAAATCGTTGGGGCTTGTCCTGACCATCTTAAATGCACCTGGTAAAACACCTAAAGGCCCTGACCGTGGAACCTCGGGTGGAACATCCTTGAGTTCCATCGGGCATTGAGTTGTGAACAAAACAACCCTCTACTTTATGTCAAATCTACTTTATATGATGTCACTAGCCATCTAGGCCAAATCTACACTTGAGTAAACCATCATGGTTTTTGGGGCTGTCAAACAGTTGGTGAGCCACCTCTGTGACGATAACCCCCTGACACACGGTGGTTAGGGAAAAGGCATGTCTTGGCATTTAATGTTTATGACGTGGAGCTAACTAGTGCATCAGGCATTTAATGTTTATGACATAAACTATGAGGGATGTCTTTCACAGTTATTAATGACTGAGTTACCTCGAGACTGGTGTGGGGGCTATTTAAGGACCCCAACCACTTCTGAGGAGCAGAGGTTCCTTTTGAGAGTTCAGAAGTTATTACTAGAGAGAATATACATCAGAGAGAGATTTCATTACAAACCAGGGAATTTATTCACCCACCATTGTCATTTATTGCGAAGCTTAAATACTTGATAGAGATCTTATAGGGTGGTTGGGGTGTTTGGCTGCCTGCAAAGGTGTATCTAGGGTGCTTACTTCTCTCTCCCTCCAAAATAGTTACTTCTAAGTTTATTACTATCTTCTGGGTTATACACGAGTGATCTATGAGTTCAAACTGAGTTTAGCTTCACTAAGTTGTGAGTGTGGTCTTTGTAATTTAATTAAGAGTGTCTCACCCTTAATATACTCAAATGGGGTTATGCCTCCATTCAATCTAAACTACCCTCTTACATTTGGAGACTCTGTTGGGGAGGTATTCTTCTAACAAAATAGTATGGCACATGATAACGTTAATCGTAGACTCAACTTTGATGATGTCCAATGCAATGAGGAACAAACGGCAAGGGAGATGGAGGCTTCAAGGTACGGAGCCCCTAGACTAGAGGTACCCCCAGTTCAAACGACAATAGGCATTTTAGGGGTGACGCACGCTTCCATGAGCACTGGGTTGGGACCAGCCCAAGTGTCACTCCTCGTGAATAAATTTTACGAGTTTTTTCAAACTCCCGTAGCTTCAACGGTATTAGGGGGATTTGAAGCCAATAATTCGTGACACCAGGGGCAGCCCCAATGGCCCCACCAAGTGAAATTTTAATAGGAACGGTCCCAGTAAGTATAACCTCTGTTGTAAGTCCATTAGTGGGAACTCCAGGAGTAACAACCATTACAACCGTGATGACTGCTCCGGGAATAACGGGCGCCCAACCCATGGTTCCTCTGGTCGTTCCTTCAACGGTGTCAGCCATGGAAGAGATGAGGAAAGTTATGCAGTAAGAGATGCTGAAATTCATTCAAGCTTCGATCTATGATGACTTTCGGACTCCTTATCATCATAAGTATAATGATGAGCTTCATCGAAAGGATTATATCCCTCCTATCTTTGAAAAATATACAGGAAAGGGTGGTAACCCGAAAGAGTATATAAACACTTCGTTGAACATTTGGGGGCGCACTGCAACAACAAAAAACTCAGGTTGAGGTAATTTTCTAAATCCTTAACGTATAAATCATATACCTGGTATTCTCACTTAACTCCTCAGAGTGTTTCCACGTGGAAGGAGATGCACGTTTTATTCTCCCAGAAGTTCTTTCTGGCGAAAGATGGGTTCACCTTGACCCAATTGGGGAGAGATAAGCGATGACCAGGGGAAGATGTAATCGCATACGTTCAAAGATTCAAGGAAAGGTCCCTCAATGTGAGGGATGAGTCTAAAGAATCCAAACTATTACAGATCTGCGTGGAAGGACTGCTTCGTGGGTACATATGCTATCTTATTAATGAGACGCGCGAGGGGACTTTTGAGGCATTCCTAAAAGCAGTAAGGAATATATCGTTAGTTATGCGACCAAACCCAGAGGTGGTGCCCATGATGTTCAGGCAACCGATACAACCTGTGGGAGGGATGTCTCAGCCCCCACGGGTGGGATATACTAAAGGAGTAGATGGGGGCAAACTAACGAAGAGGACAACAAGAGAAAGTTTAAGAGAAAGAGAGAGAGAGAGAGAGAGGATCCACCACCGTTGCTTTATACAATAGAAGAGGTTGTCAACTTTTACAATGCCATGGTTCAAGGAGGAATGGTGTATGAATCAAAGGGCATCCTCGAGGGAGAACCTGACACAGAAACTAGAGCGAATCCCAAATATTTCCAGATCCATCGAAAGATCCAACATCCAACGGAGAGCTATTTCGCGCTAAGAAGAATCATCGACAAATATGTGAAGGCGATAACGTTGCAAATACCTCCACAAAATGTTAACAACAACCCACTCCCAGCACATAGGGTCAA
This sequence comes from Sambucus nigra, assembly GCA_949130495.1. Classification (NCBI taxonomy): domain Eukaryota; kingdom Viridiplantae; phylum Streptophyta; class Magnoliopsida; order Dipsacales; family Adoxaceae; genus Sambucus; species Sambucus nigra. Next base: position 596,665,880 of record OX422215.1, on the reverse strand, counting down.
TCTGGTGGTGGCCAACGACGAGGAATCAGAGAGAGAAGTAAGGGAGTTAACGATGGAGCACGCGGAGTTTTAAGAATCTTTGGAAGACTGCTATAGGGGAATGGCTAACATAGTGTTAGTTTATGACGAAGTAAGTGATAAAGATATGGAGGACATATATAACATTGAAGGTGAGGAAGTTGACCAAGCTATAGAATACTGTGCAGTTTCAAAGTCCCCACAGTTTTCCTGGTTCTTCGACCAGGTGGGTATACCAAAGGAATGTAGGTTGGAGATAACCCAGGAAATCCTTGATATTGTGAGGAAGAACACAGTCCCTTTATTGAGATGGAAGGGACCGATGGCCAGGTTGGTAAAAAGGTTTCTATCAGAGATAACTTTTAGCGATGAAGATAGGGCTGTGAGATTCCCTCATAATAGGCCATTGTGTGTGACTGCCAGCGTCAACGGAGTTAGCTTTGCAAGGGCTCTTTTGGATTGGGGAGCCTCCATCAACATCATGCCAATTAATTCTTTCCTTGCAGCTAATACTCTAGAGGAAAGGTTAGTTCCCATGCCTTTGGTGATTTCAAGTTTTGATAACCAGTCTTCCAAGTCCAATGGCTATATGAACATTGGGATAGTGATGGGAAATTTGAGTTCCCACATCAAATTCCATGTGATAGAGAGTGCAACTTCCAACCATTTATTGATTGGAAGGGTGTGTATGCACAACCAAGTGTTAGTTCCTTCGATGTAACACCAATGAGCCATGGAGAATATCAAAGGAATGAAGGTGACTATTAGAGCTACGAAGAGGACCGTCACTGTCGATGAAGCTCACCTAATAGATGCAGTATTTTATACAAAATTGGAGGAGGACGTCAGAGTCCTAACGAGGAGAATTGAGGGAGCATGGGTTCCCTCAATCAGAGAAAGGATGGGGCCCTTAAATGAGCAGAATAACGAAGTTACAAGCAGCAAAGAAGTGACGGCATAAGAAGCCCAACAGGTGGTTGCTCATCCCCAAAACATCTCAAAGTAGCTCAAATAGAGGATGAGGCCTAGAGTGGATCCGATGGACAATGAGGTTCAATGACAAAGTGTGTTGAGTTGATTTTCAAGAGAAAGAGTTACTAAGGCTTCTAGAGAAAAGAAGAGGAAGGCAGTTACAACTGCCGACGGACAGTGCAAGAAGGTTGTTATTGAATAAGGAAATGTGGTTTATCAGTTATAATGGTGTGAACGGACAGTCAAAGAAGCTGATAATGAGTTTAACCCGATGTATGAGTGTTTTTTGGTGGAATAATGAAGGTAATGTATGGTAATAGATAACTTCAACATACAGGAGTTTGTGAAGGATGTTATCAAAGAACCAGACAATATGGCAGATCAACCGAAGCCATAGGAACAAGAGCTGGAGTAGTTAAACCTAGCGAAGGAAGAGAAGGATCCAAGGCCCATTTTCATCGTGAAAGATCTCAGTATGAAGAAACGAGAGCCATTAGTTGAGTTTATTTGGGAGTTCATAGATGTTTTTGCATGGAAGTACATAGAAATAAAAGATAAAGAAGTGAGCTTCCATAAGTTGAACGTGATGCCTTCAGCCATTTCGGTGAAGCAAGCAACGGGGACGTACAAGTCGGAGCTAGACTTAAAGATCAAGGAAGAGGTCCAATGTTTATCGACTGCGGGGTTTATCAAATCGATACAGCACCCACTCTGGTTATCTAGCATTGTCCCAGTGGGAAAGAAAGACAAAAATCAAATAAGTATCTGCGTGGATTTCAGAGACTTGAATAGGGCTTGCCCCAAAGATGAGTTCCCCCTACCCTCCATCGATAGCTTCATAGATGCAACGACAGGCCATGAAATGTATAGCTTCATGGGTGGGTATATAGGGTATAACCAGATCAGGATGGACCCCACAGATGCTTAGAAGATGACGTTTAGAACCTCGTTAGGCAACTTCATGTACAAAGTGATGCCATTTGGGCTCAAAAACGCTGGGACTACTGACCAAAGAACAATGATGGCCATTTTCCATGACTTCTTTCACAAATTTGTGGAATTCTATGTAGATGATTTGGTCATCAAATCGAGGAAGGAGGACTCCCATCTAAGCGATTTGAGTAAGGTGTTTGCTCGATGCAAGAAGTATAAGCTAAAAATGAACCCACTGAAGTGGGTCTTCGGAGTAATAAGTGGAAAGTTCCTAGGTTTCGTGGTTGGAATGCTTTCTTTAGGTGGTCCACTTCAGTATATTTGATTCGGAGTAACAAGTATAAGCTTATACCTCCTGCATTGGGCAAACACCTTCCTCAAATCGCTCAAAAGTACCATTTTTTATAAGCTAAAAATGAACCCACTAAGATGTTCTCCTATCAAATATTACATGAGCATTTAGTGGGTTCATTTTCAGCATATATACTTATTACTCTGAATAAAATATATTGAGATGTTCTCCTATCAAATCGAAAAATAAGGATAAGCTAAAAATGAACCCACTAAATTTTAACTTCACATATTACATGAGCTAATTTATATGTTCTCCTATCAATCTTGTCATATACATATATATTTGATTGGGGGATTTACGCAAATAAGAACCATTTTTTATGAGTTTATGCTTTTATTAAAAATATGACTGTGCATGGGAAAGGGATACATGTGGAGAAATATTCATTGCATGAAAGGCCAGAGGTTGCACGATCCCAAAATAAGAGGCAAAAGGAAAAAGAAAAAAATCTCAAGGATAAATTTTAATTCATTGATTCTTAAATTATATTTGTATCTTCAAAATAAGAGTGAAAAATATTATATCTATAACTCTAATGGTGTTATATGTTGAAGATCAATGGATTTGCAAGACGACTCTTTCTTAATTCATGTTTGACACTATTAATTTAAGAATCATTGATATTTTCTACGCTAATGTGCATTGTGCTTGTTTGTCCATTTGTGAGTTCACTTTATCTATTACTATGAGGATAAATCTTTGTTTGATAAAGTTGATGCAGTCAAATATAACTCATTGGACATTTTTGAGTAATTGGGTTATATTTATTTTGTTGCTAGTTCACGCCCCTTCACTCTGTTTACCACATGTTTATTTAGAGATATCGTTACTATCCTAGTGTGTAAAACTTCTATATTTTGTCATTTTGTGGTGTTTATAGTTATATATATGTGCTCGTGGGTCATTGGTATCTTTTGCATATTTATATGTATGGTATCGTTTGTTTTGAGTCTTTGCATTTGCATTTAATCCATTTTTCCATGTGATTTATCTTTGAATTAAATTGGCATGCTATATGATCATATTGGTATATTTTGTTGCTTGTTTACATTGGTATCTCATGCTTCATTTTATATTCAAGTTGATATCATGTTTACATCAAAGTTGGTATTAATTGATCATTGTTTGGATTATTTGTACTTATGTTGCCGAGCTGTTTATTGTTGCTTGTTTCACTTTAAACCATTACATGATATTATTCTTTCCTGTATAATTACAATTTGTATCACATGTTCTCACATTTGGGGGGGGTGGGGGGTATTATGCCTTCTTTATTTGTCTATTCCTAAACAAAAGCGGAAGAAATGATATTTTTCACTTTAGTGTTAGAAGGAGATCTTTATCTTAGGGGGAGACATCTTACCTAGGTGGGAATCGTTAGACATAGGGAGAGTTTATTATCATAGAGATTATATAATATTATGTTATCTTTGCATTTGAAGGTGTGTTTAAGTGTGCAACACGCGGCAAGGTTTACAAGCGAGAAAATCTATCAAGGCTTATGTGTCGATCAAGTTGTGCTTTTTCCTTTTTAGGGTTGGGGATTGAGCCTTGGATGAGCTTGACAACCTATAGGATTTTTTATTTTTGGTTTCGTCCCGAAATAGCCGATGGAAAATATTTGTAAGGACAAAATTTTGAATATAGTCAATTTGTGTGTTATGTTTGAGTCATAGGTTAAGACTTAAGTGTGTTGATCTTTCAAGCCTATGACGTGGTTTCTTGAAGATGTAATGGCCAAGTTAAAGGATTTGCATCATCATGCTTTGCTTTATGTTCATATTCGTCTTCATGTTCCAAGAGTCTCTCAGGTATAAATGTGTATTTATGATGAGCCTTGCATATTTATTTTTATGGTGTAAGGATTTTATAAATTTGATTTTAAAATGTATAAATTGATTTTTTTCTCTTTTTACTATTTTTTAGAAGAAAAATGTTTTTTTCACGAGGTCGTTAGAATGACTTGGTATGTCATGTGAATGAGTTACTTTAACTCGTTAGAACATTGTTCCAACGAGATATCGAATGAGACATTTTTCATAGTACTTTTTTTTTTCTCATTTGATGATTTGTTAAAATCCATTCCTATGAAATAAAGAGCTTCGTTCGAATTAGATGTACCTCATTCAAATGACCAGGAAAAGTTTTTATTTTTACAAGATTTTTCTTAAATGATTTCATCCTTATCTCGATTTTGGAAAACCTCCAATAATTATGAGTGAAGAGAGGCGGTTTTCTTTGAAATAAAAAATTATATTTTGAGCTCCCAAACTCTATCAAAAGGCTCTCCATGTTCACCCAATCCCTAGTTTATACCCAAACTATTTCAGATCCAAGATTCATCTTATTATTCTTTGAGATCAAAGTGTGTGGTCATTTTCATTTATTTTCTTCGTCTTATTAAGAGTCGTTTGATACAGTGGACTCCATATTTGCTCTATACACATGGTGGACTCTGTGGTGTTGCGATGATGAAGCGATAGATTCCATGTTCCAATCTATATATGGTTGCTGAGCTATTCGGTAGATACCGAGGCATGTGTGGACTCAAATGTTCTAACAGTGCACAAGTGGACTCATATGTGACACTAAGTGGAGGTTGAGAAACGGAGAGCGTCAAGGATTGAGAGGGAGTAGAGTTTATGTTTTAAGTCTTCTATCATGTCCTTTGTAATTCCATACTTAATGGATTTTGTGTGGTTGGGACGTTCGAGGTTTTTTCAATTTGGGTTTTTCTCGTACATCGAGCATTGTGGTTGATTTGCTTATTTTATCCTGCACTCACCTAGATGAATGTTTATGTTAAGACTAAATAGGTTAATATAATTAATCACAACTTGATCAAAATTGGTGCAAAGTTTTGATTTGGGTTAAACTTGTTTAAGTTGAATATTTAATTTGAAAAAATTAAAAATTGGGTTTTGTTTAGATTATTCCAGATATTAGCACGTTCAACGCGCATTTATTATATCTTTAGTTTTCATTTTATCATCAAGGATTGTACTTATTAAATGTCCAGCAACATTCTTCTCGGTGTGAATCACATCTAGAACATGATTAGTTTTATGAGTACTCCATTAATATTCCAAATCATATAAAATTGTCCTTTTATACCATGACTCTTTAACTTCAACATTCTTAAAAAGAAGAAGGTGATGTTCTATTTACTCAATTAAACGTGAACTAACCTAGAGGGGTGGGTTAGAAAATATACTTGGTTAATTTTTTGCTTATAAACAAATTTGTTCCCAATTTTAAATTCTGGATACTTTATCAAAAAAACTTCTCAAATTGATTTTTAACACACGTGAATAAGTTGAATTTAAGTGAATCTAGTTAAGAAAACCTTGATCTAAAACAATTAACCAATTTTAAAGCAAATCACAAGATTAACACAAGTTTATACGGGATGTGTGAAATCAAATGTGTAAACACAAACACATACAAGCATGCAATAGATTTACGAGGAAGACCCTCCACTTAGGGGTAAAAAATCTCGATGCACTCCAATTTCCATTTTTACTTGAAACACAATTTTACGAAAGGCAAGAAGGTGCATCTTACACAAATACCATTGCATGGTCACTTATGAATCTTTAAACTCTCTCCCATAGAAAATGAAAATATACTCCAAGATCCATAGAATGAATGAACTCCGGTCTTCCTTGTAGTCGCATCACACCTCGATCTCCCCAAAAGAAATAGTTGCCTTCAATTTTAGATCATGAAGTCTTAGATCATAACAATTATTCAAAGATGATTTAAATTGACAAACAAGTGGAGGATTTGAACCAAAGCACTCTCAATTCTCTCTAAAAGACAACAGACAAAGTATATATTTAAGTTTTAACAAATAAGAGGGAACAAATAGATTTAAACAACAAAAAATACAAAATGCTCTCAACCTCAAAAATTCTCTCAGCGGTGTAGTTTAGTTATGATCTTTTCAAATCTATTCAAAATGGAGGGAAATTGGGATTTATAAAAAAAAAAAATCTAGTCCTATCGTGTGCATAGTTAGATCTGGTGGTGTGCACGATTCTGTGCACTAAGGACATCCTGTGAAATTTGTGCGCACGAGCAGAAAATAGGGTCATACAAATGGGGCCTTGCGCATGGGATCAATAGAGAGTCATGCGAATGGAAAAGGCACAAAACATTTTTCAAGAATATTTAAATGTTCAAAAGATCTGAACTGGTTCCCATCTCAGTTTCGAACAATGAAAAGTCTCTGAGGTTGTTTAAAAAATTACTTAATCCCCTTTTTGTAAAATCCTCCCACATTAAAAAATAAAGTGCAATTTGGAAAACATTTAAAAAACGTGCACAGGTGTGTTTAGTCTTCTACAATTCAAAAACATTAAAGTACACATCTTTTTCACTTCAAATGAATGTACGATTACAAAATTCTTTAATGAATGATAGTGCGTGATCTTCAATCTTTAAATTTAATTCTGAACTCAAACTAGTTCGCCCCCCTACTCATAAAGAATCAAAATTATTTGACTTGATGGAATCAATGACTCAAACATTTTGTAACCGGAATCCAGTCAACTTTTAAGCTACATATAAAATTTATATTTCCAATCTCCCCCTTTGGAAATTCTGGGGCAAAACTCCCCAAAACCTAAATTCAATTGAGTACCCCTACAAGACAACTCCATTAACCATATAGTGAATGTATTAGGATGTAATGTACAAAATCCATAAGACCAAACGAGAATCCAAAAGTCATGTCTGAAGATGGGCTGGAGTCGAAATCATCAATGATAAGCCTAAAAGCACATGAAACAAAAAACGACATCAAGCATGCAACAACATGCACAAAGATACATCCCCCTATGTGATACGAATTGAAACATTGAAACAAAATCAAATATCAAGATACTAATTGAGAATCAACCAAGTCAAAAACACATGTGAATAACACAATATAATAAGAAAATTCTCTCAAAACATATAAAATCCCAAAAGAAACATAAACTCTCTCGATCATAGACATTACTTTCTCCCATTTAGTAAGTGAAAGGAAAATTTACTCCCCCTTTTTTACATAATGGACAAATAAAGTCAATGAATTTTACTCCCCCTTAATCTCAAGGAACAAAGTTTTTCTCCCCCTTTTTTTGCAAAAAATCAATGAGAAGTAGAAATCATAGATAACACGTGTAGCAAGGCACACAAAGTCGCATAAGCAAGAAAAACTAGCAAAAAAATCTAGAAAAAGCATGTGAACTACCAAGAGATCATTGGAATCAATACAATGAGCATATATACATGTAAACACAAAATCACAATCATGAATCTCAATATAACTTCTAGAATATGAATGATATTAAAACAATAGGCATAAAAGTAGTATATGTGATAATTAGAGCATCAAACTAGCAAAAATAAGATCAGATGAGAAAAAATGGATAGAAAGCACAAACTAATAAAGAATATGACAATATATTGCAAAAGATATAGATAACAACATAAACATAATACCCATAAAGATAGAATCTATACAACTAATAAAACTATCCAAAATCGAAAAATCAACCACCAAGAGTAGCAAGTTCCAACCAACAAAAGTACCAAAAAATATACATACCAACATATATAAAGTATCATAGGTAGAACGACAAAAATGTGTAACATGGATTAAATAAAAACTCAAAAAACTAGTTGGATATATCATTGTACTCCACATCATCATCATCCTCTATATCACATCTCATCATTATCAACATCCTCTCCCTCATCGTCATTATCAATATCTTCTGCAAGTGGAGGAGGCGGTGAAGTAGTAACCGATGGAGGAACCTCGGGAATAGAATGAGGAACCATGTGTGATCTTCACAGGTACTCAGTAATAAAAAAATTTCGATCCTCAAGCTATGTTATTGCTGATCAATACACTCCATGAACTGGCATTGTCTGACTAACTCATTGTGAATCTGACGAAATTTACCTCTCGAAAAAACAAACTGATGTGTGACGAAGGAAATATGATTTTGATATCCTTGGGGCAAAGGAACATCCTTAGGATCTGGAGTAGAAGCGGTGATAGGAGCATCTGGATTAATGTGTGGTATCACAGGGCGACATGTAGATTGTCCTGTTGATTGGGAAGAACTCATGCTAGATAAAAAAAACTCATAATATGCACTTTCTCATTATAATGAAAATGAGGCACACCTAAGGTGTATATATAACCATTAATCAATATGTAGTAGGGTAAAACATCTCCCCCACTCTCCTCATCACCATAATGATAAGCTCAAGATATTCGATCACCTGACGTCATGCCAAAGCATAAACCAACCTACTGATATGGTATGGAAAATCATGAGTACGTCGATGTGGTACGAGATTTTAAACAACTAATACTTGAAAAAGAGAATAACAGTGATCCATCTCAGACTGGAGAATTAAGGGATGCTTCCAGCTAATACTATGACCAACTAAGAACATAACAGATGCAGTCGTCGACACACCTCACTCACAGTACGCATTGCACCATGTCTCTATAATACAAGACTTAAGACCGAGATATAATGCAAGATCATCATTTGAAAGGACAATATTAACACCTCATACAAAGGAATATTGACATATGTGGTGTCGGGAGGAATAATCATGTTCACATAGAACTCATGAACAATGGTCGCATTGGTTGTACTTTGTGGTAAGAACAAGGGAGAATCACAAATTATCAAAATCAAAGATTAGAGATACTTCCCCTCACCACACCACTCAATATGGGATAAATCGACATCTTGATCAATTACGACAGTAGGAGCAACAAATGTTCAAGACAAAGGAGAACCATCTCAAGTAAAAATAATACCTGGGGTATCAGACTGAGTATTTGGGGGCTGAGTCGAGGCACTCAGGGATTGATGATTGTGGAAGTCTCAGGGGCTCTCGACGACTCATTGAGACCACTAAGTAATCTATTCCTAACACGAGTATTAGACATATACATTATGCAGAAAACTAGATTAGAACCTAACCAAATAAAAAAATTACAAAACGCCCAAATAAAGTACCCAAAATCACCCAATCCCTGATCCAAACCCTCAAATAACTCTTAATATGATAGAATCAATATAAGAATACAAAAATTAATGTGAATCAATGAAACTCGGGGGGGAGATGACTTACCTAAATTTATGTGGAATATTCCAAATCTGACAATCCTAGATCTGAATACCAACTCACAATGAATCAAACATCTAAAACCCGATTAATCTGACATGCAGTACTATACTTGATCTGGGGAGGAGAATTCCCTAGGATTTTATCTCTGGCAGGGTTTGGGTCGAAATGTGCAATTGAAGGGCCTGACACACTTTTAAATTTGCTGGCAGTCATACGCACGACAACATTATCCATGCGTACGTCCCTGGTCTGTGTCCGTGCATGCGAAACAGAGCAAGTGCATAACCAATCTAAAAAATCTCAGCATATACACAATAAAAATTCTATAATCCCAACTCTCATAAACTGGGTTGTATAAATAAATACATATGCATGAAAAATCAATCAATTTGACTTTAAAAGCTTCAATTTGGGATAAAATGTACAAGAATAATAAAAATCAACAACTCACACACACATATATATATATACAAATACAAACTTTAAACGTGTGAAGTGTGAAGTGTGATAGTTATTAAACAACAACTAATCCAATGATTTGACATATAAATTTCATTTAAATCTTGATTAAAATCATGAAATGAAAAGCATATTCAAATTGCAGAGGTAAAACTCGCGAGCTAAAAGCTAGATACCAATTTGTAAATGCAAATAATCCCAAGGGTGATTCCTAACTCACACAAGTTCAATATTTTAAGTTTTTTCCAATTTTAATGATAGAACTAAATTTACCCAATTAAACTTTGCACCTATCAAACTTTAGTTGTGAAAACCGATTTACCAAATTTTATCCTCCTAATCCATAAACATGAATCTAGGTGATAGCAGATAAATA